>JAJPUD010001087.1:270365-433221 GCA_023553655.1 Myrmecobius fasciatus | reverse complement strand
TGAATGTAATGGAATACTATATTCTATAAGAAACAATGAGCAGGCTGATTTCAGAAAAACCTGAAAAGACTTACATAAACAGATGCTGCATGAAGTAAGCAGTTGTACACAGTAACAGCAACATTTGTGCGATGATCAACTATGACAGACTTAGCTCTTCTCAACAATACAATTATTCAAGACAATTCCAAAAGACTCATGTTGGAAGATGCTATCCACATCCAGAGAAAGAACTACGAAGTCTGAATGCAGATCAAAGTATACTATTTTCACTTTTTTTTTTCCTTTCTTGTGGTTTTTCTCTTTTTATTCCGAGTCTTCTTTCACAACATGACTAATGTTTAATATGACTGTACATATATAACCTATAACAGATTGCTTGCTGTCTTGGGGAGGAAAGGGAGTGAGGGAGAAAAATATGGAACTCAAAATCCAATAAAAATGAATGTTGAAAACTATCTTCACATATAATTGTAAAAATACTATTAAATACAAAAAAAAATCATTATTAAAAATAACTTGTTTAAGCAGATGCCAACTATGTTCCCCCTTATTCGAATCATTAGAGAATTGACTTTTCTTCCAACTTAGTATCTCTCTCTTGCTCTCCTCTCCTCTTCTCAACTGCTAGAGAATAACTCTAATTCAGGCCTGGAGTAGTATTGGCAGGAGTACAGCAGTAAGAAAGAGAAGGAAAAGACAAAGCTCCATTCCTACTTCTGTACTCTAGCCCTCATCACTAGATCATAGATTTAAAGCTGGAAGAGACCTTAGAGGCCATCTAAAGCAGCCAATTCATTTGATGAAACTGAGGTCCTGGGCAAGGTTACACAATCTGTTCAAGATTAGGGACAAAGTGAAAGAGCCAGAATTTAAACACTGGTCTTCCAAATACAAATCTCTGTATAATCATTTTATCCACCAGGATACATCACACTCACTCAATGCACACAATTAAGAGTCTGGATTTTCTATGAAACATAAGTTGTTTTTATTCAACTAGGGAGGGCCCACCTGCCAGTTAAAAAGGTAACAGAAGAGATATAGAGAACATTTTTATTTCCTCTATGGTTTCCATTTTATTGCTAGTGCTAAAAAGCAAAAAGGTAAAGAGGCAGGCTGCTGAGTCCTTAGAAAAGAAATGAGAGAAGGACCAAAAAAGGGGATAAAGGGCAAGGTAATGCCATTAAACCACATCCCTTACCTCTCCTACCAATAATCCTTTTGCCTGAAGTTTCTCTTGAAAGAGAACTACTGCAAGGGAACAGAGCTACCACAAGTCAAGTGGGAGCCAAGGGAAGCTATATTCCTGTAACCTGGCCAGGGAAGCTAAGTAAAGTAATGTGTGGGGTTGAGTAATTAATGTGCCTGTCAACAAACATTAAACCACATTGCAAAGAAGCATGGACTATGGTACACTATGGGTTAGATTTTTATGAATTAGTCTTAGAAGCTCAGCTGTTCTCAATTTTATTTTACCTTACAAAAAATGCATTATGAATTGTAAATAATTGAATAAATGAATTTCTGAAAAGCTAACTATCAATAGTTAAATTTCATCAAGCCCAGTCAGATTCCTAAGAGAAAAAGTTTTTTACTTATGATGAAATATAATCTTTTTACATATAAAGCAGACTTTTTTTGTAGCTTCTTGATGCATCTCAGTTGCCTTGCATGCAAAAATACTTTACAAAATACTTTTATATAACTAACTGGGAGTTGATACTTAGGATAACTACAAAGGCAGTAGGAACACTGAATTGCCTTTGAAAAATTCAAGTAACTTGGACCAGAAGAACTATATTCATGGACCCTGAAATAACTGGTAGATGAGATTGCTAAATCACTACCAGTAAAACAGTAGAGGTAGACTAATAATATTGGGAAAAGAACAAATATTCTTGATGTTCAAAAAAGGATAATCTGTAAAGTGCGACTGTTTTTGATTCCTGGAAAAATCCTAAGGTTTTTTTTTTAAATATGAATTTAATAAACACCAAATATATATAAAGAACAGGGCAGTGTTCTGATGATCCTTTCTTTCTATTTTGGCAACCCAATTTGTAGTCCTCCTATATGCATAGTGAAATAAACTAGGAAAGAGAAGTGATTACTACAAAGAGAAGCATGGCTCACATGAAAACAAGTCCTGGCAAAATATTAACATTATTGCCACTTTTCACAGAACAATAAGCAAAAGAGGAGGACACTATGAATCTAGTTAACCAGGATGTTCCCAAAACATTTTATCTCATACTATTTTTATGGAGAAGATAAAACTACAATCATATAGATTCACAACTGATTGGGTAACCAGTCTCAGTTGTTTTTGAAAGCTCTCTAGTGGAACATCCCAAAGATATCTATCTATATAGATAGATAGATATAGATATAGATATCTATCTATATAGATAGATAGATATAGATATCTATATAGATAGATATAGATATAGATATATATCATGCATCAAGGCACAGATAGCATGCTTATCAAATATGCAAAGGATATGAGCTAGGAAGAATAGCTAAAACACTACATGACAGAATCAGAATTATAACCAATCATAATAATAATTAAGGACAGGGAAAGGACCACCTGTGGTTTCAGGGCATTGGGATATATTAGATGAGGAAATATTCTACTACATCAGGTAGAAAGACTTTTCCTGTACTTATAGTCAATAATGGTAACAATAACAGTAACATTTATATATTGCTTACTGTATGCCAGGCACTGTGCTAAATATTTTATAATCTCATTTGATGCTCAAAAAAATGCCGAAAGGTATTGTAGTTTATTATTTTGCCAATTTACAGATGGAAAAAAAAACTGAGGCAAACAGAAGTTAAATGACTTGCCCAGGGTCACACAGCAAGTAAGAGTCTTGAGACTAGATTTGAATGTAGGTTTTATTGACTCCAGACTCAGTGTTCTATACACTGCATCACTTGGCTGCCAGAGAGAATTTTATATAGGTCCTAGAGTACTGAGAGAAGTTTAGCCAATTGCCTAAAGTGACCTTTGAACCTAGGTTTTTCTGGTTCTAAAGCCAGTATTTTAAACAATACAACAGAACGCTTCTAACAAGAATCTTGTAAGGTTAAATATAATAAGTAAAAATGTTAATATCTGCACTTGGGCACAAAAAATCAACACAAGTATAATAAGATAGGAGAAGGATGGTTATAAGACAGTAGTTATTCTGACGGAAAAAAAAAAAAACCAGGAGGTTTTAGTGGACCCAATGAGTACGATGTAAAAGCCAAAAAGTGAGTATGAATTTGGGATGCAAAGGGGAGCACAGCTTCTAGGAATAAGGAGGTGTTAGTTCTTTTGTACTGTGCCCTCATCAAACCTTAACCCAATTACTATGTTCAGTTCTAGTCACCATGGACTAAGAGAGGCATTGATAAACTGGAAAACATGCAGAAGAGGACAACAATGAAAATTGTCAAGCCGTGAGTACATGTCATAAAGACTGAGGGAAGACTGAGGGAAGTGGGCATGTTTAACCTACAAAAGAAAATACTTGAGGGGCTATTGTGTGGAAGAGGGGTGTCTGGCTTCTAGGGAACAGAACCAGAGTAAGTTTAAAAAGGTAATTTAGGACTGATGTCATGAAAGACTTTGTAACAATTAGAGCTATGAAAAAAGGATGGAATAACCTGGAGAGGTATTGTTTCCTATCCTTGGAGGTTTTCAAGCAGGTTACACAGCTACTTGGGAAATTCCTCTGGTGTAAGTTTTATACCAAATGGCCACTGAGGTCTGGTCATTCCCAACTTCGATTCTTTGACCCCCATGACAGCCTTGTGAAACAGACAAGGCACATATTCACATTCTACAGATGAATTAACTGTATGATTTGGTGAACACCTCAAAAAATATTTAGTAAATGAGACTAGATATCCTGATACTCTTTTCTCTGCACTAGGATGACTGCTGAAAGGTTTAGACTAGGCACAATTTCAAGGGTGTTAAAACCGAATTAGAGAAAATCCCAGACTTACAAAAATATGGCCCTCTCACTTACATGGCATGCTGAAGGTTAGTTCGCAGCTTAACATAGCTCATTGCTGCTCTCTCCTGCTGTTGCCTGGCTGCTTCTTCTTGTTGTCTTTGAGCTAACATCCATGTTACCTGCGTGCTTCAAGGAGAATTTTATTCTTCTTTAACTGAACTTTTTTTTGGTATGTTGTTAATAAATGTAAAGCACAGAAAACTATCGACTGTACTTACTTGTAGTCGAGTGGTGTAGGATGGTGCTCCGGCTGTATTGGATAGACACCCATGTAGCTTTCCTCTGGTCGTAATCTTTTAGGTTCTCTCATTATAGTTGAACTAAGCTGTGGTGTCTGCATCATAACAGGGGTGTGCATTGTCTGTTCTCTATTCAACCACATGCTATCACTACTACTACTTTCTTCAGCTGGATGGAAGGAAAAAAGTAACATCAATTAAGCAGTGACCAATGTATGCCACAAGCAAATTTCTAAGATATGTACAGTCAAAGGAACTAGACCTATGTTAGTATTAGAGGTTCATTTCTAAGTGGACATATAAGTGTGTGTATATGTATATGTATGTATGGGCTTTTTAAAAAATCTGGTTTTGTATTAGTTCTCTGGGGCCCAGAAGACCACGTATAATGGGAAATAGATAAAGAAACAGACATCTAACTTTTAAAATTTATATCCCAAACTCTTGGCACAGAGCTTGGCAAAGGATAAGTGCTTAATACATGCTTCTCCCTTGATTCATATACCTGTCAGCTCAAGCTATCACTTCCAATGAATGTTTCCATAGAGAAATATTTTCAATACTTTATCCTCACAATAAAGCCAAGAAACTTCAAATTATCACTTTTTTTATGAGAAAGTCATTTCAAATTTGGGGACAGAATGGGGAAAATTATGAATAATGCTGTTTTATAAAAGAGAGAGCAATAAGTAATGGAGAGTAAGAGGAAGGAATTTTAAAGAAAGTTTGAGGTAAGAATCAATTTAAGTCCTAGGAGTGTTTAATAATGAAAATGAAAGGGAAATAACAGAAAAATGGAAAAGTGGATCAAAATTTCTATAAAAAAATAATTTTCATCAATATTGGTAGAGGCATCACATTTGAACTCTTTGTAAATTTCATACTATATGAGAAAGAAAAAAAGACAAAGAAGAACAGCCATAATAAAGTAAATAAGTAATAAACAAAGAGGAGGTCTGTACAGAATGTGACAATTTTAAGGGCACTGAAAATTCTCAAGACATTTGTAAAAAGGAAGACATTGAACAACAAGGGAAAAAAACATGTCTGATCCAACTACCAAAAAAAAATGATCAAGTGAATATCAATAACTACTACTTCATCTTAAGAAAATCTGAGAATAAGAGCATCCCTGATAATATGAAGGTCTTCACAAAAGATATTCCATAGCAGATCGTATATTTGTAGTCACGTGACTGTTAGCTACAGGGAAGAAAAAGCACTGCTTGGTGATGATAAAAAAGCTATTTTTTTCAGTATTCAGAACAACAAAATATTATCTTATATATTTTAATCTAACAGAGTACATAGCCTGTTCAAGTGTTAAAATTTTACAATTCTATAAAAGATGCCAACAAAAACTACCTCAATAATACTCTCATTGTTAGTATTAAGTGAAGCATAAAAGGAGATACACATGTCATCAGTATCTAAAGATTAAATATCTGGCAACTCAAAATAAAACTTTTACACTAAAACAATGAAAGAATGAGTTATAACAATCATTCTAACATGGAAAGAGTCCCAAAGAATTAGTGCCATATAAGACCAAAATTTCAAGAACACGAAATGTTCCTTCTTATGAAAAGCAATGAGAGACTTTCAATACACTGTGCTTTGTAAAAAGAGTGTTTCCCTACAAGAAGCTTACAATCTCGGCCTTTATAAATAATGACTTTACTATAGAGAAATGTTCTTGAAAGAGTCAACAGGAATTAAAGAACAATAATCTTATTAGGCTTAATGAGAGAAGTACATACATAAGATGCAGTGCCCACATGTTCCTGATATATGGAAGACATGTCAGCATTATATTGCAATCTTAAACTATGGAAGGAAAAGTTTCAGTTTAAGAATGGGATCACCTTCAACAGTATAACTTAATAAACAACAACGAGATTCAGAAATGTGACTATATCTTATTTTTCTTAAATAATGATTACAAAGAATCCATAGAACTAAGCTACAGAAAGAATAGTTTTAAGGGTCCTACCCTACTAAATATTATAAACTCAAGAGAAGTTGAAAAAATAGAAAAATAACCAAACACCTTAATTCAGAAAGGTCTTTTTCTTTTATTGCTAAATATGCCTAATAGCTCTTACTGCTAAATATGTAAAATATTTGAATCTCAGAATCTATTTTCTGCTATCAAACTAAAGGCAGAACATGTTTAATCTATACTAGATTGCTTTCTGTTTGGGGGAAAGGAAAAAGAGGAGAGAAGGAGAAAAATTTGGAACAGAAGATTTTGCAAAGGTGAATGTTGAAAACTATCTTTGCATGTATTTGAAAAAAATAAAAAAACTATCATATGCTATGCCATCAAAAAAAGCTAATTACAAAGCTGAATCTTTCTTCACTTTGAAAAAAATATATAAAGGCAGATTTCAATCAATACCTTGTCTAGGACTGAAGAGAATGAACAGCTCAGGAATGCCACTGATCTAGCCTATTGGAGGCCATCAAACTGAGCAGTGCTCTAGAGAAACACTGATCAGAAATATCAAATGGAAAAATTGGCACAATCAATTGGCTTCTCCAATACAATGCAGAGATTTCTTCCCAAGACATCTGTGAGAGATTTCTTCCCAAGTCACAGAGATATGGGATATGGACTGTCTAAATCACTGTTCTCCTCCATTATCAGAAATAACAGTAATTCATTTTAATAAGGAGAGGTATGCTGAAAATAAAGGATTATCAAGCAAGTTACTAGGAAAGCAATGACCACTTTTCATTGCTTCATTCTTTTAAAGAACTACATTAAACTTCATTTTCTCTGGACATGCATTAGGTGCTAGCTGCCAAATCCTAGAAGATGTAATTAATAAGATGAGCTCTCTAACTAGGTTTTATCTAAAAAGTGGCAGATACTATAGCATAAACCTCGAAATCACCAGATTTATTCATTTGCTAGTGATAAAGGGAAGTATGGTATAGTGAAGAATGGGGTTAGGATTGAAAGATTTAGGTTAAATTCCTAGTCTAATAGTTATTGGCCGTGTGATCCCAGACAAGTCACTTCACCCATTTGAACTTCAATTCCCTTAACTGTAAAATAAATTGTCTAAGAATATTTAGTGAAAACCCTCTCCACAATGATCAAATTACAATTCAAAATATTAACTACAGGACCAAGAAATCAAGAAATCTATACAAATTAACACTTTTGTATATATAAAGGGACTTGTGAACTAGAAGACGTGAATTTCAATTCTGTTTATTGGAGAAGTCAGATGGAATAGGGTCATCTTCAAAGAACTATTCCAACTTTTTAATTCAACAAACCAGACTCATCCAATCAAAACTGAAATGCAGCTTTAACTAAAAAAAGTAGTATTTTCCTATTGAGTTTAGGACGTCTTCATAAATAATAAAGAAAGGAAGGAAAGAAGGATACTTAACCTTCAGGTAATTTTCGTTTTCCTGTTGCTGGCTTTGTTTTTTTATTTCTCACAGTTGATCCCCGACTGCTAATTCCACTGATGACTGACATGGTGTCATCATCACCTCCAGCTAATAAAGAATTCCTATAAGACATCAAAGGAAGCCACACATCTTCTCTTCGGAGTGACATCTGAAAGGTCATGAACTTCTCTAGATAAACATACCTTAAAGAGAAATAATAATGATTACAAATGCTGTTGTAGTCAAACAAAATATATACACTATCTGATAATCCTAGAAGCTTAGAAAAATGTAGCGATGGAGGGAACTTGCTAATAAAGTGGTTAGCACCACACATCTTACTTGCCAACCGTAGTATCTTGATTATAAAATTTGTGCTAGTTTTGAATATTACATATCAATATTCAAAAAGTTTTCATTAAGATCATGCTGCGGTGTCAAAACACATAGGAGCACATGCCACAGTAGCATGGAAAAACACTAATAATTTGCAATGGTATGCTTACTATAAAGGATTGCCCAGGTCTTCTCTTTCATGTGTGTAGCAAAAGGGCTCTAAAGGTTATTACATGAGACTGTGTGTGATTCTCAGGTCAGTGCCTTACTCTCTTTTCCAGGTGAAAGAAAGATTAAGTCACAAAAGATAGTGCACTTCATGCAGGTTATCTAAAAAGTTTCTCTAAATTAGAATGACTTAGTCCCTTCCCCTTCCAAACCAGGAGTAAAGGAAATTCATAGTTAAGTAGCATTTTTTGAGAACATATTCAATTTTTAAAAGGAAGAGATGAAACTTTCAGGATTAATTTTACGTCATACCATTTCAGGGCATTATATGAAGCTAAACTAGAACCTCCCTAGATATCTCTCTCAACATTTTAAACAGGGACACTAAGCAAAGTAAACATTATAGTCTTGTTTACAAATATTCTTAACAATATTCTTAAAGGATAAAATTGTTACAAAATACAGTTCTAAAAGTTATAAACCAGAAGCATTCCTATGTTTACTGTTATTAGAACATAGTAAGTCTTAATGCAATCCTAGAATTCAATACACAAAGAGGAAGCATAAAATTCATAAATGCTGCTTCTGAATTCCATTGCCCAAACTGAATATTTTAGTTGGAGAATGGATGCTAAATACTTACACTGTTCTTTTATCTTGTCGGAGAAGCTTAGAAGAAAATTCACTCAAAATATCAAGAAATGCCAAATTTAAAGGTGGATGACTTTCACCTTGTGGATTAGGTTCCTTAAATGCAAATTCTATGCCATCCCTAGAAATGAAAGGACATAATGAGTATCTGAAAGAGTATAATTCAAATGTGATATTATAGAATGGAAGAAATGTATCTGGATAATTTTTCCACTAACAAAAATGAATAGAATAGATTTATGTTTGTTTCTATAAATTTCAGATATACAAAGAAGTGGATGAAAGAAGGATAATGAGAGAATGAACAGTAATATTATTTTTTGATTTATTGGCCATGATAATTCTATCTTTCCTGAAAGCAATATACATAGGATATAATTCCCTTACTTCTGGGATGTTATTATAGCATCTCACCCAGCAAAAAACCAACTCCTTCCAGGTAGTAGACTAATCCAAAGCAACTGAGCCATTCTACATTATAAGAATGTTAGGAGAGTATCATACCATGATCCATAAGGAGGCCTTCAGAGGCTGTTAAGTGGATTTAAGGAAGGATATAGACAAGAATCACATCAGAAAAGGCAGCATGCATGGTAAGGTTGCAATCTACACTTGTGTCAAGAGTAGCCACACTGGTGAAATCACAAATCCAATGTAAATTAAAACAATTAAGTCAACTATAGAAATGTACTCCTTTAATGGTCAAACCATTTACTTAACTTTAGGTAAAGAAGGGACAAAATGGCAAACCAGCAGTAACAAAATCAACAAGAAAAGAAGTTCCACAACAGTGCAATTGGACTTCCCACAAGGCCTGGAGTGATAACTGGGAGTACAACAATACTTCAATTAAGAAAGAGGATGTACTCCACTTACAGACACACCGCCAGTAACTTTATTAAGATAATGAGAAGCATAATATAGTCTAAGAGAGCAGGAGAGGAGAAGAGGTCCAGGGTTACTGCAGAAAAAACAATACAAAAGGTATGGATCTAGGAACTCAGGAGCAAAGGTAGGAAAATAATAGATTAGAAAAGGTGCCTTCATTTGTAGCTGGAAATGAAAGGTCTTAAGGTAACACAGGCTACTTGACAATGACTTCTAGTTCACAGTGTTGGGGGGTGGAAGAGTTAACTGCAGGGGACTCTTGCCAAACAAAGGATATTATCTGACCTGTTTTGTGACTTCTAAAATTTGTCTGATTGGAAGGACAGAGGTGTGGGCAATGTTTTTCATTACATAGAAAGCATGAGTAAATAGAGATAAAGCCAAAGTATCTAAACCTAGGTTAGATAATCAATGAGAACAGCTCTGTCAACATAATACAACTGATGTAACATCAAAAGCTCATTTACAAAGGAAAAAAGGGATCAGAAATAAGGGGGCATAATTACCATGAGATGAAAAATAGTTACAAAAAAGTAGAGGCTAGTGAAGACACAAAAGAAACTTTCCATACTACTCAACATTACCTATGATCAACACTCTTTTCCCTTCAGCTAAGAAGAAATAGAAGTAGAAATAGAAAGAGATACTTGGTGTCATGCCTGAATTCATGTATAGCCGTACTTCCAATGATTTATGAAGATTTGGTGTGTAGTTTATTTTACAAAGGAGCTTCATGTCCAGATTCACTAACTGAGGTATCACTAGATCTATTTTTTTTAATCCTAAGAATGAAGAATTTATGTTAGAAGACAAGTCCATACACTAAGGACATTATTATACATCAGCCCAACAATGTTCTCAATTCTAAAAAAGATTCAAATTGTTTAAAAAAAAATCTGCAAAATGTAGAGCATAGAATAGCAGAAAGAGCACTGGATCTGAAGCCAAGGAGCCAGGATTCTTGTCCCAGCTCTACCACTTACTAACTCCATGACACTGAGTGAGTAACCTTTCTTCTCTGAGCCTCATTTGCATAATCCATATAATAGGAGCAATACTTGAACTCCCTGCCCTCACAGGTTTGTCATGAGGAACAAACAAGTATAAGACGCTTATAAACCTTAAGGTGTTATATTTATTAATGTCAGCCATTATGATTAGTTGAATTCAAGTAAAATATTGGGAAATTACTTGTGTAACATGGCGATGGCTTCTCTTGTTTTCAACTGATCAAGTCCAAAAGTTAAAGCAAAACGTCGGGCAAGTTCTTTAATACCACTGAATGTTGGTGATGATCTGTCAAAATTATACCCATTCTCTTGTATCATTTCGTTGAACAGCTGTTTGGAATCAAAGAAAACATTTGGGGTTTTTTTGGGTTGCTAATATTAATAATTAGTATAAACACTTCTATACCTAATCTGTAATAAATATTTAATACTGTACAAATTAATAAAGAAGCACTTTAAGTTGGCGTCAGTTATCCTCTTAAGTTCTTTTCAGTTAAGCCAAGGTAAAACTATTTCCTGGTGGTTTCAACACAATTATGAACCTAATGAATACAAATATAAAAAGATGAAAACAAAGCCCAACACATTAATTATATCCATAGCAAGCAAACAAGAAGGGGTTATTGCTGTTCTGATTTTTTTTTCTTTATCTATACACGAGGCAAATAGGCATGTGATTTATTTAGGAAAAGACAAGGTTTCTTGGTTTGAATATTAAACAATGTTTTTGAAAGAATCAATAATAATCAAAATTATTCATTCTTACCTGCTGTAAACTGAGAATAAGTGTCTTTGCACATTGGATTTTGTCTATCTGCCTTGTTTTACTCATTGTTTCTTTAATAATATCTCCATAATCATTGTAATACTACAAAAGAAATTTGCATATATTAAGTGAACTTAATCACATCATAAAAAACATTTGTGACTGGTAAATAGGCAGAAAAGGACAGTGGGGGGAAAAAAAGCTTTTGGTGAGCAACAGAAGAGTTGTATTTCTCATGCTGGCTTTGCCACTAATTAGTTCTGTGGTTTGGGGAAAGCCAAAAATTCCCAGCCTCAGAATCTTCATCTACTAAATGGGAACATATGACACCCTATCTACCTAGAAAGACTTATTGTAAACTATAAATAAGATATGCAAGGAAGTATATTATAATCCAAGGTCAGCTAATGGACTGTGATAAACTTAAGTGTTATTGCTCATGGAATTGAGAATCTAGAAGGGAGTGGAAATGAAATATTTGAACACCCTGTCTAAGATAAAGAAACAATAACTGGTGAAAAAGAAAATTCTGATCAATAGAAAAGATATACTCAATGGGAGAACAGAAATAATCTAGGCTTTATTACAGCCCAAAGTACCTCATAACACTATCCAATTCCCTTTGCATTGATTTCATTCTTACAATGTAACTATCTAAATTGGGAATTCGGTTTCCCAGCTAGCTTGGGGTGCCCTGGGTATTGAGAATTAGTATTCTGGTTGCAATATATTTCCCACAGCAAATTAATAAATTGGCATTCTGGTTTATAAATCCCTCTTGTGAATTTGGTTAGCATAAATTATTCCCCTAGCACCTGATCACCCCCTGGGTAATGAGATAAAAATTAGTTTCTGAGCCTGTAAGACTACAGACTAGCCTCCAAAATACTGACAATAAGCTCTACAATAAAACCCCAAACTGTTTGCAAGCAAAAAAAACAAAAAAGAAAAAAAAAAAAAGCCAAATCTTCTCCCTGAAATGTTGTCATTTATTTCCTCAGTATCACATGCAGGCCAGTTTTAGCACAACAATGAAGGAAGAAGATGTGCCAGGGAAAGAATCAAAGTAGGCTTCATGAACAAATTGGTATATTCTCCAAATCTGAAAAATGAATGTTACAAGTAGCTGTATTTACCTTCATATATTGCTTGAAAATATCCGCAGCTGTATTCATTTCCACCACAGTATATACAATTAGTTTACAAAAAGCTGCAAGTAAATTTCTCCGCTTGTGCAGTGCTTCAATTTTACTAGCTTCATCATCCTGCTGTCCATCTGAAAAAAGGCCTAAATATTGAACTATGAGATTTTTTAGCTACTTATTTGATATTATGATTCAAGCTAACAAAAAAAGAAAGAGATTTAAGAAAATCGTTGAATACAACTTTTTCAGTTGTGCTGCTAGAAAAGGGACAGGCAATTTTTCTTAACAGTTAAATTCAAACCCACTACTACACTCTAATCCTCATATGGAAGTGATTCAGGATTCTCAAGTTGTGCTGGCAATATCTGGCCAGTCCTAATTAGCCAGAAAGCATTTCAGAATGGTCCCCATAAGGAACAGCTTTAATTACCAAAAGACTTTTTTGAAGGTTGGGTCATGGCATACTAGTTCTAAATGACCAAGTAAAGAGAGGCTCTAGTCTGCTTTTATAGAACTGAAACCAATGGATTGTATGTACCCTTAGAGAGTATTTTTCCCCCCATTTTTATACCTATTTTACAAACAAAATATAAGGAACATAAATAACTTTTGATGACTCAAGATCACCATTACGGGTCCAAATACCCTACTATGCTGGAATACAATGATTAGGGCTGGAGTCAAACATTTGAGGTGATTTGTCCTTATGTAGTATCATCCCAGACTGTTCTTTAAGTCCCTATCTGATTTCTGTAGACTTTTCATTTCTTCCCATGCTGCTAAATTGTCTTCTCACTGATGCCTAAGGAACAGCACTTGCTTATCCCACCTTTCCCTTTATAATCTGAGACTTTTAATCTGGCATGAGTGGGGGGGGGGGGGGTAGGAGGGGAGAAAAGAGATTTTGAAGCTTGTTCAAAGGTACCTAAGCTAAGGGCTCAACAACCACAAGGAAGTTCACAATGAGTCAATTTTTATATGTACTGAACTGTATGAGTTAAACAAGACAACCTCAGAGATTCCCTTATCAATACAGTGATTGTGTGATTTGAACTTTATGAGATCAGAACAAAATGATCTACAAAAAGAGTCCTTTCTAACTTTAAAAATCCACAGGAAAGCATATTAACCTAACTGTCTTTGTTTAGTTCCAGATTTTCTAATACATTACCAAAAAGCTGAAAAGACGCAGAAAGAAAGAAACCATCTCTGGAAAGCAAGCCCTCATAATTACATGTTTGGGGGAAATTTATAAATTGTGCTTGTATTCGGTGAAAAATCTTTAATTTACCCATCTTTCTAAAATAATCTTAGCAGTCCTATATCTTTAGATTCTAATTTGCAGTAATTTATAAGTATGTTTAGAGACATTTTGACATTAAGTTTGAAGTAAAACCTAACACCAAAAATGTGAGAAATAATAAAAAACATAATGTAATCTTTACTTGAAAAGACTGTTAATTGAAAATCAAATTATCTGTAAATCTTAGTTAAATACAGAGAAATCTGGCTTTTCTTCCCCGGAACATTTTGTATTTTCTTGATTATTCTGTACAACAGTTCAGAAACTAACTCAGAAAAATATTTTGACATTTATTTATAATATAAAGAGATATAAGCTCTAAAGAATCTAAAAGTTATTTCACATAAAAATGATGCATAGTACTATATTATTTTACTGAAATTAGTTAATGAAATCTATAAGCACCCAGACAAGTAAAAGGTCTTGATGAAAAGTCAGAGCATTTGAGCGATGTCTTCTGGGTTACTAAATATTTCCCAAAAAGGTAGCTCAAAATCTTCAGTAAGCATCCCTTTTATGTGAACTCATGATTACCTGCACTATTGTTATCATCATCCTGGTCAATGAAGACGTGATCCAGAATAAAGCTGAGCAATTCAGACTGCAATGAAGAATCAGGAGTGTAAACTAGTGGCTCTAACATGTCCCGTCCTCCTGACATAATCTGATGGCTGGAGATCATCAACACATCACACAAAATAGTGAAGGCCTGAATAAAGAAATTTAAAATGTCATAAATCAAGATTTCTAACTAAATTTCTACTTTCCATTTCCCAAAACAACATGACAGTATCTTCGAAAACTTTTCTGAGATATTGAAAAAAGGTGGTTTTTAGACATTTCTCAAATGTAAACAATTAAAATAACAATTCAAAGAACTGACAGTTGGCAAATATTGGCAAACACTAGTATATTAAAATGAAATATGTGATCTATAAGTAACATACTGATGTTTTGCAAAAATATGTAATCTTAAATATGTACAATAGAACCAGAAAAATGACCAGAAAAGTAAGCCTTTCCAACTTCAAATATTCCCCTCAGTCCATCAATAAGCACTTCCTAAGTCTTACAGGACAGCCCGATACTAAATGCTGGGCATACAAAGAAAGGGCAGGGGCTGCTCTCAAGGACTTCACAGTCTAAGGGTGAGGGAAGATGATACTGAAAACAACTATGAGTATAAGCTATGGAGATGGTGAATGAAAATACAGGGAAGACTATATCCAGGATAGATCTACACAGATAATATGACTAAATGATAATAAATATGATTATAATAAATATTATATTTATATATAATATACATTTGTCATACATTAAAATTTTATATCAAATACATTTATGGATAATAAATTATTATTTCCTTATTATTAAATATTACATTAATTATAAATTATCTCATAACGTGCATTTACACACTAATATAATAAATTAAAATTTGATTAAGATAAATAAAATAATAAATGAATACCATTTATAATTTATTGAATAACTGTGCCAATTAATTATATATTGTGTATGGCATATGTTGTAATATAAAATTATGCATCTTAAATAATATAAAAATTAAAAATAATTAAAATGAATATTAATAAATATTAATATATAAATTTTGTATATAAAATGATAAATATTAACATCATTATAAAGTATTGGCTAAGACAGTTTAGGAAGGTGGGGATCAGAAATCAATGGGCATGCTCAAGAGAGTAGAACTTGTGGTGACAGCAGTCATAAAGCAAATGGGAAAGGGAAGATGTGAGTAACTAACTCTGGCATTTCAAATTTCTGGTGCAAGTTCCAAATCCTAAATGGCTGAAAGAAAAGAAGAGATAGTAATATTTTGTCTTTTAAATTTCTCCCTGGTCTCAAATGTAGAAAAGTGTTTTGTTGGCGCAGTGTTTGTGAAGCATCAACAGGATCCTCAAAGAAACAATTGGTATCAAATTCCCTCTAGTGTTTTCAATCAAGATCATAATTGTCACTTTTCAAAGTATAGCCTGTTTCCAAAGTATGAGCGTATTTAATTTTTATACATCCCTTCTACATGCAGGAAATACTTAACAAGTCAAGTTATCTCAAAGAAGAGGCTGTCACTGGCACTGTTTCACTATAAACTTCGGGGAATTCCAGTCGATAGAATAGCAATAATGTGCTCCTAGAATCTCAGGGAGAAGTCTCAAAAAAGTTTCCTTATAAAAACAATGTGACATGTAATGGTTAGAGTTGAATGAGTGTACTATAATTCAAGCACATGATTTATATGATCACGTGCTTTCAAACTCCTAGAAAACTGCTTGTCAACAAACTCTAATAATCAGTTTTTATGCTGTGAAATGGATGTTTGCTGGGCTCTCAAAAAAAGGCTTCACAAAGAAGAGGCTGATAAGAACATACATCAAGCAAATTCACTAGAACTGCACCCTCTATTATATTATATTCAAGTCCAATAATTTGAGCAATGTGAGTTTTATATTATAACAAGATTTATTACAGAACTAAACTCAGCTTTCCAATTCCCTACTAAATGCTATGGCATCTTAGATAACTATCCAAATGTTATCACTAGTTATGAAATTGACAAAACGAACCTGTTCTTTAACAGCAGTATTCACATTGGTCAGGTAATGCTGACAAATCTGACAGAAGACCCTCATTTGTTTCTTTAAACGAAGTAGGTCCTCCTGCAAAATAATTTATTATAATTGAAAATTAAAAGTGTGTATTGTGAATCCTGTTTTCTGAAAAATCCTTCTCATAACCATTTTCAGATATTAACAGATCCAACTGCCTTCTTTTACTCTATCATCATTCTTCATTGTAAAATACATGAAACAAGTATCATACATGACCGATTTTTATTCAACAGAAAAAAAACCTCGGATTTTTCCAGATAGTATTCTCTAGTATTTCAGAATTCAATGGTATAGAAAGACTATTCTATTCTATATATGGTCAATACAGCCCAATATAAGTTGGAGCTGACTATTAATAAATGAGAAGTAGCAATGTGATTTCCTCTATATGAATTCTTTGTTCCTTAAAGGATTGTTGATGAGCTAGTATAGGTTGTAAGGCTTTTCTTCATGCACAAAAGTTTTTTTTATACAACAAAAGTGAACTTTAAAATCTAAAACTTTAGGAAAATTTATTAAGGAATTTCTACTTAATTTATCTTAATGGGTCTTTGAAAAGACTCTATAATTTACCTCTCCAATTCATTAACTGTAACGTCTAAGTTTTACTCTCATTTATTGGGAAAGGTCAATGCCAGAAGAAAATAAGAGCATAAAAAAAATCTAAGACATCTAGTCTAGCACATTCATTTTAATGATGAGGAAACTGAGGCCCAGGGAGAGGAAAAGATTTGCAGCAGGATGTATTTCATTTTTTACCTATTCATTCTAGTAGTTTTTCTTTTATTTTTTGAGCAATATATGCTGAAATATGCCTTGTCTTTCCAGTATTCTCAATCTGTGTTTTTGAAATACTATTTACTCCTATTTAAAGTAGCCAAGCATTATTTATTCATTAAAAACAAGAAAAAACATTTCTGGACATAAAACAAATTTTAACAATCACATATTAAAAATACTTTAAAACTGACTAGAGTTGGAAGAACTTGACTTCAGTTAGGCAATTGCACACAGCAAATAAAGTAGTTAAAGTGGGCATTCAAATAAGTAGTTTGGGGGTATTTTCCCCCAACAAATCTCTATACTATCTGTACTAACATTAACTACTGAATAGCACATGGCTATTAACACATACCTTGGTAGAGCTGCTTTCGGTAATTTTTGCTAGCTGCCAAAGGATTACATAGTGAGTACACTGCAATGCATGAATAACAATCTATAAAAATAAACAACATAAAGTTAGGAAAGACAAATCAAATGTTTCTAGAATCCAACCTACGCATACAACTTTTAAATACAAACCTGTTCGGGCATGTCTCCATTTTCAATACCAGTTTTCAATAACTTGTAATTACAACCAAACAAATCCCATCTTGAAAGATCATGGGTACTGGAAGAAATATTGAAAAGCTCAAGTCATTAAAAAGTCAAATTTAACCACAATAGTTTGTAAAATTATTAAAGGAATACTTATTAATCACCATAAAAACGCACCTTCCACAAAAACAAAACAGATCCAAATACCAAATTTCCCTCTATTTTTCAAAGTCTGATTTGATTTTACAATTCTGAAATTATTTCTTAAATAATTTTAATTATTTTTCAATTCAAAATTTAATTTATATTAAAGGATGCTAAATTATAAGTTTCTTCAACCTCAGGAAATTTCTCCAAGAACTTAGCTAAATCTACAATGTATGAAATGTATGAGTTTATTGATGGAGAATTATAAGAGACCTTTACTAGTTCTTTTAGCTTTTAACAGGCAATCATCCAACCACTGAAAAGCAGTCATTAATAAATTCTTGCAGCAAGGTATCTCTATCTACCTACCTACCAAAGCAGCCAGTTCTAAGAGAGAAATAATAATCACTAGAAAACTCCTCTCTAAAAGTGAACAGAAATCTGCTTTACTAAAGTTTCCAACCACTGGTTCTACACTTTGAGACCCAAAAAAATAATAATAAAATAAATCACCCAGCAAAATTAACACTTACTTGTGAAAAGCAGTGATCCTTTTTAATGTTGATAAGACCTGATATGCATCATCTTCATCAGGTTCTTCCCCCTGTTAATATTAGTTGTATAATATTAGATGCTATAAATCATTACAGGAAAGTCCTAACTGCTCAAAATAAAACCACTCCCTTGAAAACAGGCAAAGTATGAGATGGGTAACAGCAAAAGAACTACAATTTTTATTCCTGTTTCAAGGCCTGTGATCATTTTAGAGACGTAGGAAATAACAAGTTTTACATCACAGAAATTACAAATAAAGGATGAGTGAGGAGACAAATAAAATGAACAATTTTTTTTCCAATGTTAATAAAAAACAAAAAGGGGGAAATGAGTGAGGAAGAAAATAAAGCTCATAATAAGGTAGTTAAACTGGAGCACCTAAGGAAGGAGCAAGAAAATACTATTGTTGTAACAGTAACTTACTTGTTGTAAGTACCAAATATATATCACAAGAAAAAGTCTCAAGGAAACACAGGCTAAATTCATGGAAAATAAGTTACTAAATAAAAATCTAAATGTTGTAATAAATTGATGTCTGATAATTATTGACCTTACAGAGGTTTTCTTGATAGAAAAACTGAAGTGGTTTACTATTTCCTCCTCCAAATCATTTTGCAGATGAGAAAATCAAGGCAAACAAAGTTAAGTGATTTGTCCAGGGTCACGTACGTGGTATGTGTCTAAGGTCATATTTGAACTCAGGAAAATAAGTCTTCAGGCCTGGAACTCTACCCACTGTGCTACCTAGCTACCCTGTTGGGTTTTTTTTTTTTTTTTTTTTTTACGAAAACATTGCCAGGTACTTTTAATATCTCATTTGAAACTGAAAGTGAAGATAACTTTAATGGAGGAGTGAAGACCACCTGGATCAAATATCTAGTTACTATATGACAAATTCAGTTAACTACATTGTCTCAGATTAAAAGGCAAGGAGATACAAGAATTAAATTTGCAAACTATAAAGAAATGCACTTTTACCTATTATTATTATTATTATTATCATCATCATCATCATCCCCATGTTAAGATGAGGAGAATAAGATTGGAAAGAAAAGTCCAGAAGCCTCTTCTACAAAAATTAAAAATTTGCTAAGGGCAGTCCTTTTTTTTAAGGGGCAATAACCCATCAATTAGGGAATTGCTGAACAAAATACGGTATATGAATAAAAGAGACTATGATCATACTGCAAGAAATAATCAAGGGGACAGTTTGAGAAAAATCTGGTTAAACTTTTATAAACTGACACAGTGTTAAGTGAGTAAAACCAGGAGAAAAAAGTATATGATAAACAATAATATAAGGACACTTTGAAAGACTCATGAACTTTGAACAATGTAATGGCCTACCTCTTAACAAAGGTAATAGACTCAGAGTATTGTTTAAGAGATTTTCTTTGGGAGAGGGTATGGCCAATAAGAATTGGTTTTGCTTGATTATTAATCCTTTAAAAGGGGTTTTGTTTTTCTTTTACAGTGGAGGGAAGGAGAAAGAAAAAAAAAAGATGTTTGATTCATTTGTCATGTGCTTGTAATTTTAAATTATACACTACTGGCTTATACTAGTATCTAATGAAGAAGCAGAATTCTAGAATTCTGATATTGTAAATTGAAAAACTAAATTTCTTCTACACTCAAAAATTACTGTATTTAAGAATTTTTAAATGGTGAATTCATTTAAGAATTCCAAACCAGTATATCAATACATTTTAATTACTTGAAAACTGTAAACACACTGAAGAATAGAATTCAAATGGATAATCTATAAAATATTAAACCAAACATTACACAGTTCATTTCATTTAAAGGGTGACTGGTCATCTGAAGTGGAAATATGGCTTTTTCAACTGTGCAAATAATTTCTGCAAACAAAATAGTTAACAATAAACAGAAAAAATGAAAATATGTACTTGTGCTTTGAAAAGTACTTTTCATGTAGCACATTTGAGCTAACAATCATATGTAGCAGTTACTCTAGGAATTAGAAATTTCATTCTGTAAATGAAGAAACTGAAGCTTAAAGAGGGTAAGTGATGAACATGCTTGGTCTGAACCTAGGTTAATCCACTAAATCATACTGACTTATGTATGTGGACACATAAGAAATGACAAGATATAAGAGAACTCAGAGACCATCTAGTCCAAACTACAATTAAAACTATATGCAAACAATATTTTCCTCTTGAATATGCCTGAAGAAGAATCACAGGTATATGCTGGGCTAAGTTAATTTCACATATGAAGAAGTCAAAGCAAAGGGAGAGAAAACAAAAAAGAGTTGAAAACTCCAGGGCAGAATTTTACACTAAGAGAATTCTGCTGAAAAAGATACCAAGAAGCATACTAAAATATATTAAACTGCAGCAATCTGTAGTAATATAAGAGCCAAAAACAAAATAGGTGCCCAATGACAAGGTAATGGCTATTTTTTTTAATGTGCTTTGTGAATATGGATATGGAATGTGAATATGGAATAAGGGAATATTACTGGGCCAAATTACTGTGGGGTACCATTATGACTCCTTGTTGTTTCTACAATAGCAGGTGGCATTCTCCCTGTAATAAACAAAATACCTCTTCCAATTTACTATACCTTTCTACAGTCTCTGATGCCACAATAGCAACAGAATAGATTCCCTGAAGAAGAGTTTGTCCTGTATGGACAATAGCCTTTAATTAACTCTCCCTTCAGGTTTGGAAATCTCATCCATCTTGACTTTCTTGATTTCTTTTCTATAATCTTAGCTATAAGAAGCCTTTCCCAGCACTCCTCAATGCCAGTGCGTGCCAAATTGTCTTACACATCTTATTTGGACATTTTTTTGTTTGTATGTTGTCTCCCCAAAAATATTGTTGACCCCCTTGAGAAGAGGGACTGCTTTAGCTTTTTGTTGTGTCATCAACAAGTCCGAAACAAGGTAGGTGTTTAGTCAAGTCTTGTTGCCATGACTAGCTAGACAAATCCCCATCTCCATATCCTGTATTACCTCATAAAGAAATAAATCTGCTATATGAAAATATGCTATGCAAACATAAACTATTATTCTTATCATCATCCGACTCCATTGAATCAGTGCTATGAAGTATTATTCTTTGACCCTCTCCCCCCCCCCTTTTGTCAACCTCAACTTTCTTCTTCAGCTACAAATCATTCATAATCTAAAAACCTGTGTGAAGCTGCTCCATTCAAGTTTATCAAAAATCTATCAACTGACTTTTATTATTGCCTAAATCGAATCCCAAGCTATGATTTACTAACTTTCCATAGTTTCAGATGAAATCCCTATAAACTTCTTAAATATGAATATTAGAGCCTCTATTTTGGCAGGAAAAATACTCAATAGTATGGCAAGCATCAAAAATGAAAGTCTGACCAAAATCCTACTGAACAAGTAATAATAATCTATAAGAACAGAGGATGTTGTCTGGAGGGCAAAAAGGACAAATACCTCTTGCAGAAAATCTTCAAGAAGTCGATTAAATTTATCTGCCAATTCATCTATCAATTGACTTCTTGCAATATCTACTCTGTTAAATATGGTGAACTCTTCATTACAGAGTGCATGATATGTTTTAGAACAAGCTTCCAAAACATCCGTATCTGTGTGCTTCTCTACAATATCCCGGATTTGTCGTAATAAGGCATCCAAATGCTGCAAAAAAGAGTCAATTAACATTTGTCAGTAAAACCAAGGTATCTACAAAGCATCTACCATAAGAGAAAGATGGAACGTTAAAAAAAAATCAATAAAGCTCATACTATGACAGTTAAGAGCCAAACTACACTGTCTTGCTCTTGTACATGGATTCATACCAAGGCTAGACAACGAAACTGAATACTTCAAAAAACAAACCCATACTTTTAACCTTATGACCATTCTTTTCCAAGCAAATAAACTAGGATATAAAACTAAGAAATAACAGCCTCTTGATGAAGAAACTAGAAAACCAATGTAAAGTAGAAAAACCAGTATTTAATGTGTGTTTATTTTATTTCCTATCAACTCCACAAAATGTATAATTAACAAACTAACATAAACATTGAACAAATATTTAAGTGATATTATCTGATCCAGAATTAGACTACTTTATGGACAAAATCCAAAAAAATGAAATTATCACTGTAATAATGTTAGGAAATGAAGGTGGTGAAAAGGAATTTTTCCTGATCCCACCTATAATAAAATTTTTGTTTTTGTTTTGATTTTTTTTTTTTTGCTGAGGCAATTGAGGTTAAATGACTTGCCCGGGGCATACAGCTAGGAAGCATTAAGTGTCTGAGGCCAAATTTGAACTCATTTCCTCCTGACTTCAGGGCCAGTGCTCTATCAACCGTAACATCTAGCTTCCCCAAAAGTACTGTGGAATTTTATTATGTACTTACATAGATACTGACACTTAATGTAACTTATATCAAATGTAACTTATATCTTGAACACAAATCTATACAATCTAATGGAAAAGAAACTAAATATTGTATAGATAGATACCATCTTACCTTCTCTAATCGGCCAGTTGTATAGATTTCCAAATCAAAGTACTGAGGCAACTGCAACAAATTAGTCACTTTTTCTGCATCTATAGAGTACTTCGAAATTTAAAAAAAAAAAAAAGAGTAAGAAAATAATAGCAATGTTAAATAAGCATTATCAGTAACAGTATTATTTGTAAAATACTATATTTGTAAAACAATTATACACATGTAGTATCCAAGTGATGGTCAGTATCAAATAACACTGAGATCAGTTTTTAACTTACTTTTGCTAACAACTGAGGAAGGGCTACTGCAAACAGTTCAGTAATTCTTGTTCTATCATCTAGTTGAGTCTTTTTCTCTTTTGCTGTCAGAACCTAAATTTAGAAGATATGTTAAGTGTGGCAACGTTTAAAAACTACAAACATAAATTCTAAAATGTACTTTTTATCTGTTATTAAATATCATAGTATTAAAATTCATCAATTGAATGCTATATATTAACTATGAATTAATCTATAAAAGCAGGCTATCTATACTAAAAATCAGGAAAATTAAGTTTTTAAAAAATCATTTTTCCTTAGTTATCTGACCCTATCCTCCTCCCTCAACTCTGAGCATGAGAGTTCTATTGCTCTAAAAAGGCAGGAGGCAAAAATCAACACACCCCTCCGAACTCAACAACTCTCATATTTACCTTTCAAAAACAGGAATAAAAACAGAATAAAACTGAAACCAGGGACTGTGGAATTATGTGAGAATATGCTTTACTCTTCTTCAGGAACCATGCAGAAGAAATACAAAGCTATATGTGACCTCTGTAATAATATTAAAGATAATAAAAGCTAGAGTACAAAAATACTGAGTTTTTGTAATAGCCAAACTGAAATCAATAGATGAACCTAAAAGAAACTTTAAAATAACAAGAGAACCAGACCATAAGAAATAAAAACCTCTTGAACTTCAGACAAAATAAAAAGAATCTACTGAGTTCATAAATTCAAATTAAATATACCCCAAATTAAATGAAATAATTTAAGTGAAATACATGCTAGAAAGCAAATTCATAATGTTTGAAAAGAAAATATCTCAAAGTCTTTAGTACAGTCATACCCTTTTTCCTGTTCCTCTTCCTACAGGAGGATGGCATTCAGCTGCTTGTCGAATAGTACAGAGCATTATTTCAATAAGGGCACTCTCCTGTCTGTCAGTTAATGCTGCAAATGAGAAAGACTTCATCAACTCTACCACCATATTACTTCAAAGAATTATTCGGTAATTGGCTCTCCTGTCTATAACCAGGCTCTAGGAGAGTCATTCTTCTCTGATGAAGAAAGTTACCTTGAAAAAATGCTAACAGCACCTGCAGCGCAAACTAGAACATGATATATAGATTTATTTTATATGCTGTTTGCATGTATGTATGTGTGATTAGATGTACATTCATGTACATGATAGATAAATCACACATATCATCTGTGACTGTTTAATGCAACAATTAATGTATTCATTTCTTTACATCATCAAATTAGAATTATCACTGTTAGTCACCCAGAAGTTTAAATTCAAAAGAGTCTAGGAAGACTCAAAGTTAAAACTTTCTTACGTTCCTCTCCACTGAGTGGTTCTTCCAACAGCAAACTATTCATACATTCCCAGTCCTTCAACAGCTCTGTAGCACAGTCCCACATGCTATCCACAAGGTACGCTGCATGTTCGTGCAACTGAAATGAACATGAATATTTTCTTAGTTAAAAACATAACTGCTTCACATCATATTCCTTGCAGGGACTGCCCTAGTGTAACTCCTTGCCCCAAACAAAAAACTGAGGTTTATAAAGAAGAAAGGATTAGCTAACAAAACAGAAAAGAAAAACTGCAGGTAAATTGCCTAGCTGGATCACTACCAGAAATCACAGCAAAGCTCTGGTTGATAACATATTATAAGGTATATGGGGGAAAAAATTGGGAAACTTTAAAAAGCTAAAGAAATGATGGTACATAAATGTAGTAGAATTGTACTATGCCATAAAAATGTGACTAACACAGAGAAAGCATACAATTTTTTTTTAAAAATCATGTTCATTTTTTCTGCATATTCCTACTTTTTAAAAAATTTTCTGTTAAAAGGGGTGGCTCTCAGAGAAAGGAGAGAAGGGGAATTTGAAATATAGCATGAAGTCTAGGTGAAGTAATCTCCTTTAAAAATTGAATACTTCATAAATGATAGTATACAAAGATTATTATATTGCTACTAAAGTATAACTAGAAACATACTTTGTGACTGTTTGCTCTCTGCATCTCATTTAAAATTAGACCAACTATAGGAACAAAATCAAGATAATGAGATAAAAACAAGGAAACAGCTCAAAGTGATCCAGAAATATTGAGCCCATGTGATATCACCTTCCTCATGTGATAAGTAGAGTCACAAATTCAAAACTAGCTTTATTTTCCCTATTCATTTTTTAGAGTACCAACTAAGGTATTTTCAGGGATCATATTTCCTTATAAATTAAAAAATTATTACTTGCATACTAAAATAAAATTGACTTCAGATAGTTATTTGTTCATAAATTGCATATAATTTTTTGCACTGACTTGCAAGGAGTCCCGTTAAGTACACACTACATCCAACAACAAAATAAACTAGGAATTTGTAAAACTTGAAGATGATATAGTTGATACTTTAAAATAAAAATTTATCTTAACGCATATTCAAGATCTGAAAGAAAGTTCTCAGTTTGGAACACTCCAGAATCACTATCGCTGACTTTAAATAAAATTATGGTTGCTTAATAAAAGTCATTATTCAAAGACATAAAGAAGAAAAAAAAAATTTAATACAGGGTTATCCATAAATTTGTTGACAAAATGAGGATTCAAATAAAATCAGCAGGGACAGGACAAAATAGCCATGTATCTTCAGAGTGGTTCTTTTAAAAGTCTTTTAAAAGTCTTTTTTCAAGTATGTGGTGTTATTTAATTCTTATAAAATTAGAAAATAAGCAAACACTAAGGGCTTTAACAACCATAGACATGTAACCCAAAGCAAAGCCAACAAAACAAGTATAACTGATATGTAGAACAAGCTGATGGGTCTATAAATAGGCAATATCTGTACCTGCCACATGTCATTCCAACTTACTATTGGGTATGTCACAAAGCTAGACAATTTAGCTAAGCCCATCAGGAAGAAGGCAGACCTATTACCATTAAAATATTTAAAAAAATCAAATGTTAATGAAAAAAGTCATCATTTACACATTAAATTACAAATGCATTAAATGGCTTTAATACAGGTTGAGCCTGTTCTACCAGCAGAAATAACTATCAAAATGATCTTTTAAAATTAGACAATGTTGAACAGAATGTAATAATGCCACTAACCTCACTTTCCAAAAAGAAAAATACCAATGTCTTGACCAGGTTGGCATTTGGGCTTTGTCTTCCCCTTCTTTTGAGGATTCCATCTTCTTCGGGATCTCTGCGACTAAAAAGCCTACAACCAAGCAAAATATTAACTACTTGGAAAACAAAGAATTTCCTTAATTTAAAAAACGCATTCTGACTTAACAATTTAAGAAAAGACAAACAAAGACTTTTTGCCCATTAATGGTCTCCAATATTTCCTCCACATATGGAAAGTGAACTATTTTTATTTCATTCTCTGTTAAATTACTTTAAAATATTTCCATATTTTTTGGTAGGGACATTTCATGTTTTTCAATTCATCAAATAAAGGCTTTTTTCCCCAAAGGTGCTACACTTATTTTTTTAGGTTAATTAATTCATATCTCCTGACAAAAAAAAAGGATTTTAAAAATTCAATTTACAGGACGACCTGAGTTCAAATCTGGTCTCAGACACTTCCTAGCGGTGTGACCCCGGGCAATCAACCCCAATTGCCTCAGTAAAAAGCAAAAAAAAAAAAAAAAAATTCAATTTAAAAAAAGAAAAATTGCCAACTTACACTCAGCAGTACATTTCTATAGATAATAAGAGTTATGTTTCAAAAAACAAAAAATTAAATTAAAAAATTAAATTAAAACTGGGTAATGTGTTGAAGACATGCTACAAAAACTTTATATAAATTCTTATCCATGTAATTTAATGGCTCTGATAGAGGCCTTATTTCTAAAATATATAGAGAACTGTCTCATATTTATAAGAATTCGAGTTACCCTTCAATAGATAAATGGTCAAGGGATACGAACAGACAATTTTCAGATGACGAAATTAAAACCATTTCTAGTCATATGAAAAGTTGCTCCAAATCACTATTGATCAGAGAAATGCAAATTAAGACAACTCTGAGGTACCACTACACACCTGTCAGATTGGCTAAAATGACAGGAAAAGATAATGATGAATGCTGGAGGGGATGTGGGAAAGCTGGGACACTAATACATTGTTGGTGGAACTGTGAACAGATCCAACCATTCTGGAGAGCAATCTGGAGCTATGCTCAAAAAGTTATCAAACTGTGCATACCCTTTGACCCAGCAGTGCTTCTATTGGGCCTATATCCCAAAGAGATCTTAGAGGAGGGAAAGGGACCCACATGTGCAAGAATATTTGTGGCAGCCCTTTTTGTAGTGGCTAGAAACTGGAAACTGAAGGGATGCCCATCAATTGGAGAGTGGCTGAATAAATTATGGTATATGAATGTTATGGAATATTATTGCTCTGTAAGAAACATCCAGCAGGACAATTTCAGAGAGGCCTGGAGAGACTTGCATGAACTGATGCTGCATGAATCGAGCAGAACCAGGAGATCATTATACACAGCAACAACAATATTACATGATGATGAATTCTGATGGACATGGCTCTCTGCAACAATGAAATGTCTCAAACCAGTTCCAATTGTTCAGTGAAGAAAGCCATATACACCCAGAAAGATATGAAATGTGGACCACAACATAACATTTTCATGCTCTCTATTGATGTTTGCTTACATCGTATTTCCTTTCTTTAATTTTTTTTTTCTTGTGGATACAATTTTTCTTGCACAACAATGATAAGTGTGGAAATATGTATACAAAATAATAGTAATAATAATAATAATAATAATAATTTTCCATATAATTGAAATATTAAAACCTTGTAAGGATAACATCAAAGCTCATAAAAACTTCTGGCTCCATGTAGTTTCAAGTTCCCTCTGGATATGTATCCTAACTTCCCACAAAATTTGCTCAGTGATCACTGAGCTCGATTATAAATTCATTCTCCATATTCTGAACTATCACATACTTCCAGCCTCTATCCCCTCAAACAGGGATATTTAAAAATCACACAAAGTAAAGGTAGCATTTAATAGGTATCTACTATGGGAGAGGTACTGTGCTAAATGCCTTAGCACATTTCTCAACTAAGGAAAACTGAGGCCCCCAGTAAAAAACTACTGTTTGAGGCCAGAATTGAACTCGGTCTTCCTGACTCCATAATTGGCTTTTAATTACTACATTACCAAGTTGCCTACCAATTCCTAAACTTCTGTTGATCAGACCCTTCCCAAAAAATGCATAGCTTAAACATATGTTTCTAAAATGTTGCTTTATCAGGGAAATTTAGTCAAGTTTTATTAAGTCAGTGATACAGGAGAGAAATAACTAGAGAGAAGTAAATGTTGAAGCCAAATGAGGGTTTGATAAGTCACATTTTTAATTGACAAAATCAAGTTTAATATCACTATGGGCTATACTCTAAAGATCAGCCCACTAAAATATATTTTGAGGCAAATAAAAACAATGAATACATTTCTGGTTCAGGGAAGAAAGTACACTGAATTGGGGATCAAAGACTCCAAAGCACTAACCATGACAAGTCACTTCATTTCCCTGGGACTCAGTGACCTCACATGTAAAATATAGGCAGAGAACTAGATTGTCTGCAATTTTGTTCCAGCATCAAATCCATTGAGTTTATCTTTAAAAAAAAAATAGCACTAAAAATGACACAACCTGGGGTTTTTTAAGTAATATTAAATATGGAGAAAAGCAATTTGACAAACTAGCATTTTCTTAAAAGAAGCAGTGTTTTGGTTATGATTCTTAAAAAGACACAGAGAAATGTAAATGTTATAAATTTCACATATTGAAATATAAACCTGACTTACTTTTTATACAGAAATTCTCCTGCTGCTACTGCAACTGGCCGGTGGGCTGAATAAACCAAATGGTACACATTTTCACAGTCTTCTGCAGTAAGAACTTCTTCACTACTCCTATGGAAAAAAGGATTCACTCATTTTTCAGTTTTATAATTTCAAATTATAGTTCAAAGACAAAAACCCCACAACTGGGATCTGCTCCCAAAATTAGCAATTCAACAAGAAATTAAATAAGCCTCATTCTATCTTAGCAAGCAAAAATACCTACTTGCCCTGACCAGCCATAGTAGGCAAATGGCCACCAACCACCTGAGAATCCATGATTCATCAAGAAAAATGGCAGTAATGTTAGAACCTAACTAAATGATATAGAAGGAAAAAAAAACTGAAAAGATGGCAAAGTGGATGACAGTCAATTGTGAACTCATCTGTGGTTACACAACATTGTCTTGAATCCTGTTTCTTACACAAATCCCTCTCCAGTGGTTGCTTTCATGTGTCGAATCATTAAAAAAAAAAAAAAGCCTTGAAGTTAAAGTGAAGAACACTGACCAAAAAAAATACAATATCAAAGAGCTACAGATTTTAAGAGTTGGAATTTAAAGATCATCTTACAAGATCATATAAGAGATAATAAGACAAGCTAAAATTTTAAATCACATAACTAGATGACTACTTAAGTAACAAATAAAAAAATTATTTTTGGTAGTATAAATGCAAACCATTTTCAAAAGGAAAAAAAAGGACATATTTCTTTTACTATAAGTTACCAAAGAGAAATGACAGAAATCATACACAACCAGTTGAGAATGTAAATGGCTAATACCCCACTGGTATCCATGTAATAATTATGAAATCTAAATTTGGCCCCTAACATACTGAGTGGATCACACTGTGGAGAAATTACAGAGAAGAACAGAATGAGAATATACAAATGGGCTCTGTTCTATAATGCTGAAGACAGTACCAAAACCAACAGGATCAGAGGCCCGAATAAATGCACACTGACTATCATATGCACTTCACTTTGAAGGCAGAAAGAGAACAAGGGAATTTTGCAGGCATTTCTAATGGAAACCTTTCTAAAAAACCTTTTTCTGTCTCCTTTCTTCTCAGTTGTATCTCTTCTCATATGTTTCCCACGTTTATTAAAAACCTGCAGTCTAGATAACTGGATAAGTAAGGTTGCTGAAACTTGTATCAGTTAAAAATCAACAAGCTGTGTTGCATGAGAGCAATGGAGCATAACTGTTTTTAAGAAATTATGAATATGAAAATATGGAAATACTAGTGAAATCAAAGAAACCAGAAGCAGAAATACATACAGAATGATTACAACAAAGCACCAAAACAAAATAAGCTGAATGCTGAGGGAACATGCCCCCCCCAAAAAAATGAAAAAAATGAGAAAGCATTTCACTCCCTTTTTTTGCAGAGATGGGAGTCTATGGAATGTGCAACACTGCTTATGATGGCAAACTTGGTTTTTATTCTTTGTCACAAGGGATGGCTCTCTAGAAGTGGAAGGAGAAAGCAACTACTGGGAAAATAAGTAATTTTTTTTTAAAAATGCCACCACTATTATGTCTTTGGTTATTCATTTTACGATGGTCCCAACTCCCCAGTGAATCCTTTCCTAAAGAAAAGGAAAAGGGAGCTAAGTAAGCTTAATAGCATACAATGTGGAGCTCTGGTCTTAAGTAACACTGAGTTTTCTCATCTATCCTATAAATTAAACTGAGTTCAGCTGACTTTACAAATTGTTTTCATTCACATTACTGTAATCATTATGTAAACTGTTTTCCTTGCTGCTTATTTATCTTGAGTTATCAATTCATTCAAGCTTACAATCATTTTTCAGAATTTCACATTTCAAGTACTCCTCAAATGATGGTCACTATTTCCAATTTACTACCACAACACTTTAACCTATGATCTCATAAGGTTTCTCTAAAATCTTAGTATACTCAAGGATTTAACTATCCTAGTTCTTAAATTTATAGGGCAGTAAAAATAACGCACAGTCGATGAAGTTTAATTAAGTTGCTTTTCGAATATGAAAGCTTCTCAAATTTGTAAAGAACCTTAGAAGCCAACTAGTCTAACCACTCCAATTCTCTTTACACTGTCAATGACAAGTCATCTGATTAATATAGGGAAAAGAAACTCAGTACCTGCTGAGAAAGTTCATTCAACTTCAAAAACAGCCATGGTTTTTTCTTCTCGGTACAATTCCCTTTCAAATTTCTATCCCAATATTCCTGATAACTTGCCCTAAAGCATGTTATAAACATGTTATCAAGGTTTCTGAGGAATTCTCATTTTCTAAAAATGTGAAAAACTAGTTTTAAATGTACTTATTAAAAGAGCACAAAACTAGGACTAAGAAGTCCTGGGTACTAATGGCTAGTTCAGGAATTAACTTACACTGTAAATAAGGGCAAAACATTCATGAATTCATGAGAACTTACTTAACTGTGTAAGCTTAAAAAAATTGCTTAACTCTATTTGCCTCAGTTTTCTTGTCTGTAAAATTAAAAATAGTAAACGATCCCTGTATCTTTGCCAAAAAAAAAACCCAAATGGGGTCACAACAATGCAGCCACCAATGAAAAAAATGAACAAGAGACTCAATAAATCCAATTGCAAACTTTTTCCCCACACACAATGCCTTCATCATCTTTTCTACTCAATTGAGGAAATTTTGAAAGTCAACAGTTGCAAAGCACCATAATCTCTCTTATATACCTTCCTCAGTCACTCCATTAGTACCTTATGTGTGTTTGTATAGGATAAAATATAATCAACAGAGGACAGGAGGAACAAACATGGGGGACTGAGAAAGGTTTCTTAGAAAAGACAGAATTTTATCTGGAACTTGATGGAAACCAGGGAGGCTAAGGGACAGAGTCAGTGGAGGGGAGAAGAAGGGAATACGAAAAACAGACCCAGTTCTTAAGGAGCTCAGTCTAATTGGAGAGAAAACATGCAAACAATTTATGTACAAGAAAACTGCAGTCAATTTTAGAGGGCCTAACCTTAGAGGGACTACAAAAGGCTTCTTGAAGAAAAGCAAGACAGGAGACAGAGATGAGGAGGTAGAGCATTCTTGGCATGGGAAGACAGCAAAAATGTCCAAAGTTGGAAGATGTGGAAATGGAGGAAGGAGAGGAGGAGAGAGAGAAGGGTGGGGGGGAAAGGAAAAAAGGGAGCGGGGAGAGAGGGAAGGAAGGAATTTAAGGGGAGGGGGGAATAGAGAAAGCTGGTGTCACTGACTCAAAAAGAAAATAGCAGGGGGGAAGGGAGAGGAAGTATAAGAAGTCTGGGGATGATACATGTGGTATAACTGGTTCTAAAAAGCTCTGAATGCCAAACAAGATTTTATGGAAGTGACAGGAGCCATTAAGAATTTATTGAGTAAAAAGTTATCAAACTATGCATACCCTTTGACCCAGCAGTGTTTCTATTGGGCTTATATCCCAAAGAAATCATAAGAGAAGGAAAGGGCCCCACATGTGCAAGAATGTTTGTGGCAGCTCTTTTTGTGGTGGCTAGAAACTGGAAACTGAATGGATGCCCATCAATTGGAGAGTGGCTGAATAAATTATGGTATATGAATGTTATGGAATATTATTGCTCTATAAGAAACGACCAGCAGGACGATTTCAGAGAGGCCTGGAGAGACTGGCATGAACTGGTGCTCAGTGAAGTGAGCAGAACAAGGAGGTCATTATTCATGGCAACAACAATACTATATGAGGATCAGTTCTAATGGACATCACTCTCTTCAACAATGAAATGCTTCAAACCAGTTCCAATTGTTCGGTGAAGAGAGCCATATACACCTAGAGAGAGGGATGTGAAATGTGGACCACAACATAACATTTTCATGTTCTCTATTGAGGTTTGCTTGCATTGTATTTCCTTTATCAGATTATTCTTTCTTGTAGATATGATTTCTCCTGTACAAAAAATGATGCAATAATTATACATATATTCGATTTCTTAAGTATTCTAACATAATTGTCATGTAGTGGATATCCTGCCATCTAGGGGAGGGATGGGGAGTAGGTGGGAAAAATTTGTAACAGAAAGTTTTGTAAGGGTTAATGTTTAGGAATTACCCATACATATGTTTTGCAAATAAAAAGTATTAATAAAAAAAAAGAATTTATTGAGTAAGGGGATGACATGGTCAGACCTGTATTTTGAGAATATTACTTGGAAAGCTGAGTGGAAAATGGACTACAACAAAAGACTAAAAGCATACTAGTAACATAGTCCAAGCATGGGATGAAGAAGAATCCAGGTGCTGGCAGTGTCCATAGAGAAGGAGAAATATGTAAAAGATGTTATGAAAAAAAAATTTTAAAGGCTTTGGAAACAGACTGCATATGAGGGGTGAGAGAGAATAAGGAGTCCAGGATGATACTTAGATTATCTGATGGGAAAGATAGTGGTGTCTTTAATAGGAAGCAGGAAATGTTTGGTGAAAAGATGAGTTCAATTTGGGCCATGCTGAGTTCAGGATGTCTACCAGATATCCAGTTTGAGATGTCCAACAGGATACTGGAGAAGCAATACTTACTGGGACTCAGCAGAGAAGTTGGGCACATTATATTCTCTTTCTTCATTCTACTCACAAAGGTTCAATCATTCTCTAAACAGTAGAACCCTTAAATTTTCAATACAATTCTAGTCACACAACACTAACTACAAAAAGATCTTTATACTATTTCAAATCCAATATATCAAAATATTGAATTCACCATGTATCCTCATAAATTAGCATTTAATGAAAACTTCCCTATTTCTGTTGTAGACACTAAAATTCTCTCAGATTCATAGTCACAATCATCATCTGAATGATGATCTAGAATCCTGCCTCTCTCCCTACTATCATATCCTTGTGCCTTATCTTACTGTTTCTGTCTCAGAAGATTCTGAGGGAACCTCACATTCCCTGTTCTCCATAATCAATCATTAACATACGTTAGCCTATTTCCTAGACTAATAAGACCCTCTTACTTGGTTTCTTCCAAACCAAATCACACTTTTCAAAATGCATGGATTTTCACAGATAAGCCAAAATAATGCTCCTAAAGGAAAGATCTGAGCATATCATTCCCATACTCAAGCCTTAAGTGGCTCCAGACAGAATCTAGGATAAATATGAACTCCTCAGTCTGACGCTGAATATACACTCTGACTTGAAGAATCCTATCTTTGCAGATATTCCCTAAACTCTCAAATTTCCCATGAGTGGGTTATAACCCTATGCAAGTACTCAGCTCAAGTACCAGTCTCCACATGAAGTCTTTCCTGAAATCCTTCTACAGACTTAAAATACCTTTTCTTTAGTGATCCAGGTATAGGCCATATGCACCAATCACCACCCTGACCCCACCTCCAGCTGCTTTTAAGAACGGTTTTGTTTTTCTCTAAGTACCCTGAATGCCTAGGGTGAAATCATGTGCACATGAGGCATTGAAGAATGTTAGCTTATTTTCAATTTTTTTCATCAATTTTGAGACTAATAGTTAGGGTTATGCAAGCTAAATGTATCGCATCTCTTTGAATATGTCTGTACACATACATTTATGCAATAGGTATAGTTACTTACTGTAAAACAAGAGTGAGTAATTTTATTGCTTGCACTGCAACATCGTATTCTTTATCAAGGGTCATGGAAACAATTCTATCCTAAGAAAAGAAAAGAAAATACATTTAAAAGGCAAAGGGAGAGGAGGAAATAAAAAACAGTTTAAAATACAAAGCAATTTGCTTGACAATATCAAACACTACTAACCTTGAATCGACTGGTGAAGAGCTCCAGTTTGGAATTAAGCTCCTTATTATAATAAAGCCCTTGCAGTGCAGTAAGACACTTTAGTCTGACCTCCCCTTGCTAAATGAAATTGAAAGACAGATTAAAAGTATACTTAATTTTACATTTTAATCTTCAAGGTATATAATACTATCAACTAAAATGGAAACTAACCAGGAGAAAAAATTCTAAAACCTAGATTTTCTATAAAAGCCACTTTGTCTCTTAATTATTTTATGATACTTAAGCAATGGAGAAATAAAATATTAGTACAATTCTAAGGTTAAATGAATGTGCATAAAATAATGTATATATTGCCCAAAAACAGTTTCCTACCCTATAAAAAACTACAATTCAAATCCCCAATATTAAAGTGCTTCTATGCCTAGTTCCTAGTGAAATCCATATAAATATAGTGAAAACAGTATCTGAGTTAAGCCATATAAAAGTACTTTTGCCTTCTGCACTTCTTATTACACTTAAATGAAGTTGGCATATATGGTTTTAAATATTTATAGCTAGGTCTGTGTCTATATATCAATGAATAGTATCCACCTATATCATTCAGGAAATTCATCTTTAAAATTATATATATTCTTTCCATACTTCTTGGTCTAAGTACACATAAAAACTAATGTCTAAAATACTTTAAAGTATCAGAGGAGTAATCAATTCTCCCCAAATTCAAAGGATTCTGTGGAATATACTTAATAGAGGATGAACTATACTTTCAAAAATGATGAGGGAATAGCACCTAACATACCTAATGCATCTGTATGTTATATCCAAAGAACTTTTTACATTTAACCTACCTTATCATGCATAGTCCACCCAACGTATTTTAAATAGCTGTCATTAAGAAAGGCATCACTGTACATTTTCATCCATATTCCAATCTCTTCAATACAAATAGCACGGATTTCTGCTATTGCATCACTGAATAACAAAGAGTTATACCCATTTAATAATATTGTAACACAGTATACTCATTCAAGAAGTATCATCTGGTAGCCTCTACATATATACCACAGTAATAAATATCAGGTTGACCACAAATAGTATAAAAATAAACAGTACCCAACAAAACATGATCTGGTTTCAGCTCCCACCACCCTCCCCAATTCGTTCCCCTCGTCTATAGAAGAAATGATTTGACTTACCGGTATCTATGTACAAAGACTCCTTTAAATATGGCATTCATCATATTTTCTATTTCATCTTGATTTTCTTGAAGCTAAAAACATAAACACAACACTCAATAAAATATTTTTAAGTGGACACATGCTCCAAAACCACAAAAAAATCTTTTAGGGATGTGGAGGGGAGACATGACATTGCTTCTTACTAAGATAAAGCTTACTCTCTTACAAATGTGCCTAGGCAATTCTACTCAATTTTGCTTTTCAAATGTAGTCACTGAAAAAATGCATCCTATATACTGAAAGTGCTTGACTGAAAAACTTCACATGCAGCCTTTCAACTAAGACCAAATTGATGGGGGGGAAAAAAATCTCTTTACTTTCTAAGAAATTTTAAAAGCATTATTTTAGTTGTTAAAATAAATCCTAAATTACATAAAATTTTAAGTAATTCATTTTAAGTCTGTGAAAAAGAAGTTAGCAAAGTTAGATGAATAATTCAGTGCCACTGAGTTAGTTAAATATTGCCTATGCCCGGAAATGTACTGACAGCTAACCATACTGTTACCCATTTACCTCTTTCCTCTTCTGCAGCAAAAGTTCCAGCCTATCATTTGCTCGCTTTCCAATCATTTTATTTCGCTCTGCTTCATACTGCCTCTGTGTATTGTCCATGTTAATGCTAAGATTTAAAGCCACATTCACCAATGCTGTCATCAACTTCATAGCTATTTTTAAGGAAGAAGAATCAGAAGCAAAGAACAGCAATTTTAGGTCAATTTAAGCTAAGTTCAAACCTACTATTCACAAAAAGACAGCTTATTCAGGCAGCTGTCACAACTATACTCAAAATTCTCTATTCTGTTATAAAACACCACATCCTTTGAAGAATGTGACATTTCAAATCTGACCATCTTCTCAAAAAAGTGAATGCCCCCCCAAAAAAAACACATAATTCAAGTTAGTCGGTACATATAAAGTTAAATAATCTATCATCTTACTATATTTAATTTAAAAAATGTGTTCACATGGCTGTAGAAAATTATTCTATGACATTTTTAAAAAGGGGAAATGCACATAGGATTATAAAGTAAGCAAACTACTCTCCAGAACCCTCCCCAAAAAGTTCTAGAACTAAACTAAATTTCAATCAAAATTGATACACAAAAGTTGTTATAAATACATGAAACCTATCAGAAACAGACAATGAAGAAATAACGAGTACTATAAATCCTCCTAAGATTCAAAGTCTACTATGCAAAGAGTTTTCTGATGCTACAATTGATGTACTTGGCTCCTTCTTCGTATCACACTCTGGTCTCTAACCTGGTCCCTGAACATTGATATAAAAGCTAAAAAAAATACAAAAAACAAAAACAGTACCATCATTATAAATGATAACGCATTATAAATGAGTATACAATAAGAAAATCCAGGCTTCTCCCAAATTATCTATAACCTGTCATTATACTCAGCCATTTAGTATATATCAGTCCAGGGCCCAGTAACTCATACAGCAGAAGAAGCATTTTATTAATGACAAGATTCTAAACACAATCAACCTGACAATAAATCAGCTCCTGCCTTGTTGAAACATATATCTTACCTTCTCAAGGTACACATAGGAAAGAATTAGAAATGCTAACCTGCCAAGGTGCTGGTATGTCGAAATGCCCTGACTTGAGAGTCAGACAATCCCGTAAGCAGTGAAATGACTGTATCCATCATATACTCATCATATATGATACTATATTGACACTGCCTCACTAATACACCAATGAATTCACAAAAACTGGATTTGAATTTCTTCCACTGAGGACCAGCCATAGTGAGTGGATAATCTCCACTGTCCTAAAATAAAAATTTTCAAACATCAATTCCTTTGCAAATACTGACAGAGAAAAAAATGCTATATTTGTAATAAACACTAATAAAGATACATCTTACCATCTTACTGTACGGAATCCAAAGCAAGGAATATTGGGGAGAGTAAAGGACTATGGGGAGGAGGTAAAGAGGGATGTCTTTTTATCTTGGAAACAGTTTTAGCTATTCAATATATAGGTATTCAAAAGAAAAAGGTAAAAACTATTTAGCATTAATAAACCCAAGTGGTCATCATCTACTATTATGGTTCAGCAATTAGCAAAAAAATGTTAACTGTATAAATGACTAATGTGATATACAATGGTAACATAAAATACAATTTTCTTCTCATTATATTCACACAGTACATATTCTTAGACTTAAAAATAATGTCTATATCAACTGATACAATCATGGAAAGAACTAGAGAATTCTGTCCATGTGGACTTTGATGATGTTCCTATCTAACGCTCATCTGTGTGCCTCAAGAGTTTGTTTCACTATAGAATAACACTTAGTAACTATGGCAGAAGTTTACAGTGTCATATACAATCCTCTTTTCTATTCTTCTTTGGATAAAGAAATAATTGTAAAATTCATCATAAAAAAAGAAAAAATGGCATTTCAGTCAGAAGAGTAAAACAGCGTGCATAACAGTATAGCTTTCTCTAAAATAATTTTCAGTTAAAAAAAAAAGCACAGCATTTTAAAATCATTTAAAAAACCCTCACAACAGCAAAACTGAGCACCACCAAATGCCAATTTTTGACAAGGAAAGTACAATGACTGCATATAATAGTAATAGCTAATTTAACAATTCCCTTTTCTTGGGACTTCATTATAAATAAGAGTCTTCAAGGATACAGTACCTTGGTTTTAGGACATGTCCTAATATACATACTATGAAGAACCTGAGGTGTGACTATTTAAAATGTCAGTGGTGAAAGACGTTTTGCATTAGGAATAAAAGGGCCAGTTTTGCACACAATACTGTTAATGCAAAAAGCTAGGAATGTGGCTCAGTAATTTCTACCTATAAAATGGTATCCTCGTTGTTTTTAAAGTATTTCAGTATTTTCAATTATTAATCTCTGGCAACTGAAGACCTTAATTTCTTCCCCCTTTTTTGGAGTAACTATTAATTCATCTAAAATGTCACCTTAACTCATTACAAACAGTAGTTAATCTAATTATTATTCAAGTTCAATTCTGATGTCCCTTTATGACACAGCAGTAACTGTGAGGTTCTAATGGCAATGCCAGAAAAAGAGGGGTCAGAGATGACCATTTCCTAAGGACCAATCTCACCTAAGTTCAGAAAAGAATATCACTAGATTTGCATAAACTATTTGAGCAGTGACTTAAAACAATAAATTTTTTCTAACAGTAAATGGCATGCTCATAATAATGCAATCACAATCACAGGTAAAAGAAAAATTTTAGGTATCTAAACTTATGTCAGGATTTCTCTTTTAATTAATGCACACATAAAATCTAATATTAAAAGATGAAGTTGAAGTAAAAAACATTAGCCATTATTATCTGTCAATTGCTGGATGATTGATTTGGAAATACTGATTTGCTGAGATGTGTCAAACTTTTTGCCTGACTAGCTTTTAGATGTTTTTATTAAAAAGTAGGCAACAGAATCTCAAAAATCAATTGTGCCTTAGTATAAACAAAGCCAATGTTTTTGGAAGAAAACTAAAAACTAGCTAAGTAGGTTTTATCATTGTGATAAATAGTAACAGAGAAAACACTTTTTTTCCAGGTTTATAAGGGTTCTTTTTTAAGCTGATAATACCAATAGAAGGAATTGGTGAAGGTTGCTGGACAGTTCTCAAATTCTACTTAGTTATTTTTATCCCTGAATACCTCTAAATGAAAATTTTATAGTAGAATACCAATGGAAAAAAAAGAAAAACGAAAACCACAAAGATCAAATTCTTACTACTTTAATAACAAGTACGTCTTCACAATCAAGCTTAAAATAATCATTTTTAAGACTCTGAATTAAAAAATTAATTTGGTCAACAAAAATGTTAGTTTTTATTCTTCCTTCTGATGAACAAAGCCCAAATTTTGACCAAAAAAAGGTACTATAATTTAATATTTTTCCTAAGAGCCTGATGTTTGGCAAAAAGTATGTATTTAATGGGCAAATTTAATGATTAAACCTTTATCAGATTAAGGTAAGACAGGTAGAAAGAAAAAATATGGAACTCAAATTCTTACAAAAATAAATGTTGAAAACTATCTTTACATGTAATTGGATAAAAAATACTACTGAGGAAAAAAACTTAATGGTTACAGTAGGTATTAGTGGTTTATTTTACATATTTAATTTAATGATCAGCTTTTCTAAAATTATTAGAAAAATTGAATATTTGAATTAAGTATTAGACTATAGACCAACAATAAAACTGATCTGATCTGAAAAGGGAGATACTTTCAATTTATATAGAATCATTTTGCACTTAAATTTTTAGATGCTTTATTCTCTTCATTTGAACAATAAAACCTTAACAAAAAAGATACTCTAATATATAACATACAATCCTACAAAAACCATCATTTTGCTTTGGGAATTTAATTTCACAATGATTAAACCAAGAACATCTGACTAGTAACAAAATAGTAATAGCTACAAATGACTTTCTCAAAACATTTAGGTTACCTCATCAAATTCTTCTGTCATCTTTCGAATTATTTCAGAGTTCTGCATGTGCCTAAACATTTCAGCTGTGACAACTCCTACAATTTAATTTGTTAAAAAAAATGAATTTAGTAGAGCATATACTGAAAAAGAACACTGATGAATCTGAAGCAATCAATAGGCATATAACAATAGATAATTCTATATCAATCATAACACTCAAGTCTAGAATTAGAGCAAAGACAAAAGTTCTAAATAAGAAGTAAGGCAGGTATAGAGGAAAGACTACTTCTGGAAACCTCAACAATTTGAACCACAGTGAGAATACAAGGGGAAAAGCTGTTAAAAAGGCCTCTTTAAAATAAATAATCTTTTAAAGGTCTCATCTCTAAGATATATAGAGAAATGTCTCACATTTATAAGAATTCAAGCCTTTCTCCAATTGATAAATGGTCAAAGGATATGAACAATTTTCAGATGATGAAATTAAAACTATACTCATATGAAAAGGTGCTCCAAATCACTATTGATCAGAGAAATGCAAATTAAGACAACTCTGAGGTACCACTACACACCTGTAAGATTGGCTAAAATGACAGGAAAAGATAACAATGAATGTTGGAGGGGATGTGGGAAGACTGGGACACTGAAGCATTGTTGGTGGAGCTGTGAACGGATCCAACCATTCTGGAGAGCAATTTGGAGCTATGCTCAAAAAGTTATCAAACTATGCATACCCTTTGACCCAGCAGTGTTTCTTTTGGGCTTATATCCCAAAGAAATCATAAAAGAAGGAAAGGGCCCCACATGTGCAAGAATGTCTGTGGCAGCTCTTTTTGTAGTGGCTAGAAACCGGAAACTGAATGGATGCCCTTCAATTGGAGAATGGCTGAATAAATTATGGTATATGAATGTTACAGAATATTATTGCTCTGTAAGAAACGACCAGCAGGACTATTTCAGAGAGGCCTGGAAAGACTTGCATGAACTGATGCTGAGTGAGATGAGCAGAACCAGGAGACTGTTGTACATGGCAACAACAGTACTATATGAGGATCAGTTCTGATGGACATGACTCTCTTCAACAATGAAATGCTTCAAACCAATTCCAATTGTTCAGTGAAGAAGACCATATACACCCAGAGAGAGGGATATGAAATATGGACCACAACATAACATTTTCGTGTTCTCTATTGATGTTTGCTTGCATTGTATTTCCTTTATCGGATTATTCTTTCTTATAAATATGATTTCTCCTGAACAAAAAAAATGATGTGTGGCAATAACTATACATATATTCGATTTAAGTATCCTAACATAATTATCATGTAGTGGATATCCTGCTATCTAGGGGAGGGGTGGGGAGTAGGGGGGAAAAATTTGTAACAGAAAGCTTTGTAAGGGTTAATGTTTAGGAATTACCCATACATATGTTTTGCAAATAAAAAGTATTAATAAAAAAAATAAAATTTAAAAATAAATAAATAATCTTTAAAAGTCTCTAATCACTAGGTAAGCATTCAAAGCATGTAAACAAACAGTATTCAAAAAAAGAATTGTAACTGATTAACAACATGAAAGAAATGTTTCAAATCCCTAATGATAAAAGAAACAATGACAAAAAGGTCTCATATACACCAAGAAATTCATAGTGGCAGTTTTTGTGATAGCAAAGGACTGAAAACAACAAAGTAGATGGCAAAAGACTTAGAAGGGATAAAGAAATGACAAAAACTTTGACTAGGGAGAAGCAAAGCTAGGACTTAAATGAAATCATATAAAGTAAACAGAACTGGAGAACATCACAAAGACTACAACAAAGTAAATGGAAAGAGCAATAACAAAACAATAGAAATTAAGCTATCAAAAGTAGTACCTTCCCTCACTTTTTTTTTTAACAGGGGGGTGGGGGTGGATCATGGTGATGATGCAAGATAACATCTTACAACTTTTCACCATTGCTTAACATTTTTGTTCCTTTTTTATCCTTTATTATGAGAAAATGCATCTATAGAAAGGGCTAAGGGAACTAAGTAGTGGGAAATGTAGGTGAAGCAACATTAAAACATTATTTTAGGCCTCAGGAGAGAAAAACATCCATCACAAAGCCCACTGTTTTCATTCCTCAGAGAAAATCTGAGCCATTTTTAAAGCATTAGGACAAAGGTAAAGATTTAGAAGTGCGAGGAAAATTAGCCAGGCCTTAGATAACTTTCCTTGCACAAAGTTAAATTCTGAAGACACTAAAGGGATTTAGGTGGCTCCAAGAAAATGGAACACAGAAAGAGGAAAATTACAAGGGCATGGATATGAGAGGTTGATGAAAACACAACCAATCAAACAATATTCTGGGGCAGTTAGGGTAGGGGCAAAATGCACCAATAAATCTCAGTGGTTCCAGGTTTCATTTGTAACCTAAACATAATAGAATTAAGGTGATGCAAAAAAGTTCAAAGGAAGCTTCACTCAACACCTTAATTACTTGTTCTGTGCAATATATTGTTCTATGGGACACAAAGAGAGATTAAAAGAAATTAGTTCTTAAGGAGCTTAAAATACAGGGGGAGAGCTGAAGACAACCCCAATCCAAATAACCGATATACAAGAAGAATGTGCCAAGTGTCAAAGGGCTGACCTAGAAAATCAGTTGAGAATCAGTTTCAGCTCCTCTCTTTTCTTTCCTTTAGGGGGGGCAAAGGGGAAGAAGGGGCGACAAGGAGGTGTTGAACAAAGGGAGTAAATGACAAGTTAAATAGATAAAAGAATTTTTGTCCAGGGAAGACTTCCTTGAGGAGGTAGTACCACTTGGAGTATACCCTTGTCCTCCCTTTCATTTAACAAAAGAAGGTTCTTTTTTAGGGAGTATAGATAAAATAAAGGCAGAAAAAGGTTGATTGTAGCCAAATTGAATACAACAGTGTCTCACCTGATTTTCCTTCACAATAGCCTTCCTACTACAGCTAAGCTTGTCCCTCCTCTCACTCCCTTTGCAAATATATCACTACTCAATACCTTCAGCTGTTCCACTTGTTAGTGTCATGTATGGAACAGAATGCATACATATGTCTTACCTTTACAGCCTGAACACTGGATAAAGAAGTTGATGAGATCAAGAAGTGAAATATCCCGGTCATGCTTATATGACTCTATCCAATCATCCACCACAGACTGGAAGGAAAAAAATAAAAAATAAAATTTTCGTTGAATTTTCACATGTGCCCCCCCAAAAAAAGGGGGGTGGGGGGGAGATATTACTATTCTGAAGATCTACTTATATGACTATTCAATCCTCCAATATAGAGTGAAGGACAAAATAGAAAATTGTCATTGGCTGATATGAAAACGAGCTAAAAGGGGATGGAGAATTTGATATTACTGTTGTGAAAAGCTAAGACACAGTATATCCAACTTGAAAATATTTCATATAACATTTTTAACAAGATAAAATCCAATTTGGTAGACAGAATATTAAGAAACACAAAATGAAAAAAAAATTTTCATTTTCTCTGCAATAAAAGAAAGCCTAAAACAAAGTCAGATTCTTGGATAGTAAGCATGTTCTTCCCTAAAATACTAAGTTTTGTTGACAATGTAAAACATTAAAAGCTAACATTTTCATTTATGAGAAATCATCTAATGCAACCACTTCATTTTCAGGAATTTGAGGAATTTAAGAAATTTGAGCCTTAAGAGAGAGACCTTCCAGATCACTCAGCTAATAAAGCAGCAAAGCTAATCCAAGTCCATTTCTTTTCCCTGGCCTCCACTCTTTAAAGTCTTGTTGCTTCAAAAAGGACATAGCTAAGATACATAATTGCAATAATCAGGATCAACATAAAATATTTAAAACTTGTTTTTAAAACTAAGTAGAAAATTTTAAATAGTACCTGCATAGCACTCTTGCCCATTTTGACAACTTCAAACAACATCATGTTTTCCACTCCATTCTGTTGATGATGCCCATTCATTCGGTTTGGACCAGAAGGTTTTCCTCCTCCATTACCACCTTTCCCCTTATCTCCAGGACCTTTTTTGCCTTTCTTACAAGTCTGTTAAAAGATATTTGTATAGTTCAAGTATGCTTAAATAAAATTTTTCATTTACGAGTGCAAGATCTTATTTCCCAGCCCAATAATTACATTAAGTAATTTTGTTACTTCTCCAGGAGAAAGAAATTGGCCTCCTAGCCCTTCATATAACAAGACACATCAAGTCCTGTCAATTTTATCTTCTCAAGATCTTGTGTGTGTATACATACATACATAATATATATGTATATACATATCCTTTTTCCTCCTCTTAAAATGTCACCACCCTAGTTCAGACCTGGATTATTGCAAAAGCCTCTACCCATTCCTCTACCACACTCCATTTAGCTATCAAAGTAATCTTCTAATTATGCTGAACATACTTCAAGGGCTCCCTAGTACTCTAGGATCAAATAGAAAATCTTGTTTGGCTATTAGGTCCTTTATAACCTGGCCCTTTCCTACTTTTTCAGTCTTTTCAGTCTCCTTATACCCTTCATCCACACTGTCATATTATATAGGATTATTCCCAGGTATTTCTATTGAAAATACAATAAACTCTAAAATACTTGTTACCTGAATACTTAATTTCTCTTTTCCTAAAAAAGTTCACCTAAATTATGTAGTTCCAGAAACTATTTTACAAAACTGGAAGTAGCATCATATAATGGAACTACACTGGCCTGGAAGTCAGTGGAGTAGGACTCAAACTTGTCATTGCAAGTCACTTGACCTTCCAAGACCTCAGTTTCTCCATCTGTAAAAGTAAAGGATTAGCTCTGCTTTTACATTATTATTTTAAAATGTTACCTTTCTCCATAACATCTCCATGATCTCATTTTGACTGATAAAATAGTAAAGCCATATTAAAAATGAGAAACAAGATATTTTCCATAATAGATTTCCAAAAAGATTTTCATCTTCATTAGTCTGATGCCTCGTCATGATACCAGGTCATTAAAATAATCTATTTTGTCATTTATAAGGTGGGAAAGGGACAATATTCAAATATATTAAATTTAAAAAACAAAAACAAAAATTAAGCTATACTATAAATAGCAGGAAATTGTGATTTTATTTTCTGTTCTTTTTATGAGTGTTCGTGTTTGTGAATATTTATCAAATTTAAAGAAGAAAAAAGAAAAAGATGATTGCAATAGTCCAGTTATGTAAGTTGATATACAACTCCAATTTAAAATTATCAGTTAATACAAACCTATTGTTTTAGATCCATTATATATCAAATTTTAATGAAGAACAAGTGTTAATAACCATTTGGGCCAACAGTTGGGAAAAACCTTCGTTTCCAAGTCTCCTTTTACCAATTTTTGGCAGCCATATCCTAAAAGGCCACAAGGGGAAGCTCTTACATCCTTTTTTTTCCCCCTTTCTGAGTGAGATCATAAAGGATGATCAAAACAAAATAAAATTCAAGATCATGAATGGCAAGGAAAGAGGAAAAACAAATTTTATCGGAGAAAATTTTAATGTTATATGGCTAATAACCCACAGAAAATCTAAAAGCTATTTAAAAATACTTTGAAATACCCAGCATTATCTACTGAAAATCATATAACCTCTTCTCCCCCAAAAGACTGCTAAAATAAAAGGGGGGGCCTTTCAATAGAAGACAATGTCCAATGGACTTGCATCTCATATCAATGTAGAGGAGGGAAAAGATCAAATTGACCACTATCATACCAGATTTTTTTTTAAATTAAAGCTTTTTATTTGCCTAACATATGTATGGGTAGTTCTGCAACATTGACCCTTACAAATCTTTCCATTACAAATTTTCCCCCATAGTCCCCTTCCCTCCCCTATATTGCAGGAAGTACACTACATGTTAATTATATTAAAATACTTGATAAGTCGAATATACGTATACATATTTCCATACTTATCTTGCTGTGCAAGAACAAAAAATGTCTGAGAAAGGAAACCCAATGCAAGCAAACATCGATAGAGAGCATGAAAATGTTATCATACCAGATATTTTAGATCAGAGGTGGGATTTTAAGAATTATGCTGATTTTCCCTTGTTCCGCAAACTCTCTTTTCCTTTGCAACCTTGTGTCTTTTTGCCCTTCTAAACTAGTCAAAATATAGATCAGGAACACTGAGAAAAACCAGTGGTGCATTTTAGAAGAATACAGATTTTAAGTTAAAATTGTCATATATAAAGTATATTTACTTCTCCACTCCAGGGGAGTATTTTAAGTTTTGCTTGATGAATGAGGGTCATGACAAAGCCACTTATGATGAGCTAATTCCAAGTTTTGAGGCTTCTATTGACACCATCTCTCTTTCCATAGACCACCACCCAAGTGCAAAGCCTTCTCACTTGGACTACTGACCCTAAGGGCTTCCTAACTGGGTTCTTGCTTTAGCCTCTTCCCTCTCCAATCCTTCCACCCCACAATATTAATGTGATTTTAAGTCAAAGATTTTTACCAAGTTGCTCCCCAGCTCAAACAGTATCTTTGACTACCCACTGACAATAGGATAAAAAACAAGAAAACAAACAAATTTCTGACCTAGCTCTAGCTAAGGCCCTCTATAACTTTGGCTCCCAACAATTTTTCCACTCTTACATTCCTGGCAAATCAAAACTGGTTCTGGCACAGGAGAGTGAACTCTCTTCCTACAGGAGTCAGCTAAGATGTTATTTTCAAAGATCCCTTCCCTCATTCTACACATCTAAATCATTGTTCTCACACTTCCATTTTCCTCACAGTTTAATTTCTTGCGTACACACTATAACTGTGAGGCACAACTTTCCCACAAGAGAATGTAAGCTCTGGGAGGGCAGAAATGGTTTCTTTTTCAACTTTGTATCAGCAGCAATAAAACACAAAGGACCTTATCCATAGTAACAAAATCATGAATGATGTAGCAGTAGATGTAAATATATTCATTTATTAATAAGTAATTTCTATATCTTACTCTCAAGGCAGTTGGGTACTACAAAAAAAAAATCTGGAGGGAACATCACACCAGTGCACATTTGCCTTTACTTATGTGATGGAAGTACTATCCTAGTATCCAGAGCAAAGCTTTTTTGCTAGCTCCCAATTCCATGCTAGTTTTTCCCTAATCCCTCTCTGAGAATTTACCTTCTGATTTTGCAAAGGATAGAGGCCATCCATTCTCCACTGTGAGCTTTCCTCCAAAGGTTTTACTTTTTGACTCAAAGGTACATAGATGAAATAGCTTTCCTCTTTGCCAAAGCTAACCCCTGCACTTCCTGCACCTGCTTCATCAATTTACCCTTCAATTGGCATCGCACTTTCTGAGTCATTTAAGACAATTCTCATCTCCACACCAACCACTTATTTCTTCAACCAATTTGAAATACAGCTTTCAAGGATATTTCTCTACTAGGGGTGGGGGTAGGGAATAGAGAAACCTGTTCTGTCCATATGCCTCCCATTAGTCCTTAACTTTTCTACAATCTTCAATTGAGATCCACTCTCATTACACTCAAATATATTACCTAACCAGTCTCCCTGCTTCCATCCCTCTACTTTCCAATCCATCTTTCACATAAATGCCAAAATAACCTTCTAATGATCGTCATTATCCTGGCAAATTTCAATTCTCTGTAGGATTAATCTAAGTTCTGTAGACCAAACTATACTCCAAAAAGACCTCTTTCTACAATACTGGCCTTGGATTTAAGACTCCCAAGCTAGCACATTTGAATTTTTTACAACTATTAGCTTAAAGCTGTCTTTCTGCAATTTCTACCTGGCGTTCTTAGTTCAGTATTCTCAAGTCTAATGCAAAATGTATTAAGTGCAATCTTATTAAATTTTGCCCAAAATTCTAGCCTATCTAGAACTTTTTCATCTTGGAATCCTGCTTTTAGCAATCCCTACCAAATGTGTATCACAGGTATAGTTTAAAAACAAATCATCTATGCCTGTATACAAGCCATATATTAAAAAAGAATTATTAATAATACCTATGTTGACCAGGATCTGACTAGAGACTTCTCAAACACATTTTAGTACCCCAACTGCATCTCTTGCCCTGCCTCCTCCAATGGAAAGGTTAAAAAAACTAGGAAAAAATATGCATAAGGCAAAAAAATTTCCTTATTAGCCATGACCAAAAAAAATGTGGCTAGGTTATCACATTAATGGCAATAAGTAACATGCTTCATCATCCATCCTCAAGAATCACATCTTACCAGTTTACTCTGATCAAGGTTCACGTTTTACAGTTACTTTTCCTTATAATGTGTTAATACAGAAACTCTTTCTTGTAGTTCTGTTCACACTGTTTTCCAGGTTTCTCTAAAACCTTTTCATCATGTCTTACAATGCAACATTGTTGCATTATACGACTATATCCTAATTTATTTATCCATTCCTCAAAAAATATATGAACTAATGCTAAATGAAGTGAGTAGAACCAAAAGAATATTGTACATAGCAACAGCAAGATCATGTGATGATCAACTTGATGAATGTGGCTCTTTTCAACAAGGAGGGGATTCAGATCAGTTCTTATAATGGGGAGAGCCATTAGCATCCAGAGAGAAGACTATGGGGACTGAATGTGAATCACAACATAACATTTTCACCTTTTATGTTGTTATTTGCTTGTTTGTTTTTTTCTCTTTTTTTTTTTTTTTGCTTTATGAATTGAACTTTCTCGTGCAGCATGATAAATGTGGAAATACAGTTAGAACAATCGCACTATAACCCATATTGGATTACATGTTGTCTAGGGAAGGGGGAAGATGGAGAAGAGGGAGAAAAATATGGTACACAAGGTTTTTGCAAGGGTGAATGTTGAATACTTTATATGTATTTTGAAAAATAAAAAGCTATTATTCAAAAAAAAATCACGTAGGGGGATAGGCCTAGTAGTTGTATTGCTGGGTCAATGGGTATGTGCCATTTAGTGACTTTTGGATTAGAGTTTTACACTGCTTTCCAGAAGGGTTGAAATCAATTCAAAGGTCAGTTTAAAGTGCATTAGAGTAAAGATTTCCCCAAAGCTCTAAAACAAATATCATTTTTCTTTTTTGTCATCTTTACCATCTGATAGGTGTGAGATGGAACCCAAGGGTTGCTTTAATTTGCCTTTATCTCTATTAATGATTTTGAACCAATTTTATGTTTGTAAAGATCTTGGATTTCTTTCTTTAAAGTCCACCATTTCATATCCTTTGACCCTCATTCTATTGAAGAATAGCTCTTAAGTAATTTGCCCAAAGCCACACAGCTAATAAGTGTCTGAGGTAGGATTTGAACTCAGATCTTCTTGACTTCGGGCCAATTTCCTAACCGATAATCCACCGAGCCATTTCAGGAACTCTTAACATTTGGCACCTACAAAGTGCCAGGCACTATGCTAAGTGCATGGCTTTTTTTTAAACTGTACTTTACTTTTTTTTTTTTTCCTGAGGCAATTGGGGTTAAGTGACTTGCCCAGGGTCACACAGCTGTTACGTGTCTGAGATCACATTTGAACTCAGGTCCTCCTGACTTCAGGGCTGGTGCTCTATCCACTGCGCCACCTAGCTGCCCCTGTACTTTACTTTAAAAAAAAAAAGTTTTGGTTTGCTATAATCAAATTTTCCATTTTCTCTTCAGTAGCTTTCTCTATCCCTTTTTTGGCCATGAACTCCTCTCCATATATCTCCATAGATCAAAACAGGTAATTCTTTCTTTCTCTTCTAATTTATTTATGCTTGAAATTGAACTATGATTTTGTCTTTGGGTCAGTTTTGAATCCATTTAAATTCAGTATTTTCAAACACAGACACCTCAGTCTTCTCCATGAGGAGGACAAGACACTTAAAATGTAAGGCATTTGAAATCCACTATAATTTCTGATTAACAGTTTCAGCTAAACTAGGCTATTTATTAATAATAACACCTAGCTTTTATATAGTGGGGAGATGCTATTTTTATTCCCATTTTACATGATAGGAAATTGACATTTTGAGGTGACTTGCTTGGAATTATACAGATGGTAAATGAGGCAAACTTCAAACTTGCTGAACTATTCACTATGCCATCTAGCTAGCTACACCTCAGGATTTCATCTGCCTTAGATGGTTAGCCAAGACTGGAAGGCACATGCTCCTCAACCTTGCCTTTCTAAAACCCTCAGTTAAGGTCAAAAACATTTCCTCTAAGACAAATGTATCTTCCATAAATAAAAAATAGGTGGTCCCCAATATAGCATTTTCACACTCTATTGATGTTTTCCTTCTCAGGTTTTTCTTTCTGTACAGCAAGACAATTGTACAAATATATTCACACATATTCGATCTGTCAAATATTTTAACATAATTAACATGTATTAGATTTCCTCCATCTAGGGGAAGGGGGGGGGGTAGGAGGGAAAAATTTGTAACAAAAAGTTTTGCAGGGGCAGCTAGGTGGCGCAGTGGATAGAGCACCAGCCCTGAAGTCAGGAGGACCTGAGTTCAAATGTGGTCTCAGACACTTCCTAGCTGTGTGACCCTGGGCAAGTCATTTAACCCCAATTGCCTCAGCAAAAAGCAAAAAAAAAAAAAGTTTTTCTAAAGTCAATGTTGAAAAATTACCTATGCATATGTTTTACAAATAAAAAGCTTTAATAAAAAAATGGGTGGTCCCTCTTTATTCTGTTTCGATCAGATCGAATATGAAACCCTAAGTTCAGATTGGAGTAACACAACTTAGCAAAGAGACTGTTAATTTTGATAGCACCCTGAAGAGTATATAACCAGAATGTTGAAGGCTTTGCCTTGAGGATCAGTTGAAGAAACAAAGGATACTTAGGCGGAAGACCCAAGGGAACTACAATAGCTGAGGAAGAAGGATTTGGACTTATTTTGTCTACAAAGACAAAATCAGAAACAATAAGTGAGATTGCAAAAAGATAAATATAGATTTAGTATGAGAAAAAGCTTAGTAATATCTAGTGCTATCCAAGAATAAAATAAGCTGCCTTGGGAAGTATTGATTTCTCTATCATTGGTGGTCTTCAAGCAGTTGTAACCCAGTTATGGGTTTGTCTAAGTGACTACTGAGGTCAATTCCAACGCTGAAATCCATCAATATTGAGAAAAAGTTTCGTTTAGACTCCTCAGGTTTACTTCCTCCTCCTTCAAACCTCCCCCCCCAAAAAAAAGCAAGAAATCTTGCAAGTGTAAAGCAACAGAGACAGATTATAGCTACATACAAGGAAATAATTTCAAACTGTTAAACTATTAAAAGTGCTCAAAAGTCATACGTAGGTAGTAATACTTCAGGTCTTCAACTGAAAGTAGGATATTTTATAAACAACTCCTATTTAGGTATAGGTTGTACTAAATGACCTTTGAGTCTTGAATGGATAGTTTATTTAAAAAAAAAAACACTAAAACTTTCTTAAAGGACAAAACCATGAAAGACCAGGTTTTATTTATTTATATATATATATCAGATCAATGATTCAGACAAATAATAAATATCAAAAAGAGCCAAGAGGGGTAGAGGTAAAGAGAATAAATTCAATTATGGATGCAAAGTGTTAGCAGTCTGCCACTTCTTGCTTAATCTCTACTTCCATTGTCATCTTTCTCACCAAACCTGAATCCTAATAACAAAACAATCTCAAACAATGAAAGCAATTCACAACTCAGTGAAGAAAACAGAATGAGCTCTAGTTAATTTAATTCAAACAAGTACTTCTTTTTCTCCTAGGTTAGAGGAGGAGGGAGAAGGCAAAGAATCCACCAATATGAAACAAAAAAAAAATGTTTTAAATAGATGTCATTCTGAGAGGGGACAAAAATAAATGAACAGTTTCTGTCCTTTAAGAAATTTATATGATCTGGGGTTTAGGGGGAGGGAGAGAAGAGGAAGAGTAAGGAGAAAAGAAGTGAGCAAAATATATAAAGATACTGAAATATGTGTCACCAAGCTTTGATAATTACTAATATCATTTAAGTGTCATATTAGTACCAGTATAACTATATACATACAAACTTTTCTTTGAAAGGAAAAAAAAATACCCATCACAAACAATGGGAGTATATAAAAACAAAAAAAAAAGCATACACTGAAAATATTTACAGGCCATACATATTCAAATATTATAAAAATCTAATTTAAGAGGAAGAAATTTATTTGTTAGTCATTTCAGTCACATCTGACTCCTTGTGACACCTTTGGAGCTGTCTTGGCAAAGAAATACTGAAGTAGTTTGCCATTTCTTACTCCAGCTCATTTTACAATGAGGAAACCCAGGCAAACAGGGTTAAATGACTTGCTCAGGGTCACAAAGGTAGTAATATTTGAGGCCAGAGCTAAACTTTAGAAGATAAAGTCTTCCAGATTCTAGGCCCTGCATTCAGCTACCTAGCTGCCATAAAGGGAAAGGGGAGTAAAGAGTAGGGGGAACTGAAGCCCCATTCAGAACAAATTGTTAAAACTGATACCTAGGTCTTTAATAGGGAAAATCTCTAATCAACTTGCAGAAAAAAATGTTGTTTCAATAGAACACAAAAAGTTTTATATGTTGATTTGATTTAAATAAAAAATACCTCAAAGCACTTAAGGACAGAATCCTTATAACTAAGAGAGATGTTTGCATTTTAGGTAAACAGCCAAAGTTTATTCAAATTACTTTAGAACACTGAAATCATTTGCAAAAATCTTTGCATAAATATCTTCTCTAAAAAAGTCTAAAGTTAAATCTATTGAGGAAGGCAGGCATAAGAAGAAATTACTGTGGTGATGAAAAAGATATCAAAAAAATTAAATCATTCCAACAGATAAGTGGACAGACAATATAAATATATTATTGAAAAGAAATTTCTACAACCATCTGAAATATGGTTTAATATCACTAAAAATCAGAGGAATACAATCAGAGGAAAAAACTGGAGGGTACCACCTGTCAAAGCAAAAAATGTCCAACAGGACTATAAAATGTCTGCTGGTGGAACCACTTGTGAAAAACAATTTACTTCCAAAATAAATAGTATCTCACTCATATTCTCTTATTCTGTGTATATGTATATTTGTGTGGGGTATTTCTTGGGGGGGGGAGATTAAGGAAGATATGAAGGGGGAGGAAAAAGGTGCCCATGCTTTGCCAGTAACCTTCCAGAAAGACCTATCCAGAAACCTGGAAGCTATTTTTGCTTACTTGGATCATCTCTTATAAAGTGAGGTTTTAAGTTACAATGTTTGGACAGTATTTTGGTGGCAAAAAAAGAATTCTGAAACCAGCATTCAATCTTCCTCCCAAGCAATTTTTAATATAGTTAGAGCAGATAACAAATTCTTTAGCAATTAAGCTCTTAAACACACATACACACACACGTACATGTATATGTTTGTCAATGTTTTTAAATAAAATTTATAAATTTTGCTTTTGTTATATTGACAAGTTACTCCTCCCCCAACTTATTTATTCCAGTCAATTTGAAGGGAAATATGGCTAATTGTGTATATAAATTCATTGTCCCAGACTCCTCCCCTTTTTTTTAACCTTTAGTAGAGTTTGCTATATCACATTTAAAGGGCTTGATGCTGCTGCTTTCTTTACCCTATTCACCATCATGAAAAATAAGGAAGATTTGTAAATGAAAAGATCTACATTCAAGTCTAAGGTATGGCACATTTATAAAGTTTGTAAAGCATTTCAAAGAAATTGTCCCATTTGAGAGGAATGGAAATCCTTGAAAGGTAAAGAAACTGAGGCTTAGGTAGGTTAAGTAAATAGCTCATGGTGACACAGCTAATGAAGGTCAAAAACAGGATTAAGTCCCATATTTTCACTTATTCCAAAGCCATCACTCTTGCTCACTAGCAATAATAGCCATGTAACCACCTTAAGGCAAAAAGATCGTTTTACCTTTCTAGACATGTGTGTTTGTTCATTTTTAAGATCAATGGCCAAACCACCTCCAATTGTTCACTGAAGAGAGCCATATACACCCAGAGAGAGGGATGCGAAATGTGGACCACAACATAACATTCTCATACTCCTTGATTGATGTTTGCTTACATTGTGTTTCCTTTATCTGATATATCATTCGTGTAGATAAGATTTTTCTTGCACACCAATGATAAGTTTGGAAATATGTATACATATATTCGATTTGCCAATATTTTAACATAATTAACATGTAGTGGATATCCTGCCATCTAGGGGGAGGGGTGGGGAGTTGGGGGGAAAAATTTGTAACGGAAAACTATGTAAGGGTTATTGTTGAAGAATTACCCACACATATGTTATTCAAATAAAATAAAAATTAAAAAAAAAAAAAGATCAATGGCCAAACTAGCTTAATTTTGACAATGGATAGTTCTGAGTTCCTTCAGCCTAGTTGATACCTATGTATTGTAGTTAAGTATAGGAATTGATAGTAAGTGGAAAAACAGGAAAGTAAAACAAAAAAGAATCTACCTAAAATTGGCAAAACATTAAGTTTCTTCATAAGAGATCATACTCCCAAGAAAAGAAAAAGTGTTTGAAAGGACTTGACCCTTACCTACAGGTTCCTTTAGGCCTTAAAACCTAATCTAAACCAAAACCTTATACTAAATGACCGTGATAGGACAGAGGAATATGTATGGTATAGGTAACACTATTTTGGCCGTTTTGCATTTTCATACCATAAATCCTAACATTCTAATATCTTTCTATAACGTAGGGGGGGGGAATATTAGGAGGAAATGTCATCAATTATAACTGCTTCATCAGCACACTATTTATAGACTCCCAAAAAAAGGGAAAAAGATAAAAAAGTGATATATTAACATCTCCTATATTACCTTCCTTCAAGAACATAATAAAAAAGTTTACACTATCCCATGAGTCCACCCACCCCAAAACTTAGCCAATATACTCCTAATCTTAAGGCAACACACTCCCATTGTTTTATGTTTTGTTTTGTTTTTTAAGTCTATATTCTTTGAGACAGAAATCCTTGAGAATACTTGTGTATATCTCAAGATCCAAAACAGACCAAAATACTCTTAGGAACAATTTTAGGCAACAAAGTAGGCTTGGACAACAAAGTAGTCCATTAAATGGACAATGGATGGAAAAAAAATTTAAAGAGTATATGAATGCAAACAAAATCAAAAAGATATACATGACAATATGTGGTTATATGTAGTCACTATATCAAACATATTTACATAATTATTTCTTTGCCAAAAGGAAAATGAGGAAGAGAGGGAAAGCAGAAATTACTGTGATATAGAAAGACAGCAATAAAATAAATTTTGCTAAAGAAAAATGACTGAGAAAATGATTGATTTATCTAGCTAAATCATACTCTTTAGAGAACATCTGGAGATAAAACCAGGTAGGGAAGGCAACAAAGCTAACTAGAGATGGCTAAGATCAAGTTTCATAAACAAGATTAGGAAAAGTAGCAAATTCAGACTATTTTATTATCTCTGTATCAGTCAAAGAAGCACAATGGTATTTAATAAATCAGGAGAACATCAGGTCCTGAGAACTGGAGGCAATTTATTAAATGGACACAATGTAGCTCAAAAGAGGTGTTACTGAAAAAGAAAGGGGGGGGGGAGAATCACAGTCAATTCTTAGGCAAGGACAGGACTTAACCATATGCCTTTCTCATTTTTACAAAATCTTTATGAGACAGGCATGTGTATGCATACAGGATGGAAATATAAGAAGGGACCAGCTTTTAGAGACGATTTTCTATGGAGCAAAATCATCTTGGTTATACAACTGAAGTACATGGATTATCTGTGTAAGCTTTCCCCAGCTGTCTCAGAATGGTGAGGAGATAGGATCTCAAGAATAAAGCCTGAAACCAATATGAACAGTAGAAAACCTTACCCACTAGCAGATGTTCAGTTCTCCAAAACCACAACCACAACAACAACAACAACAAAAATTCACAGTGAAGTGAAAGAAAATGGTCTAACAATCCAAATTTAAAAAAAAAAACTATATGAAACATTTAAACCACATTATCAAACTGGTCAATCAATTTGAAGAATCAGTCTGTGAATATATGTATCTTAGATGGAAGAAAGAGATGAACAATAAGCAGGAACCAAAATAGAAAATAAAGGAAGACAAAGCTGAAATTTACCTGAGAAAATGAAGTGTTTTCAATGCTCTCAAACTGTTTGCTCTTCTAAAAGTTCACCAGTTTCTTTGTGATGCAGACCATTAAATTCCCAACTACAATGTCATATCCAGATCTGATGTCATTCCAACACTCCTTTCCCTCCTCTCCCCTACCATCACACCACCCCTTACTTTCCTCCTCTCATAATAAGAATAACTACATGTGATCCACTATTCTTGGATCCCTTGTTCCCTTATCTTACTGCCATTTATGTGTAAGCCAAACTATGACCTTGGGTGTTCCCAACATTTGTATACTCTGCTCATACTGGTTACAATGCTTCTAGACAATGTTACAAAATCATACTGGATTCCTAACAAAGTCATCTTACTTAATCTCAACTGGGCTCTCAGTGCTGACCAACAATTCTCTATTTCCTTTAGCACTCTTCAAACCAATTATTTCAAACTACCTTATTTCTTTAAATCACCCTAAATCAAACCTACAATTTCTGCAGAGGACTCCATATTATACCACTTCTCCTGGCATTGTATGTAGACTTTTTAGACCTGGAGTTAGTAAAACAGAACTCAAAGCAGAACCTGATGAAGTGATTTAACATGGTCTCAGCCTCAGTGCTCTCCTCTGTAAACTAAAGTAATTATAGAGTCTACCTAATTGGGTTGTTTGCAGCTCAAATTTGTTAAGAGCTTTGCCAAATACTATATAAAGGTGACCTAATATAATTATTCTCTTCTATTTCACAAGTGAAAACCACCCTGTCCTTCATAATGTCCCCCTTTTACTCCAGTATAGGACAAACAGGAAGCCTTTTTTAGCCAAGGCCAACTATTCTACACCTGTCCTACATCTCATCTCTTCAAGGAGATTGCCTCTTTACTAACTCCTTCCAAAAACCAATATTCAATTTTTTCCAATTCACTGGCTACTTGCACGCTGCTTACCTACATATATGTCCAGATCTTCTCCCACCATCAAGCCACAAGAACTTTTTAAATTAGGTATTCTGAAGTCAGGAGGACCTGAGTTCAAATGTGACTTCAGACACTTAACACTTCCTGGCTGTGTGACCCTAGGTAAGTCACCTAACCCCAACTGCCTCAGCAAAAAAGAAAAAAAAATATATGTTGAGGGAAAAGGTCAGCTTTTTGTTGTTAAAAAGAGCTTATATTGTATCCACAAAAATATTTAATCCTATCATCTCAAACTATTTCATACTTTTGCTGCCTCTGCTTCTTCGGATTTCTCAACCCTTTACAATCTAAAGACCAATTCCATCTCATCTCTTAACTAAAACAGCTCTTTACAATGTTACCAATGTTCTGTGGCTTTTTTTTCCAATCATCATCCATACTGATCTCTATGGAACTGCAGTTAACCTACATGTTCTTAAATCCAGATCTCGGTTGTTGAGTTTTTGTTGAAGGGTCAGATTTAAGTTGAATGAATTAGACAGCCTCTGGAGTCTCTTCCAGATTAGAAATTCTAAAACTCCAGTTCTCTGTTCTCTCTGACAACAATTCCTCAGCCTCATTTGTTAGATCACCATTCATACCTTGCCACCTCACAGCAACAACTGCTCAGGGATCCCATTAGTTCCTATGGGTTCAAATTGTCATTGCCATGCATATGACTCCTAGGAGCTAATTCTCCAACTACCCAAACTGCAATCTTTCCTCACCAAATGCCCGGATATTCTATAGGTATACCCATGGCCACTCAAAAAAGTTTAGTTTAATCATCAAAAGAAAAAAATTAAATAATGCCTATTATATTATATTATGACATGCATGCAATTAAGAGTTCTTCCATTTTGCAAACAGATGAGAGCTGCCCCAGGATTGAACAAAAAGGAGGAAAAGAGACTGAATTGGCCTCTGGGAAACAGTAAAACTCCTTTAAAGAGCTCCAACTTCTCCCAGAAACATATTTTGGTAGGTTACGAAACACTAATGTTAGAAGAACTGAGTATCAGTCAGAAGGCAAAGAGGCACATAGAGGAAAGAAGCAGGATTCAATACATAATAAATAAGAAAAACTGGGATAAATTGTTATCAAATAAATGTAATTATTGAAAAAGGTGGCCTAGTCATGTGGAAAGAGACTAAGGACTCAATTGGAATAATCAAAATGTCAAAGTAAACCAAGCGGGTAGAATCCCTATATCAACCAGATAAACAGGTATGGCTGAGCATACACATCAATGAGATCAAAGATCCATTTAATTGTACGTGTCTGTACACGTATATACAGCATATTCCACCATCACCTCTCGGCCTTCCCCACCCAATAGCAAAGAGTTACTACATAGGATATTATATACTTAATAACTACTTGCTGTAGTATTAGGCTTTAAATCCTAAAGAGACCATGGGTGAGGTGGGGGGAAGAAAGGGAGAAAGACAGAGGGAGAAGATGGGAGGGGACAGAGACACACAGAGAGAAATAATACCAAGGATAAAACAAGGATAAAAATAAAACCAAGGATAAAAAAAACAAGGATAAAGCAAAGTGGGAATAAGAGAATTTTCACTTCAGACATAATAGCTATATAAAGCCTAACATACCTGTTCCAACTCTATGAATCTACACATGATTAGAAAAGGAGCTGAATTCATCATGTAGCTTGAACAAGTACAAAGACTAAACATTACTGATAATTCTTGATTATAACTACATGATAGAATAATAAAAGGAACCATTAGGCTCCTTAGAAAAAGAAAGGAATGTTTAGAGGCCATCTAGTCCAAGTCCTCATTTTATGGAGAAAATTGAGATCCTGAGAAAAATGAAATGACTTGACAAAGATCACACATGCAGTATTTAATCCAACAAGATGTGAACCAATACTGTATAAAGGTTTGATGGAAAAGAACAAAGTAAATTAAAGAGTAAAAGAGAAACTGAATAACCTTTAAACCCAGACATACCATACATACAAAATGTTTATAAGTGCATACAAAATGTTTATAGCAGCTGTTTTGTAGTAGGAAGAAACTGGAATCTAAGGTGGCCTACATTTATTTAAAAATTGCTATATACCCGGAATATAGGATTATAATGAAATAATATTTTACTTAAGGAAATGAAGAAATGAACAGTTTCAGAGAAACCCAGGAAGTCATATATAAACTGCTACAAAGTGCAATGAGCAGAACAAGAAAAATTTATACAGTAACAACATTATAAACAAATTTTAAAGATTTCAGGAATTTTACCAAAGTAATGACAAAGCAAGATTTTAGAGGATGAAGTACATTTCTCTAGAGAGAAGTGATAAGGCTCAGGGTACAAGAAAAATGAGACTTTTTTGCACATGGCCACTGCAAAAAGCTGTTACAAAAAAATGAGAGAAAATCATTTTCAAAAATCAATTTGATCTTTAAAAAAACAACAAGAAAAAGTAAAGGGACTACGATCAGTATTGGTAGGGGAAATGACAGTAATCTCATCCATAAAATTAGCTCTGAAGCACCATGCTTTTCTTTTCAAACTCCAAATATGTGCATGTGTACACACACACACACAAATGTAAATATACAAGTATTATGGTTGAACTTTTGCTGTAATAAAAATGTTTACTTGTCAAAAAACTGAGCAAGAAAGAACCTCTGATTTTAAGCACCCTAATAATTTAATTGAAAACTAAAGCATACACAAAAAGACAACAAAAATATTACATAAATTAAGAAGACTAAAAATTTTTTTCAAAAAGAAAACATCCTAAAAATCGTGATACATATATACTGGTTCTCATTTTATAGATGCAGAAAAGTTATTTGATGGTCTGAAGGCAACCTAGGAAATAGATTAATTATAGCTAAAAAATAGTAAAGCAGTGAACAAAACTACTTCGATATTTTTTTTAAAGTTGGTTTCCTGGTTCAAATATTTAACAACTTCAAACCAACATCAATATTTAATGATTTCAAAATTCACAACATAAGTAACATAAATGTTGTACATACTTTTCCTTTGCCTTGTTTTTGGTTTTTTCCTTCAATATCCTCAAAGTCTGTGTCAGAAGAAAAATGTGTCTCTGACTCCCTGTAACAACAAGATAAGTAAATTTTGAAAACATTTCGAATTCCATTTGTTTTGCAAAAACAAAAGCTGACAGGTCATAGAAACTTAACTGCATACGCAAACCCAAATGTCACTAAAAGAAATTCCATAGCATAATAGATGAAATATTCCCTCTATTAAATGTTGCATAAGATATTACTTTTAAGCTAATACATGAGCAGTTTAAATGTAAAAATGAATCAAGAAATATCTAAACTAAAAATATTTTTTAAAAATATTCATTTTGTCTAAGAAAGGAAAAATGAAAAAGCTTTAAATACTAAATACTGGGAGAATTGGGACATAAATTTCATTACATATTTTGTTTTCTGGTACTATTTTTAAGATAATTTTTGTCTAAATATCACACTTTATATTAAGAGTTGTATATGTTCGGTTATGTTAAATTATGAAGAGAATTTGACTATTTCAAGACTCAAGTCATCAAAATCAGCCCTTCATTTTGCAGATAAGCAAAAAGAGGGGATTTGAATCCAGGTCCTGTGATTATACATCCAACACTTTATACTACTCTATATAGTGATAATTCAAATTTGTATTTTTATAAGAAAAAAAGGCAATTAACTTGAACAAGGATATAAACATAGTGATTCACTTATGCACACATACACATAGTCACATGGGACTTTTTGGTTATATTCTCATTATTCTTAATAACAATGACATGGATAAAAAAAAAAAAAAAACTGTTACATGTAATAAAGAAAATAGGGGCAGCTAGGTGGCACAGTGGATAGAGCACCAGCCCTGAAGTCAGGAAGACCTGAGTTCAAATCTGGTCTCAGACACTTAACATTCCCTAGCTGTGTGACCCTGGGCAAGTCACTTAACCTCAATTGCCTCAGCAAAAAAAAAAAAAAAAAAATCTATATTTGGTACAGGGAATTTCCTAATGCAGGAGCTCCTCACACCAATGAAATCATAAGTCCATGCAGGAAAAAAAGTAAAAAAAAAACTGGGTTTTATAGAAGCAGATTAATAAACAAAAATTAGTATAAGATGCTAAAATTTGTAATCAACATATGGAAGTAAATTGAAAAGACCAGATTAAAGTTAGGTTTCTCAGATCAAATGTCTTTTTATTACTACAATAAATATTTCTCCAGATGTCATGTAGTGGCATTGATTTTTTTTTATATCTAAAATAATGACTAACATACCATTATTTAATGAAATATAATTATTCATCAGCATTGACCTGGGTGTCTTTCTTCAGAGAATTTCAGGAGCATAACTAACCCTATAGTAATTTCTATTCTAGTTCTAGGGACACTGACAATAGAATGGGTGTTATTGTAGAGAATCAGTAGTTTCACTAAAAGTATACACTTGAGCTAATTTCTAGAAGAGCTAGCTCCAGTTTCTGTTCTTTGAAAAATACCCTACCCTAACCTAATTCCAGGAAGCTAAACTTCACAGCCTTCCAAAACTGGAAAAGTTCTTGCACACCACAGTACTTGAGAGAATTGTTCTCTTTCTCCAACATATTTATGGAACATCAGCAAAAATTCCTAGCACTCAGCTCTAGAAAGAGTTCTGTAAATTTCTCTAAAAATCCAGCAAAAAGCATTTTTTTTCAAGTCCCTGGGAAATAAGCAAGTGTGAAAAACATTTAAAACAGAGGTTCAGCTAAATCTAGGAAAGAAAAGACAAATGAAAATATAGTTTTAAAAGCCACCTGATGTTTAGGGAACAAAGTTTCTGAAGTCTACAAAATTAAACGGCCAACAGGAAGCCACAAAACAGAAATTCCACAATAGGAGACTTTAACTCTTCTTCATGACACACCCAGCTAGTATATTGGGGCGGGGAGAGAAAGAGTGAAAATGGAGGGCGAAATATACAGGTATAAAAATGCCAGGAAATTTAGGCTCTTTGAAATTGGACATGTCACATTAAATTCCTGGGGCTGAAAAATGTAGGGCTTTACCTAAGTAGTCTCTTCCACCTTTAAAATCTATAAGCTCAAACTCAAATTGCAAGACTGTTTCTCTCAACAAAAAACTTATTTTGACAAACAAAAGGACAAAGATACATAGATTGATAGATAATCCAGGGGAAGAATGAAAATTTGAAGCTTGAAGCTTGATATCCTAGATTTAATCAAATTGAGAAATTGAGGCCTCAAGGGATAAAATGGCTTGCTGATGGGTCAGTGACAAAACTGTTTTAACAGTAGAACTCCTATTTCAATTCTACTGCTACTTCCACTACAGAGGGTTGCCAACTAATTATCCCTTTGTGAGGGATGAGGGATGTTGCATTGATTCTTGTTAGTAAAGTTAGGTGACACGGCTTAAGAAAAGAACAGTGGGCCTGAAAGTAAGGAAGATTCTGGATAAGGAACCAGGTTATTTGAGTACAAATTCTAACTACATCTCGCCTGTGTGATCTGAGACAGAACTTGAATCCAGGTCTTCCTGGTCTGGTCAAAACACTTTCCACTATATCACAATGCTTCTTTCATTCCATAAAAAAAAAAAAAAAAGGTCATGATCGAAATCTGTCAGACCATTGAAAACAAAGTTTCACATTAAGGTTGTTTTTATGTAGTTACACCTTGTCCTCTTTCCTCCTTTTTGTATAAACTAAGCTTATAAAGATTGGGATAGGATCTTTTTGGCTAAATCCTTACACTGTCTTAGATAGGATTATTGATAATGTGATTGTAATTACCACTTTTATGAGGACATTAAAATCTAAGAAAATCATATGTTTTATAGCCAACTAAAACAGCTAACTTCCTTTCTAAAGATACTAATTCAAAGGAAATTTACAGTAAAAGATTTTTCTCCCAAGTACCCCCTCCTGCCCACAAAGTAAATCTTAACAGCAAATCTCATCAAAACACTTAAAACTAAAAATAGTGTGACATAAGCACGTGAAATTGTTCTACTTATTCTAGTGACATTACAAAATACCCAAGATTCAGGCCATAAGAAACATAAATTATATATAATTTCTTATATATTCTTTTATTTTGACTATACAGATAGATATAGATATATAGTCAAAACTATCAATCTTTATTCTGATCTACTTAATTCCCCAAATTTACTTACAAAACTAAATGCCACAAAAAAATATAACCAAAAGTTATGGATCACTCTTAGATCCTACACATAAAATATCTTTTGATCATAGTATGCTTACTTCTCTACCCTAAAAATTAGGTTTATTACATTATAAGACTGAAATGTTCCTAAAATTAGACATAAATTTTTTTTGTAAATTGTATTTAAATGCAATAGATTTTCAGATTTTCCACAATCCTATGTGGATCTTGAATCTATATTATCATAGACTTCTGACACTGCGTGGTATAACCACTGAAGGCTTTTTAAACATTATGCCAGAGTGGCTATTCTTTCTCTCATTTATTACATTTTCATTTCTGGGCACTAGTTTGAAGAGGTAGGGATAGTAAAAACTTAGCAAAATAGCATCGTTTTATTAAAAAGAACCAAAATTACTATTGAAAATTGTGACTACTTGAAATAATTTGTATGTCACAACTAAATTTATTGGAATGTCAGAAAACCAGGGTGGGAATCAGAGTTTCAGAGTAAAAGCTTGTTTAAAAACACATAAAGTACTTTCTATTTTTGCTACCAATGGAGAATCAGAAAATATGGGGGGGGAAATAACATCAAAAAACCTTAGGTTTATAATTACCACTATTAAAAATTACTTACTGAAGTAGGTTAAAATCAGTTGGTATTTCTGGAGCTGCTATCATTTCTTTATCATCTTCTGGAACACCACAGTATTAGAAATAATGTGTTCATAAATTTGTCTGCAAAGTAAAACTGTAGTTCTTTCTTCTGTGATAGACAATTCCTAAAAAAAAAAAAAAAAAAAAAAAAAAAGACCATGTTTATTCTAGAAAGCTGAGAAAGGGAAGAGAACAAAATCATTCTCCTCCAAAGCTATAGATATCAGTGACTACTATCTGTTATGCCCTCCCCCCAAAAACTGTTTTTTTACCTCCTCTTTACTCCTTTACCTAGATGCTCATTTTTGTTATAAGCAGGTACAATGCCACAAGAAAAATAAAATAAAAAAGAAAGGCTTCTATTATAAATTTAATTGATTTAAAAGTTAATTATTTCTCTTAATAATTATATCTCTCTATTTTGATTTTGAAAAGTATAAAGAATACCATTAATCTTTTTAAAGAGCTTCACAAAATTCAACTACTACATAGAACAATATGAAATTCTGAAATTTCTCAGACATCCATTTATTCATTTATTTTAAAAAAACAACTATTATATGCTTGGGGAGAGATAGGAAATATTAAAAAAAATGTAATCTCAACTCTTCCCCCTCAAGTAACAGTCTCATAGTAAAGTTAGTAAAATGTTCCAACGTTGAAGATTTAAGATTAGTTTGTAAAGCAATAAAGGTTATAAAGTTAAGTCCCAAGTAGGTAAGCAATATATAAGCCAGAAAAGGAAAACTAGGCCAGTTTGTTTCTATGCAACTCACAGTGGAAAGTACACAGCTTTACTGGTAACTGCTGGCAACATCAGGTAAGAGGCAGATGATTCCCCTGTTATATAACTTTTAAATTTACTACTATCTAGCAACTGAAAGTACTTTAAGGTTAACATCCCAAAGCAATAATGTACTGATTATCTTTTCCAATGGCTCATGAGAAATTAGAATTTCTGTTTCTTCCTTGACCAAGTATCGTATTAGTCCCCCCAAAAGTTTTAAACAAGTGGCCTTAAAAGGACAATAAAACATGTCAAGCTGAAAACCCTGTCATTCTCAATCCTAGCACAGAAATGTCCAACTCTGACAGAAAAGAGACCACTAAACTGTACATAAGGATCCCTGCTGGCTGCATAATTACTTGGTTTTAAAATGTAATATCATCTATGTTCTATTATATTTTTAAATTAATTTTGTTACATATTTCCCAATTACAATTTAATCTGGTTCCACTTATACTTGGGCCACATGCCTGCAGTTGACCCCTCTGCCCTAGAACTAGAAAACTTTAATACCAAAGAGGAACAGGGAGAAACAGAAGGCATGGATAATCTGCTCCTGAATTACCCAAGAGTTGTCTTCTAAAACCATACTGAATTTTGTCACTCTTCTAAAGTGTTCATATGGTAAGAATATCTAATGTAGTGGCACACCCATTATATGACTAAATCCACAACTGTTCTCTTATACTTCTATTTAAAAATAACTTTGTGTGTGTGCGGAGAAAGATTCTCAGAACTAGTCAAGTGAGTAGAGGTTCCCTGCTAGCTAGAACTTTAAGCTAGAAAGAAATATGTGCCTACTCCTAAATGCAGTAGGAAAAAAAGTTCACCTCCTTATTTTTGCAATTTGATTTATTGTAATTTAAATACAAATTCAGTTCATAAATGTATTCTGCCTAGGCAACACGGAATAATGTATAAATGCTGGACTCGGGCTTCAAAGTGCACCTCTGTGTACAATCTGTGTACAAAGTATACAATCAGGAGCAAGTCAGTTAACCCCTCTAACAGGTCAGTTTTCTGATCCAAAAAATAGGGAAAACATTTTTTCACAACATATGTCCAAGTACGCTGGTTGTATTGAAAGAAGTTTGCAAACCTTGAAGCCCTGTATGAGTTAACATTTGAAGAGACAAAAAGAAAACAAAAGAGATAAAAAGTAGCCATATGTAATGATCCAGTAATGCCTAAAAAGTGCTAAATGAAAGTATTTCCTATAGCAACATTCCTTGTATCATTTCTAGTGAAAAATTTAATAAGTGTTGCCAGGCTAAATCATGTTCAGCAACATTATATAAACTGGTGCCTAGTAATAAGAAAAAGCCAGTATCAGGACAGGAGTGAATTACCAAAGCAGGAGCCTCTCTCATTAGAGAGCACTGGCAAAAAAACAAAAACAACAACAACCACAACAAAAACAACAACCTGGAATTAACAAAGTTTGCCAAATATATTTTTTATCCCATTAAAATGAAAAATTACAATCACAACTGATTTTACATGAACTAAAAAATATATGTAAAAATATATAAAAAGAATGTATGTGTGTATATGCATATATGCGCATATATATGCATATATGCACATATATATATATATATATATATATATTAAAAAAACTGGAAAAGAATCTGTTTGCCCTGTAACAGCAGTACCTATTTCTAGATGAGAAAGGCACTTTCTTTGGTTAGAAAGAAACTAGTGGTGGATGAACAAGAAAGCTGGCCTAGGAGTCAGGATGACCTAAGTTTAAAATACTGCCTTTCACACATAATGATTAATCATGTGCCCCTAGGCAAGTCACAAGTTGCCCCAAACCAGACTCTAAATTTGGGAATTATGCTGATCAAAAAAGGATGGGGATGAGGGTAGGGGGAGTTCCCATATATCAAAATGGTCTTGAATTTTAAAAATATAATAATAATTAAGTACATAATAGCATAATAAATTCCAAGTATTTTTATTCTCTGCATTTTTTATCATGAAATATCTACAGCTTGCCATCAAGAGAGCTGGTTTGGCTCATAGAAAATGTGGGAGGTTTTTTTGAAGTCAATCTTGGTTCACATAAATACAGAATACATTTTTCCATGTTGAGCATATTTATACAGTTAAATATAATATTGATAATTTGATATTTTGTAGATAAGGGTCATAATTTAAGATAAAACAAATTTATTTAATGGAAATGAGACAAAATTTTAATGGAAGCATAACACTGGCATGATTAGATTTTTTTTTATTAATTTAAAAAAATAAATTGGCAAAAAAATTAACCCTTATACTTTTATAAATAATCAGTAAATTGAAAATATAAATGTATACTCAAAGATCACAAGGTGGAGCTCTCACCCAAAGCTAGAAACACAAATCTCAACCCCTAGTTACTCTATACAACTATATAGAATTAAATTAACAAAATTATTCCTAGAAGGGAAAAGAGGAAGAAAGGGACTACAACTTACAATGACTCTGGAAGTAAAAAAAACTTTATCTGTTGGTTTTCTACAGGATCAAATTCATAAGCATGATGCATAATGCTTTTTGGTATTTTCATTAATTTTCCAACTAAAATACCAATTCAATATCCAATCTAATTAGCATTTATTAAGCATCTACTATGACCCAGGAATTATATAGTTATATATTTTAGTTAGAAAGATAGACAGATACAGACATGTATACAGACATGATATGAAGAGAAACAATTACTAAAATAAAATACTACCTTCCTCTTGACAAATTCTCACATCATTGAAGAGATTCTTTGATTTTATGATGCAAGTTTTACTTGACCCAAATTCATATTGTTTAAACACCATTTATTTCTTCTGCAATGTTTTCCTTTCTCACTGCTGTCTCTAAGAATGCCTGGCTTCATTTAGGGACTCAGCTTAAAAATTGCTAGAGAGTAACGGAAAGCTTTGTAAAGATCAATGCTGAGGAACTACCCATACATGTTATACAAATAAAAAGCTTTAAAAAAAATTGCTAGAGAACATAGACTGGCCCGTATTTTCATGTAAACTTTTCATGTACATAATATAGAAAATAGTTCTTGGTTAAATTATAGCCTTGAGTGTGTTCACAACTACTAAGAAACTTTTCTTCCTTATCTATAAAATGGGAACAGTATTTTTGGTAGTATCATCCTTATCAGAGGTTGGTACAAGAAAAGTAACTTTGCCAATTCCACTTCTCCTTCCAGTTCTCCTTAATAGAAAACCCCAGCCAAGAAGGGTAACTATTTTTCAGAAGAGAGATTGCAGACTTAGATAAATAAACAATTTCCTCAGATCCTAGATTTGGTACTAAAGCTCTATGCATTCATTACTTTGTCCTGTTAGTCGCTTTAAATGTCAAGATAGGTTTGAGAGGCCGACAGAATTGTCTGTTATGGCACTTGTCCCCAATGAACAATTTTAAGACATTTCTGGCAATAGTAAAAAATTTTTTTAACAAAAAGTAGGAAGAGACCCTTCAATAGGACTAAGGACATGCCCTCTTGTTCAATCAAACAAGTTTTCAAGGGGTAACAGAGAATAGTTGTTGACAGATCTAAGAATTAAGAATGACCAAAGAAAAAAGCCTTAAGTAATGCAAATAAGATCTAGAAATAGCCATTTGTCCCTCTTAAAGGCTAAGTGTACAACATTAGATAAAGCAGAATAGATAAATGCTTAAGCATCTCCTAAGAAGTGCATTTTTATTTGTCTGCAAAATTTATTGCAATGCAATAAAAATCATGTTAGATTTTTCTAGTATACCTTCTTTAGGAATCTCTAAAAAGTTTTTTCAAAGATTCTACCAGTTTTGACATCTAAACTAATAATGGAGAGACAACCTCTAAAACTGGGTTCACTGCATACTCTTTGGCTCATTTGTTTCCAAAACTATAGCAGCCCTGGGTTATTTGCACTATATTAATTTAAAAACCATGACTGATCATGTGCCAAAAGATTAAGTATGGTACAGTAGCAATAACCAACATATTTCAGAGAATTACAAAATAAAATTAAAAGATTTCTAGACCTGGAAATGCATAAAATTCACATTAGGTTCCAAGAAAAGTCTTTTATTGATTTAAATCTAAATACCAGTAGATATTTGTATCATAAGTCACTTCACACCTAGTATCATGAGTCAAGTGGCAAATCTCAAAACAAAATTCATACCAGAAAGCTGTTAGTTCTAAACAGGATTGTGTCATTTATGGTTTTAAAAAAAAAATCCAAATTATAGCTTAAGCCCTAAGCTTCCAAATCATTCTTAAAAGGAACATATATAGGTCAAACTACCAAAAGGAAGCACAATTCAGTTCAATGTGTAAAAAACAAGAAGAGATTTTTCTAGCATAATAATTTTACAATTTAATAATCACATTTTAATTATTAAGTTAATAAATTAAACAGCCAAATTTATTCCAAATTTTATTAAGCCTTTCCTCCAAACTCCAACAATTTCTTATTCGTTTTACTTCACTTTAGCCGTTGTCATACTAAGGTATCAATTACCCTCAGGCATTCCATATCAAACAAATTTTTGGCTAATGATAGTAAATTCTACAATTCATTATTAAAATATTTATATAAGCAATCTTGAGTAGTGAATATACTGAATTTATTAAAATATAGTTAAGGACTATATATATATATATATATATATATATATATATGGACTATAAGGTGGCTCTAGAAAGTTCCCTGCTATAAGATGGAAATCTTCCTGGCCAAAGATTGAGCATGCAATACTCCCCCCTTTCTCCACAATTTAAATCCCTAGTGGTATAAATTAAAAGAAATTGAATCAACTGGTCATTATAAAATACCATCTTCTGGACTAAAATAATTAATGTTTTATAATGCCATTTTATAAATTAAAAGAATTTATGATATTTTAAATATAGCAAAAATGCAAATGTGTCTATTTTTAAAGGTTAAATAAATTTAAATTGCCCAATTTTAGAGCAGTAGAATACTCCAACCCTATCAGAAAACATGGCAACATTTGTCCCCAAAGATAAGTGCTATTTCTGGCAAATAAAGTAAAATTCCTCTTATCATTTAAAGCCACCAGAGAGGCAGAAGAGGCTGCTCAAATTTAGGTAAATGTATCTGTTTTTAAAAATGTAACTATTCACTATATAGACAACAATGTAATAACTAACATTTACACAGCAATTTATAATAATCATGTCAACTATTATCATCTTGATTTTACAGATGAGAAAACCAGGTGCTCTCTTCTCAGAAAAGGGGAAAGTAGAAAAGAAGCCTTTAAAGTCTTTAGGCTGCAGACTCTTTATGAAGAAATGCAATAGACATGCATGTAATGTTGATAAAGTCCCATTAGAGTCTGCTCAACAAGATAAGCTGGTAAAAAAAAAAACCATAAGCTGCTAATAATTTTCATAAAGCTAAATTCCTAAAACTTTACCTTATTTATTAATACAAGCAGGCCCCAAGAAATTGCCCAACACAAATTTTTCACTCTACAAATCTCAAATCCCTTTACTCTCAAAACAACACAGCACTGTGCTATCTAATGGAGATAGAGAAGTAAAAACTACCTGGTTTTTGTATGTTTCTATATACCTTAAATAACAAAGATTTGTTCCCAATAATTGAATAGTACCATTAGGTAAGAAGAAATGATGACTGCTGAACAGATAAGAATGGAAAAACTTTAATGAATTGATGCAAACTAAGGAAAGGCATGAAAACAATCTATATAACTACAAAAATATAAATGGAAAAAAGCACAAAACAATCAAAAATGAATTGTTATTAAATTACCCAACAAAAGCTAGTTCTCAAAGAGACATCTCTACCCCACACTGCATATAATCCACTTTAAATCATTTATGTGTTACATAAATTGATGGAAAAAAATAAACTAAACAATGGTTATGTATTATCTTAGTTTTTTATAGCTTAAGGACTGAAGCTTTAAAACTGAACTAAGACATTTAAGAAACCCTATATATCACAAAGCTCACACACATGCAAAATACATATGCTGTTCCTCATACTTGAAAGATATTTATTGTCACAAACAATTAACTTTATAGTATGAATAATGAGATAACAGAAACCACTTATTTCATACTGCATACATTAAAGATGCTCCTTTACTATGGATCTGTAATTGTTGCTTCAAAATTGTCATTTATGACTTTCCCCCTCTGCTTCGGATGCTGTCTTTGCTCAAAAAGAACGTTCCAGTTTCTGATTATTTCATGCCAAGATGTCTGCTACTATTTTCCAATATCCCACAGCTATACTACTTTGGCTTAAATTGTGTTTCCATGTGTCCTTATATAGATTTTCTCTGCTTGCCCAGCTTGTATAGTCATCTACTCTTGATAGTCATAACAGCTGTTTAGGTATCCTGCTGTCATCCATCCTCCACACACTTCCTACCAAGAGTACTGTAGCTGGCAAGCACAGTATGCTGGTAGACTGTCCAGATTTTAGAAACTTACTGATAATCCTACCTTCCTATTCACGTTAGCTATGGCTCGTACACTAAGTTAAACAATTTACCATTAAAGAAAACAAAAATTTTACTGTCTCTGAGGTAAATGCTAAATTGATACCAAACTATTCACCAATACAACCAAAACTGGCTACTGGTATTAGAAGCAAGCAATTTATGAAACACTGTGCAAATGTTATTTCATTTGACACAACGACCTTGTAAACATGTAATAAAATTATCATTACTACCATTTTACAAATGAAGACAATGGGAAAAGAGATAGAGAGAGGACTTTGAGTTGGAAAAAAAAATAAGTTAGTATTCATTGATTTAGACAAGAATCTAACCTACTTACATTAAAGTTAAGGAAACAGTTCAGTAATATAGTAAATATATATGTTACATACTTGTGCCCAGATTCAAACCCAGGTTCTTTCCATAAAATATGGATGGTACCCCTTTTATTTTGTGTATCAGTGCATGTATCACTCATGCAATGCAGAATGTACTGCTGTTCCAATAAACAAAGGGACAATTTTTATTTCCTTATTGCTGACAAAATTGGAACAAACCTCAGTGGTGCAGGATAGTATATTATGCTGGTTTCTTATACTTAGGCAACTGTGCAAAACAATCTACAATATGGGCACAGCAGGTTCCCATTAATACAGATAAGACTTCCTGTATTTAAATTCACACTATTTGAAGTTGTCATTATATAAAATATGGTCATTGGTTCCAGACCAATAGAAACATGCAGTGTGAACATTATTTTCAAGAGTCATCAAAAGACACTATAGTGGTTTCTGATGATGTTTGTAGTCTATTGAAGTTTTCCCATGAATTCAGAAACCTAAGAACTTTCTTTGTTACATAGTCAAAAGCACATAAAATAATGTGAACAACTTTCCTTCATTCCAGTGGTGAAAGTGAATAGACCACACAAAAAAAGAGTGATGAATAATAAGCACTACTACTGATAGTTGGTATGTTTGAAGTTTGCAAGGTATCTTACATATAATATTTCATTTGATTCTCAGAGGAACAATAGGCACTCCAGGTATATTATTCTCATTTTATAGAAGTAAACAGCCTAGCCCATAAGAATGATCTGATCCAGGTTCTTCTGATTGCAAGTCCTGAACTCTACTCACTGCAGAACTCCTTTTTCTTTACCACCTTTTATTTGACCCTATCACTTTGTCCTGTTCCTTCTCTAGAATATTAGTTACCAGGACTGCACTTGTGATCCAGTAACATAGAATGGATTTATAGGAATATTTCCTTGTCTTGGTATACTCTTCTTACTAGTTAATAAATTCCTGAAAGTCAGAATTTTATCCACTGATTTGTTCTTATTTCCCATATTTAATAATATTGCTACATAGCTGGGCACTGCTAATTTGACAGCAAAGTAGCTGACACTCATTCTCTCACTTTGAGATATTACATTTTTGAAAGGTTGAGTTTTGTCCTAAAAAAGGTTTAAAAGATTCAAGAAATTTTTATGAATTTCACTATGACAGATCCTCTGCTACTGTCAGCTATTTAGAGATAGTCTAACACAAAAATAGTATGTTTTAGGAAGTGTGGCATTAGATGGTTCCTATGTGCCATGTGCTATGTTGGGCAAGGGTGGGAGACAAGACAATATATAATAAGATACTTGTCCCCAAGGGGCTTACTAGATTATAAGGGATATACATAAAATGCACTATCAAACAAATTACAGTAAGTTATCTGCAAAGAGTACAAACTGACAACATGAAATGAGAATGTAATTAGGGAGAAAGGATCCCAAAAGGCTTTGTGTAAGAGATGGAAATATCTGAGATGGACTTTGAAGGAGGAGAAAAAAAGCATAAGGGAGTGAAGAGATTGATAACGGAGCTTTTGTTTTATAAACAAAGTAAAAAATTTAAGAGTAGATTATTGTATAATAAGAAACAACAAATGAGAAATTCAGAAAAATATGCTAAGAACTGTATGAACTGATACAACCAAAACAATGTAAATGAAAAGACTGTTAAAATGAAGCTGAATTCAAGTGATATCAAATGAAGGACTCTGATAATTGAGAAGAAAGCACAGGTTAACCCTCAAAAGCAGAGATTAGTGTGTCTGCAACATCAGAATATAGCATGTAGTATATGTAGCTATCGGGTGTTTTTCGTTGTTTTTCTTTTTAACAGATTTACAGGTTTTGCCATTCCCCACTTTTTTTTTTAAAACAAGAGAAAGCTTGCTGAATATTGGAACAACATGATTGCAAATAATGGTTTTTTTAAAAAATCAATTAAAAACAAGTATTTGAAAAATAGTATGGACATATATATTGAGCATCAAAAGACCTGAGTTTAATTTTGCTTAACATTCTTACTTATCCTCAAAGTTCATCGTCCTCATGATTCTAAAATCTCTTCTAAAGTTTTATTCTCACTTCCACCAGTTTCCTTAAAATATCAAAGAAAAGATACTCCTTTCCTACTCTAAAGCATAAAAAAGACTGATGAAATGCCACAAGGGCAACCCACTGTTTTCACTTAACAAAAACATTTGAAGAGAATGGAAGTAGGAAATCCATTTGTTCCAGTACCTCAGAAACTGGAAATAAGTCATAAATCAGTTTACTGTATCTACCCTCAAATTAATTCTCCTCCCCAAAGCTGTCACTATTTAGAACCCCAAAACTAAAAACTAATTGCAATAAATGCCAGTCCCTATTCTTAAGAAAGGTAATCAAGTTAGTGAGACATACTGTTTTCTCCAATAGCTGATTTTAGGCAGGGACTAAAGAGTTTCAGGAAAAATTAACCAAATATACATATGCTCAGATGTCCCACTTCCTAATTTGTTACCCCATTAAAGAATCAGAAAAAAATAGTAATGTAGGCCACATGGTGTTATATGACTGAACACTCATCCCTGGTGTTCTATTTTCCTTCCCCCACTTAATATAATTTCATAACTCCTTCCCTATTTTTTTGTTTTTTTTTTTGTTTGCCGAATACTGAATTATTACAGTATTACAATTTGTTCACCTACCACAAATGTGTAATCCCTAATTTTTCAAAAGTTTCCCAGTGAGTATTAAGACCTTTGGCCAAATTAGGATACTCTAATAACATCCCCTAGGGAAACTCTCAAATATTGTGAGAAATTCCCTATTCCATTGGGAGGTGCTCTCAAGCCCTCCTTAGTAACAGAAGAGTTACTTGCCTGGGGTACTGGATGTTAAGTGACTTGGCCCAAGTCACCAGACTAAGGGCATCAGACTTGCTCCCAAATTTTCAGGATTATAAGGTTCATCCCCCCCTTTTCACTACCCTGCTACCCCAAGTTATCTCTCCACTTAAACAGTGAGAACTTGTTAAGCTGTGTGTGTGTGTGTGTGTGTGTGTGTGTGTGTGTGTGTGTAGAAGGCATCTCTCTAAACATGCAAAAAATAATAAAATAAATCCTATCACTGAGGCCAGTAAAGACTACTAAGGTGGTAAATTTCAGAAGATTTTCAGCATTTATACAAATTCAACACTATAACTGGAATTTAAAAATATCTCAAAGGATCAAGAGAGTGCTTTTTTCTTAACCCAAAAGGAAGAGAACATGGTAGGAGGAAAATTTTTATTTCTTGCTGTTAATTGATAAACCTGGTTTTTCTAGCATTAAGGATTTAGCTGCAACAAAGAGAGGCTTGGTTTCATAATATCTAAACCAACATTATATGCTTTATATAAGCAATTTTAAGAAAACAGTCTTTATCAAGTTAGAAATAATGTATCAACAGTACAAATTCATCAGGCCCTCCCTTTGACTAAGTTAAAATTTGTAACAAGTGCTACTAAAAAGTATTCCATAATAAAAATCAGTTAAATTTAACTTGAACCTAATGAGTTTTGACTCAAAGCAGTATGATACTTGGTTCTTTTGGATTACACAAATGAAATTGTACTAATTTTTGATACCATACCAGTATCCCATCCTTTTCCTATTGAAGAGCTTTGAGGCATAGTATCTCAGAACTGGGAGAGAAGGTAGCTAAGAAAGCAACAAAATTTTTATTAAATTGAAAAAAGACTTTCTTGTCCTTTCAGGTCAAATTCTACTATAACTAATAAAAGTACCAATTCCTGATTCATAAACATATCAAAAGTCCATCACATTTTTCTTCACAAGAACAATGTTATAGTATGTCTATAAAATAATGAACACCTGCTACAGACCCAAAAACCCTGTCTTCACTTGGTAAATATTCCATAATTTCCATAAAATTCTGCATAATTATAAATGTATGGTTTGTGCTTATAGCATGAAATAAATTGTTACAATTATGGCAATGAAATAAAAAATGAATAATAAAAAAGATTAATGTTTATTTTGAATTCTACGAGTGCTGGAAATCATATTTAAACAGAAGATAATACTTACGTAAATGAAGACTAGATGGAGATTTTGGGAAAAGTTTGTGGTATTTTTAAGGACAGAAGGCATTAGTCCTTCATAGGAATGTCAAAATTAACAACTTTTTTTCATTGAGCACTGCCTATTAGTCACCAATGAGGTCATCCTTCTCTAGTCTCCATCCCTTCAAATACTGGAGAGACAAAATGAACCTTTTTCTGAAGCAACTAAACTATAAAAAGGGAAAGAGGATGGCACCTGGACAGTATCTCTCTTCGATTTTATCACCTCTTTGTCTTCTAGGTTATAAGCACATTACCTTCAACTATAGTTGCTATCTATATTAAACATACTGTTTGTCCCAGGTTCAGCGTAATAAATATTCAACCCAAATAAAGGTGTAAGGAGAAATCTGAGGTGAAATAAACCTTGTACTCTGTAACATGAAAATGGGAAGGTAGGGGGAAGGGGAACATGATAGGCCTACAAGTAAACTGTGAGGAAAAAAAGGTGATGAGGAAAAGACAGAAGAGACGCTAGCAAAGACAGACAGACTGAGTCACACACACACACACACAAATAGGTGGCAGTCTCAGTAGCGATGTGTAGTTGGCAACTGGCCATTTGAATGAAAAAGATATTGTAAAGTCAGATGTCTGATTCAAGAACCATCTGTACCAAAAAAGAAATCTATAACAAACTGATAAAATTATGTCGTTTTGAGTAAGTGCAAGAATGATGATGACAAGTTCAGCATGATCAGCTTGTTGGTATGTAGCTGGATAAGGCAGGATTTTAAGCTTTTAGAATTTAAGTAGAGTAAAGCAGTCATTGTATGCTGGGTGAAAGTAGCACCAACCCTGAAGTCAGGAAGACCTGAGTTCAAATTTGATCTCATACACTTAACATTCCTGAGCTGTGACCCTGGGCAAGTCACTTAACCTGAATTGCCTCAGCCAAAAAAAAAAAAAAAAAAGTAAAAAAGTTAGGGAAGGAGGATTGTCACCTGAATTGTGAGAAGTCTGGAGGTGAAAATATCTGGTTGGGAACTGGTGGGGCAAAGGGTTAGGTAGATTTTTAGGTAAAAAAATGTAGTCAAGATTAGAAGGAAAGCAGAAAATTGGGGAGAGGGGGGAGTGTAAAAGCTTTATAGAAAGTTTTTCCAATAAAGGTCTCATACCTCTCATACATATAGAGAACTTTGTCGAATTTATAAGACTGAGTCATTTCCCAACTGATAGTCAAAAAATATGAATAGGCAGCTTTTCTTTTCTTTTTTTCTCTTTTTTTTGGGGGGGTGGGTTTTTTTTTGGGGGGGGGTTATTTGTTTATTTTAAGTGACTTGCCCAGGGTCACACAGCTAGGGAATGTTAAGTGTCTGAGACCAAATTTGAATTCAGGTCTTCCTGATTTCAGGGCTGGTGCTCTATTCACTGTGCCACTTAGCTGCTTTTCTGTTTTCTTTTTTTTTTTTTATTTTATTTGCATAACATATGTATGGGTAATTCTTCAACATTAACCCTTACATAGCTTTCTGTTACAGATTTTTCCCCCAGCTCCCCACCCCTCCCCTAGATGGCAGGATATCCACTACATGTTAATTATGTTAAAACATTGGCAAATCAAATATATGTATACATATTTCCAAACTTATCATTGTTGTGCAAGAAAAATCGTATCTACACAAAAGACATATCAGATAAAGGAAACACAATGTAAGCAAACATCAAGAGTATGAGAGCGTTATGTTGTGGTCATATTTATAAGAAAGAATAATCCGATAAAGGAAATACAATGCAAGCAAACATCAATAGAGAACATGAAAATGTTATGTTGTGGTCCATATTTCATATCCCTCTCTCTGGGTGTATATGGCCTTCTTCACTGAACAACTGGAATTGGTTTGAAGCATTTCATTGTTGAAGAGAGTCATGTCCCTTAGAACTGATCCTCATATAGTACTGTTGTTGCCATGTACAACAGTCTCCTGGTTCTGCTCATCTCACTCAGCATCAGTTCATGCAAGTCTCTCCAGGCCTCTCTGAAATCGTCCTGCTGGTCGTTTCTTACAGAGCAATAATACTCTGTAACATTCATATACCATAATTTATTCAGCCATTCTCCAATTGAAGGGCATCTATTCAGTTTCCAGTTTCTAGCCACTACAAAAAGGGCTGCCACAAACATTCTTGCACATGTGGGGCCCTTTCCTTCCTTTATGATTTCTTTGGAATATAGGCCCAATAGAAATGCTGCTGGGTCAAAGGGTATGCACAATTTGATAATTTTTTGAGCATAGTTCCAAATTGCTCTCCAGAATGGCTGTATCCGTTCACAGCTCCACCAACAATGCATCAGTGTCCCAGCCCTCCCACATCCCCAACATTCATCATTAACTTTTCCTGTCATTTTAGCCAATCTGACACACCTAGCTGCTTTTCAATAGAGAAATCAAAGTTATGTATAGCCATATTAAAAATGTTCTAAATCATTAATGATTAGAGAAATGCAAATTAAAATAACTTTTAAATGTCATCTCACACCTATCAGGTTGGCTAAAATGATAGAAGGGGGAAATGATAAATGTTGGAGGACATGTGTAATAGAGGAAAACAAAAAACAAAAAAATAAAAACTGGGACTGTTTGGTGGAGCTGTAAACTGATCCAATCATTTTGGAGAGTAATCTGGAATTATGCCCAAAGAGTTATAAAACTGCATATACCCTTTCACCCACATCTGTTTCCTAAGATGATCAGGAAAAAAGGAAAAGAACCTAAATATTCTAAAATATTTATAACATCTCTCTTTGTGGTAGCAAAGAACTAGAAATTGAGGGGATAACTATCATTTGGAGAATGGCTGAACAAGTTGTGGTATATGAATGTAATCGAATACTATTGTGTCATGAGAAATGAGGGGCAAGTTGATTTTAGAAAAACAGGAAAGTTTTGCATAAAACAGGAAAGAGTGAAATGAGCAGAACCAAGATCACATTCATGTAATAACAGCAATCTTGTTCAAAGAATTGTGAACAACTAAGTTAATTCTGAACATTAAAAATAGTAATACTAACTTCAAAGGACCTATGAAAGAAGATGCTATCCATCTCTTAAGAAAGAACAGAAGCATATTATGGTTTTACATTTATTTTCTGCGTATGTATATTAAGTTGTATGTGTGTGCTGTCTATCAACGGGTGGCCTTTTTTAATGTGGACTAGAGAGGGAGACAGCTTGTAATATAAATGTAACAATGTAACAAAATGTAACAAAAATTAAAATGCAACAAAAATAAATTAAACTTTTAAAAAGCAGGAGAGTTACATGAGTGTTTCAAGGAAGGCACTCAGCAATGGAATGTAGGAAGAAATTACAGAAATTGTTGGTTGGAAATGGAGGGTGGAAATGCTGATGAAGAAATGGAGAAAAATAACTGCAGGATTTCTAGAATGGTAGTATTAATGCCAAAAATAAGGAAACTGAAAGAGAGATCCTGAAGGTGGCAGCATGATGAAACATGTAGCCTAGATATTTATACTATGTACCTAGCTTGATAAATATTTACCAAATTGAATTGTTAATGTGTACATGAGACTACCATAACTTGTACTTCTCTTGTAAAGCTCATAGGATTCAACCTTGCTCTATTTTTTTAAATCATGCATGTCAATTATAAATTCCATTAAAACTTTCATTAAGACTCCTTTAATACTTAATTTCAATGTCAACCTCCAATATTTTACTAATTAAAATGTCTTAAATCTAAGTCTGTCAATACAAAATCTTAAAAACAAGAAAAAAAAATAGGCAAGGGAAATTGTTAAATAGATGGAGGAAGACTCATTGGAAGGCAGATTCTCCAACAACTAAATATTTTAACTTCAAAATTTTTAACTTTTTGGGTTTTTAAACATTCTAATCATTTCCCAATATCCAACCCTCTCTCCAATGTAACTCTGCCTTTTAACAAAGAAAATAAAGTTCATCAAAATCAACAAGATTGTACACCGAGTAAGAAGACCACTGAACTTGTCAGGATGACCTGAGTTATATTAAATTCAATTTCTCTGGGCAAGTGATTTCACATCTCTTCAGTTTCTTCATCTGTAAAATGAGAGAGATGACCCATGAACCTATCTACTAATGTTTGAAACCAATAGAGAAGTACCTTTCCTATTATCTTCTTACCAGAACCAAGATAGGTCATTCAATGTATTCAATTTGAAGACCATTTCCTTTTAGTATAGGGCAGATGCAGTGGAGAGAGTGACTGATCCTGAGAGTAAGAGTCATGGACCTGAGTTCAAAGCCTACCTCTTACTAACTCTGAGATCCTGGACAAGTCATTTAACCCTGTTCGCCTCAGTTTCTTAATCTGTGAAACAAACTGGAGAATGAAATGGCAAACCACTTCAGTATCATTGCCAAGAAAATCCCAATTAGGGTCACGTAAGAATTGGACACAGCTGAAAAAAAAAACAAGTGAACTCCTTTTAGTATTGTTTTCATTTACCATATTCCATCATTTTTTTTTGCAGTAGAAATTTCGATGTATACCGTAAACCTAATTTCTATAACCCTTAAAATTAATTTTTTATGACCAGACAAATAATTGGGAGCAGGAAGCATTTTATTTATTCTAAAGCATTTCCTGTGGTTTTAATTGGTCTTTGCTCTCCCCCTCAAATGTGGAAGCACCACTATTTATATAAGAGATAGAAGAAGGATTTTAGTATTAGCCTCTTTGTTGATGTACTATTAACTTGTGATTCCTGTCCCAAATGTGACACAAAGAACTAGAAGTGGAATACATACTAGCAATAGCATCCACTTATTACTACAGATACACTCAATACTTTAGCTGAAAGTTTAAGGTAAAAACATCAAGTCTGAATTTGGCTCATCCTAGCTGCTTATCTTAAGAGATGAACAAAGGATATGAAAAGAAAAGCATATATAGTAGTAAATAAAAAGACTTCATGGCAGTGATGGTGGTGATTTTCATAGGGAGGGAGGAAATTAGGGCTCTAAAATCCTGTCACTGAACATTTAGGTTAGAAGATCATCTATTGTAGAACTATAACAGTACAGATACAAGACAAAAAACACCATGGCCCATTACAGAAAAGTAATCACCAAAATATAACAATAATGTGAGTATTAAAGTCAAAAGAGGTTCTTGTGTTATGTATGTCTCATTCGTGACAGAAACAAAACTAGAAACTTATCTCTCCTAATACCCAAAGTATTCTTTCCATACAACCAATGGTGACTGTCTAGCAGTAAAAATTAAGCTCCAGAGCAGTCAGGTGAGGCACAATAGACCAAAAACAAAAAACAAACAAACAAACAAAAAACGAGAATTTCTATGATAGGAGGTTTTTACTTTTCTTGTATCATGGGCCCTGGCCCCTTTGGCAGTCTGATGAAGTCTACAAACACTTTTTTCTAGAATAAGGTTTTTTATTTTTTTAATATTTAATTTTTTTAGATTTTTTTTTAAATTGAGTTCCAAATTCTGACTCTGTCTAGGCCTTCCTTCACTCATTGAAAAGGCAAGCAATACTTATATCAAATTATATGTGTGTGTGTGTATGTATACACCAAACATTCCCTTATTAGCCATGTTGCCCCCTAAAAATGAAAAAGGTATGTTTCAATCTGTACTCATATTTCATCAGTTCTCTCTCTGGATGTGGACAGCATTCACAGTTGATCTTTATTGTAATATTGCTGTCGTAGTGTACAATGTTTTCCTGGTTGTATTCACTTCACTCTGAATCTGTTTTTTCTAAAATCATCCTGCTTGTCATTTCTTATAGCACAATAGTATTCTATCACCATCACATATCGACTTCTTTAGCCAATATTCAATTGATGGGCATCCCCTCAATTTCCAATACTGTCACCACAAAAATAGCTTCTATAAACTTTTGTTCTATTCCAGAATAAGGTCTTTAAATGCATACATAAATACATGAAAGACTATAAAGGAAAGATATTAATTACAATTTCCAATTATTTTTTACAAGTTTATTGATCCTGTGTAAAACTATATTCTGTAAAAACTAGATCACAGCAATGGTAAGGTTTACAAGCTGCAATATTAATATCAGGTAGGAAGAGAAACCATGCTGGAAATAGCAATGGCCAGCAGAAATCAGCAGGAGGATTTAACATTTTGATAGCCTCCAAACTACAGATGACATAGTAGAGTAGTAGAGTCAACAGGGAAGGAAAAGATTAACTCTGAAAAATCATATAGCCAGTTTAGTCTCTATATGTGCCTCTATGGGTATCTCTATGCTTTTATTGAAAGATCCCTAGCCACTAGCTCAATCATAGCTTAAAGGAAACTGTGGCCACTGTAGTTCAAAGGAAAGATTTCTATTCTACACAAGTGACAATGACCAATTGTCTCTCAGCCCTCTATGTTCAGCAACATCTGTGCCTACGGCTATAGTTAACTTATGATACACCATAGATTAATTTTTTTTAAGCTTTTTATTTGTATAACATATGTATGGGTAGTTCCCCAACCTTGATCTTTACAAAGCTTTCCAATGCAAATTTTATCCCCAGTCCCCTCCCCTCCCCCAGATGGCAGGAAGTCCACTACATGTTAATAATGTTGAAATGCTTGAGAAGTTATGCAAGAAAAATCCTATCTACAAGAAAAAAAAAAAAGAATCAGAGAAAGGCAACACAATGCAAGCAAATGTCAATAGAGATCATGAAAATGTTACGTTGTGGCCCATATTTCATGTCTCTCTTTCTGGGTGTATATGGTTTTCTTCAGTGAATAACTGGAACTGGTTTGAGACAATTCTTTATTGCAGAGAGCCATGTCCATCAGAATTGATCATCATGTAATACTGTTGTTGCTGTGCATGATGATCTCCTGGTTCTGCTCGTTTCACTCAGCATCAGTTCATGCAAGTCTCTCCAGGCCTCTCTGAAATCGTCCTGCTGGTCGTTTCTTACAGAACAATAATATTCCATAACATTCATATACCATAATTTATTCAGCCACTCTCCAATTGATGGGCATCCCTTCAGTTTCCAGTTTCTAGCCACTACAAAAAGGGCTGCCACAAACATTTTTGCACATGTGGGTCCCTTTCCCTCCTCTAAGATCTCTTTGGGATATAGGCCCAGTAGAAACACTGCTGGGTCAAAGGGTATGCACAGTTTGACAACTTTTTGATCATAGCTCCAAATTGCTCTCCAGAATGGTTGGATCCGTTCGCAGTTCCACCAACAATGTATTAGTGTCCCAGCCCTCCCACAACCCCTCCAACATTCATCGTTATCTTTTTCTGTCATTTTAGCCAATCTGACAGGTGTGTAGTGGTATCTCAGAGTTGTCTTAATTTGCATTTCTCTGATCAATAGTGATTTGGAGCAACTTTTCATATGACTAGAGATGGTTTTAATTTCATCATCTGAAAATTGTCTGTTCATATCCCTTGACCATTTATCCATAGATTAATTTTTAAAAGACAAGAAAGCATATTATTACATTTTAGAAGGACTAAAGAAAAAAGTTTAAAAGTTGAACTCAATTTTCCAGGAATTTGAATTAAAGCTGTGTTAACGTTTAACTGAATTCAAGATATTAAACTACAGCTATAAGTAAAATTTTCATTTTAATTAAAAATGTAAACCTTCAACAAATGCTCCCAAATCTGATGCTTGTTATAAGACCTTAACAATGAGGAGAGGCCTACCGCACTAGAAAAGTGTTTTAGTAAACAAATTGAACACTATTACATTGTGGCTCAGGATTTAGGAATAACCCAATCCTATAGCTTGCTTCATAGCTGTTCCTCCCTGGGAAAAAAATGCTCATACACTTTTAACTCTTTACAATTTAGTCGAGGATGGAAGTATAGCAGCCACTTATGACCCAATACCAATGTTGATCATCTTGAAATCAAAGACTACATCCAGCCTGGGTCTAGTTCACTCACTCCTTAGACATTATGGTTACCGTTCCCAAAGGATTTATCATGATTTAGCCTTACTACAATTTAATATTCTTGAACTCAAGTGATCCAACATCCTCAGTCTCCCACAGGAGGAATTACAAGCATAAATCACCAAGTCTGACCTAGAATTATACTTTAGATTTATAGATCAATTGATCAAGAAAGGACTCCAATCCTTTCATGTTCCAGAGATGGCCACCTCATGCAGGGAGGTGAAGTGACTTGTCCAAGACCACCAGGTATTATTAACAAGTACAGAAGTGAAGCAAAAATCTACCACAAAATTGAACAAATTTTTGTCAAGTCAGACTATAGTAAAAAATAATAACAACTTCATGAAATAACTAACTACAGGAGAGTATCACTGAGTCTAAAAGAGATAAAAATCAATACCTTTTGGACATGAACAATGTGGGAATTTGCGTCGCTTAATTATATTATTATCAATAGTTTTTTCACTTTTACATTGGAGGGGATGGAAGAGAAAATAAATTAGTTCAACTGAAAAGTAAAATAATTTTAAAACAGGGGCAGATAGGTGGCGCAGTGGATAAGAGCACCAGCCCTGAAGTCAGGAGGACCTGAGTTCAAAATCTGGTCTCAGACACGTAACAGCTGTGTGATCCTGGGCAAGTCACTTAACCCCAATTGCCTCAGCAAAAACAAAATAATAATAATAATAATAATTTTAAAACAAATGAGATAATTTTTTTCAAAGCAAGATATATGAAATAGTCATCATTCATATACAATCATCTTTGTGTTCCATTTAGGAAAAGGAAATGTTCATGGTTTATTTTCAATATGTAAGTTCAGAATTTTAAAAATTAATGAAACATCTTCAATCACCTGAACTAATATTACAGATTTTAGAGCCATAAGGGATCCTAAACTACATTTTATAGATAAGGAACCTGGCCCTAAAGATTTAAGTGACTATTCCTAGACTAAGATTCCTTATAAGGAGTTAGGATTCCAGGTTCTCTGATTCCAAATCCAGCATGACTTCCACTGCACTACACATAGATTAAGGCAAAGCCTACATAGCAAAGTCCTTTCTATGACACAGTCTGTTTCCTACCAGCCTCAGACTATTTCATTCACTGGTGCTTATTTTTAAATGTTCACAATGGCTTCCCCTCTAATTGGCCCATCCTAATCTTGCCTGAGAGTCCCTGCCCAGGTATAGCAAAAGAATGCCCAGAGAATATTTTTTTGTAAAAGTACAAAATATCTTAATTAAGTACTCTGTATATACAAAGATTTGCCAATTAGCACGTACAAACCTATAGCTTTGTTGTTACAAGCATGGTCTAAATTCCCTCACTCTCTTCTAAGCTTCTTTAACTCTTCCTGGATTTCCTTTTTGTTTACAAGAAACTACACAAAAAACAAAGAGCCTTGTAAACCCAGAAAAGGTGCCAAAATATAGGAAGGAGACAAATTATAGGCAGAAATAGAGACAGTAGAGAGAAAGAGAAGCAGCCTATTAGGAAGCAAAATGATAAGAGAACATGTTGAGACCAAGGAACATGCCAGGGTCTTATACTTGCAAGATGTCTAATAGTTTCCTGGTTCTAACTCTCAGGACCTAAAAAACCACCATCTACCCTTGGAGCCCTATCATGGCAGTTACCACCATTAGCTTGAAGCTAATAGTAGTCAGCACTCCCACTGCTCAGAAAGAGTTAATGGAGGCAAATTTGCCTTCTGCTTCTTCCACTGCAGGGGGTGTGGGTTTGGGGTATGTAACAGAGTACTGAGTCAAGATTCATTTTCCCATGGAAACAACATCACAGTGATTAGTCTGAGTACAGGATTATAGGCTAAAAGGCTTTTGTTCCTGGCCAAAATACTAGAAATATTTCCAAAGAGAACGAAGAAGTAATTTGCAAATTAACTTTTATAATACAAACCATGTAAATAGGAGACTGTCTCTTCTCTAATTTGAACTTTCTTTGGATATTGTTATATTTCTAAAACAAAAGTAACACATAGTGGTGGATAGAGGGTAATCTTCAAATCAAAGACCTGGTTTCAACTTCTATCTGACACACAGCTTTGTGACTATGGGCAAGTTATTTAACCTCTGAGTGATCCAAACAATTCTAATTGTCTAAGACAATATCAATGATTTAGAGCTAGAAGAAGCTTTAGATGTCATCTAGTCCCAATTTCTCATTTTACTGATGAGGAAACTGATGTACCAAAAGGTTAAGTGACTTGTAGAAAACCGCACAGTAATAAGTGACAGAGACATAGTATGTGAACCCAAGTACAGTGACTCCAAATTCATCTGTATCAGTATAGGAAGTGTTTCCATGGGAATAGATGAAATCACAGGTCATACAGATTAAAAGACCACACATTAAAGGAGTAAAATGGAGCTTTTACAAAGAAAGTTTTTTCCACCTCATTCTTGACTCATTCTAACCCCTGAAAATGACCAGGTCTTTTTTCTTGCATGACTTGAAAAGTTTCAGGAGATTTGATATTTATGACCAGTATAGAGTCAACTACAGATACAACAACCTCCAGATATTCTACAGAAACTAGGAAGTGATAACTAATTTTCACCTAAGAATCAGCTCATGGATCAGCCACTGAGTGGAAAAAGATCCCACTTGGAGTCATGAGATCAAAGTTCAAGTCTCAGCTCTCACACTATTTAGTTGAGCGACTATAATCAAGTCACATAATCTCAGAGCCCTCTCAGTTTCCTTGTATGAAATAAATACCTGCATTTCCTTTCTCACAGGGTTGGTGGTGAGGAAAACATTCCTCATACAGTGCCTAGTATAGAACTAGGTTAATCATTTAATGTATTTTCTATTATTTTCCAACCATACTCTTCCTAAATGAATAAAGCAAGTAAACATTTATTAAGCACCCTATGCCAGGCAGTATTTTTTTTCTGTTTCTTACACTATAAATATAAAAGAAAAATGATCTAGAAACTCTAAAAGAGCACTGGAAGAAAAGTTAATGTCATTTCATTCAACTTTCATTTTACATATAAGGCCCAGAAAAACTAAGAGATTTTCTGCTCAAGATCAAACAGGCAGTAAAATTTCAGGGCCTGGATTTAAACACCGTTCATACAAAATTCAGACTCTATTGAGGGCAGAGGGAACTTTCTGAAAGTGAACAATGCAATATAGATACAGGAATAGATATATATATACACACATATATACATATATGTATACATCTATGTGTGTTTAACATACACATAACAGATAATACATATAAGTATAAGTATATACATATGTTTAACAAGCATTCTTTTGAGGATGACTTAAAAAAATTTGAATCCAATTCAGACATAGGTCAAGCATAGGAGACAGAGCAATTCAAGCCAAAATGATTGCTTTACAAAAGATAGGTTGTCAGATGTTGTCTTTAAGACTGGCCTATGAAAGAGAAGTGGAAAACTAGCAACATGACACTTGTATCATATTAGCTTCAGGAAAACAAAACAATAGGTCAAGGATGAATAGACTTCAAGTTAATGGGTCACTAAGACCTGGTCAAAGTGAAGGAAGCTACTTCCAAAGTTTACCTCACCAAAAGATCTAAAGCTCAAAAGAATAATTTGTGGAGACTAAACACAGAAGATTCTCTTATTCATGGGAAATGGGAAGAAAGGATTTGTTGGACATATTAGGAGCCTAGAAGTACATTTTCACAGAGATTAAGCCAAAGAACTTTTTGAAGAGCCAGTCAGAAATAATTTCTCTGAGTGTTCAACAACTGGAGACAGGTGACAGCAAGAAGTTTCTTCTACCTTGGACAGAAAATCTAAATTTATCAAAAGTCCAGAAGAAAAAACATTCAGTCGATTTTCTCAGGGGAAGACGATATAGAGAAATGAGTAATAAAGATCCAAGTCTAGCTATCCATACATACACTTTGAAGGCCAAAGTTAAGACTTAACATGTTTATTTTTCCTGTTATTTTAAACTTATACATGTTTCCTGTTATATGTAACTTTTAAAACCTTTAAATAAAAACATGTTGATATCAGGCTGATATCAGAGATAGTCAGTTTAACAGTAGAGATATAAATTCTAGAAACTTGAGATAGCACAAACAGCATAATCATTTTCCAAAAAGCAATCTAGGGCAATTTAGTAAAAAAGAAAAAAAAAAACATTTGATGTTTATTATTGTATTACATATAGCAATTGATGTTCACAATAACCCTGAACCACTGATTAAAAGTTTAGGTTTACTATATTGCTTAAAAAGCAGGAATGTAACATTAGATAGCTTTTCAAGCACTAAGCTTCAGTCCTCTAGGAAATTCTCCTTATATCAAATACCTCACTCAATCCCAAAGATGAATTTGGTATAATTGATATCCCCTCAAACTTATTTCCTAAACTTGTTCCTCTTTTTCAATTTTTATAATGGAACTCTACAGCACCATATAGGTTTTAAATTTCTCAACTTCAGACTTGAAGGATTCAGGAGAGGTCAATCTGCTGCCAAATCCTATTAATAAATCTATTTCCCTGTAACAATTCTAGCAATTCATCATCCACTCACATTGCTCACCACCCCTCACACTCCAACAATACTTTTTTTTAATAATAAATTTTTACTGGTATCTTTTTACATCATCACAATTTTATTTCCCCTGTACTGCAATACCTACCAAAGAGTACCATTTTAAAAGTCAAAAATTTTCAATGAAAACAAAATCAGTGTAACATCAATTCGTGAAAAGTCTAAAATATGTACAATGTACACTTGTGAACTAGCTACTTCTGCAAAGGAGTGCCATAGAAGTATCTTCTGATCTCTTTTTTCCAAGCTATATTTGTTCTTTTTAATTTTTCCAACAGTCACTTTGGGGATTGTTTTCTTTTAGTGGCTTTATTTACATTGTTGTAGTACTATGTATAAAGCTTCCTGAGCTCAGTTCATGTAAAATTTTTCCATACTTCTCTATATTCACAAACATTTCTTGCAGCATAATAATGTTGCATCACCACTAATAATACATTGTTGGTGGAGTTTTGAACTGATCCAATGATTTTGGAGAGCAATTTGGAACTATATCCAATGGGCTTGATTATCAAACCTTTGGTCCACAAGTGTCTCTACTGGATCTATATCCTAAAGAAATCAAAAAAAAGAGCCCAGATGTGCAAGGATTTTTGTAGTGGCAAGGAACTGGAAACTGAGTGGATGATCATCAATTGAAGAATAGCTGGATAAGTTATGGTATATGAATGTTATGGAATATTATTGTTCTATAAGAAACAATCAGCAGAATGATTTTAGAAAGGCCTAGAGAGAATTACATGAAATGATGCTAATTGAAGTGAGTAGAACCAAGAGAACATTAGACACAGCAACAAGAAGATAATGCAATGATCAATTCTGAAGAATGTGGCTCTTTTCAACAATGAGGTTATTCAGGCCAATTTCAGTAGACTTGTGATGGACAGAGCCATCTGCATACAGAAAAAGGACTGTGGGGACTGAATATGGATCACAACATAGTATTTTCACTTTTTGTTGTTGTTTCCTTGATCGTTTTTTTCACTCTTTTTTTATCTGACTTTTCTTGAGTAGCATGATAAATGTGGAAATATAAATAGAAGAATTGCACATGTTTAACTTATATTGGATTATTTGCTGTCTAAGGGTGGAGGTGGGGAAAGGGAGAAAAACTTGGAACAAGGTTTTGCAAGGGTGAATGTTGAATATATTTTGAAAATAAAAAACTACTATTTAAAAAAATGTTGCATCACATGCACATACTAAATTTTGTTTAATCATTCCTCAATCGCTGGGCATCTACTCTTGTTTCCAGTTGTCTTTTTATCACAAAAAGGGTTGCTATAAATATCTTTTACATATATGGAACTTGCCTCCTTGGGGTTTTAAACTTAATAATAGACTCTCTGGGTCAAAAAATGTTAACCATTTTATTTGCATAATTCTAAACAGTTTTCCAAAATGATTATGCTGATTTCTAGTGCACTATTCTTTTTTTTTTTAATTTCTGCCAGACTGCAAGCTTTAAGGGAATCAACATATCTAAGACACAAAATACTTGGATAGATTGAATTATGAAGTTCTTCTTAAAGAAATAAAGGACTTGAGGCAGCCAGGTGGCATAGTGGATAAAGGATGAGCCCTGAAGTCAGGAAGACTTCTGAGTTCAAATCTGGTCTCAGACACTTAACACTTCCTAGCTGAGTGGTCCTCGGCAAGTCACTTAACCCCAACTGCCTCAGGGGAAAAAGAAAAAAAGGACATCTTACACACTTGGAAGAATATTCAAAGAAAATGACAATATTATCAAAGTTAAAATACTAAACCAAACAAATAAATCAGATGGATACTGGAAAAATAAAAGAACTAGAATATCAGGGGAATCGATGAAAAGAGATGGGGATGAAAGGGGAATAGCACTTCCAACCCAAAACTAAGTAATGCAACAATAAGTCAATAAACAGTTATTAAGTTCCTACTAACTGCCAAGCACTATATGCTAAAAGCTGAATCAGTCATCAAAAACACCTGTTATTGTTTAAAAAAAAATGAGAGAGAAAGATCAATGGAGTAGACTAGTCAAAGAAGAATCATAAACAATAGCCAATGTTCAAGAAACAGGAAAAGAAAAAAACCCTCCCTATTTATAAAAAGTGCTGGGAAGACTAGAAAGCAAAGTGGCAGAAATGGCAATGTGGCAACACTTCATACCATATTTCATAATATATTCTTAATGGATACATAAATCAATCATAAAAAAGTATATCATACATTTCTCAAATCTAGGTGTTGGGAATGTATTATGTTAAGTAATCAAAGAAAACAGACAAATTACATGAAAAATATAAACCCTTCTCCAAATGTACATATAGACACACACACACACACACACACACACACACACACACACAAGACCAAAACAATAGATAAGTGGTCAATAGATAGAAATAAACACAAATTTCAAACACAAATTACAAAATAATTGAAAAGTAATCATATAAAATAATGTTCTAAATTACTAATAAGAGAAATCCAAAACCACACTGAGATTTCACCACACACCCACATTACCTCTTACTTGGATGGTTTGTAATATCCTCCTAGATAATACCCCTGTCTCCAATCTCTCCTCTCCAGTTCATACTTAAAACAGCTAATAATCTTTGCTAAGTGTACATGACTGACCCTGTCGTTCCCCAGATTAAAGTGCTTGATTCAATGGATCCCTATTGCAAATAAATGAATACAAACTTATCCCAACTCATCTATTCTAATTCACTTTATTAACTGCTCTTAGTTTCACCATATATTCAAAAGCAACAAGAACCAATTTCATAGGGCCTTTGTTGCCTTGGAGTTCAATGATGAGCATAAGCAAAGACCATCAGGAAAAACCATTGTACTATTCACTATTGCAGTGAATTAAAATGTAGATTCTACTAAAGTGACAGGATGGGACAGCTAAGTAACACTGTGAATAGAATACTGAACCTGTACTGTGACCTGAGTTCAATTCCAACTTCAGACACTTACTAGCTGTGGAACACCAAGTCACCTACTCTGAGATAATATCTGCTAAATACTTAAACACAGTGCATTCTAGCACCCAAGGACAGTAAGAGAAGTAAGACTGAATTACCAGGGCAGAACCTGAATCTAGAGGACCCATGAACCAGCACTAGGAGTACTAACAGATACAAACTGGCACCTCTGTCTTACAGAAAAATAGTGGAGTATAAGGGGGTTCAAGGTAATAAGGACAAGGAATATGTTCCAAAAATTTAGCTATGTGGCTCTAAGCCCAGCAGAAAAGTGAATACTCAGTTCTATTCTTTAGATAATTAGGCTTGGAGACCAAGACCAAAGAAAACAAAATTTGCAGAGCTCTGATCAGGAGAGTAGTGAAGAACCCTCAACCCATATCAGACCACTTGAGAAGCAGTAACTAAGAACTTGGAGGCACCGAAACCGAATATAAAAACAGAACATAAAAACAAAAAATTTAGGCCAGACACCTACCCCCCCCCAAGTGAGAAGAGTCAAACACTAAAAAAGGAACTGGATTAGAATCTATTATGCTTTCATTGAGGTTTAAAAAAAAAAAAAGCAGGGGTGACAATCATGACCTGCCCCCCCCAAAAAAAAAGAAAAAAGAAAAAGTTAAATCAGTTACAGAAGCAAACAATAAAACCATATTGAAACTTCAATTTACCTCTACCCATCAAATCTGAATAAATCTAATTATAAAATTAAAAATTAGCTTAAAATATTAACATAATTTTAGAAAAGTTAAATAAGAAACTTCCAGAAAATACTGAATGGGAATAAAGGAATATACCTTTTTAAGCTATGCATAGCACTTAAACACAAAAAAAAAAAGACCATAAGTAGGACATCAAAATCTCACAAATGCAGAACAGAAATATTAAATGCATCTTTATTGACTACAATGGAATTAAAAACTGCATTTAATAAAGGGTTTTTGAAGCAAAGATTAAAAATTAATTGAAAACTAATCTAATCCTAAGGAATAGGTGGGTAGGGTCAAAGAACAAATCATAGAAACAATAATTTCATTAAAATTAATGGCAATAATGAAAGAACATGCAAAAATTTCTGGGATGCTGCCAAAGTAATCCTTAGGGGAAAATTTATGTCTCTAAACACTTACAACAATAGAAGACAGAAAGAATAGCTCAACAAACTGGGTGTGCAAGTAGAAAACTAGAAGAAACAAAACTTCAATTAAAAACTAAAATAGAAATCCTTAAAAAAATGTAAGCATTTAACTAAGAAATAAAAAATAGAAGTTGATTTTTTGAAAAACAAAAAGACAATTGGCTTTTCTGATCTTTAAAAATTAAACCAAAATAACGAGCATCAAAAGTGAAAAAGATGTGTTCAAAACCGACAAAAAGGAAATAAAAGCAATTTATAAGAAGCCATTTTATTCAACTCTATGCCAACAAAACTAAATCTAAATGAAATAGATGAATATTTACAAAAATGTAAAAAGTAAATTGTCTAGATTAGCAGAACAGGAACTAGAACATTGAAACAGCCCTATCTTGGGGAAAAAAAATTAATTGAACAAGCCACAAATGAACTCCCTAAGAAAAAGTCCACAATACTATATAGATTTACAAATTAATTCTACCAACAATTCATTCCAATACTATATAAACTGATTAAAAGATTAAGTAAAGAGACTGACTAAATTCCTTCTATGACATAAATATATTCCTGATACCTTAAGCAAGAAGAGGCAAGGGGAAGAGCAATAAGCCAATTTCCCTCATGAATAGTGATTTTTTTCAAAAATAGAAGCAAATTGAACAATATATCTAACAAGCCAAGTGAGATTAATACCAAGAATCCAAGATTGCTTCAATATTAGGAAAACTGTAAGCACAAATGACATCAATAATCAAAAAAAAGGGAAGTTATGATAGTTTTAATATATGCTGAAAAAATTCTGGCAAAATACATTTTATTAAAAAAAACAGAAAGCATCGGAATAATAAAGGAACTTTCCTTAAAATAAATAGTATATCTGCAACCAAGAACAAGGATTATCTATGATGGGGATAAGGTAGAACTTCCCAATAAGAGCAGAAGCATAGAAGTCTCATCATCATTACTGATAAGCATTGTACTAGAAAAAGCAATTATTGCAATAAGACAAGAAAAATACATTGAAGGAATAAGCTTAGGCAAGAAGGAAACAAAATGATTACACTTTGCAAATGATATGATGGTTTACTTAGAAGAACCCAAAAAAGTCAACTGAATAAACAACATCAACAAAGTTGAAGAATATTTTAACACACACACACACACACACGCATGCACCATCACAGCATTTCTATATATTATCAATAAAATCTAGGAGGAAAAGAAAAAAATTCAATTCAAAATAACTACCAACAATAAAAAATACTTGCAAGTCTACCTGCTAATACACACACAGGAACTACAATGAGCACATACCAAACATATATACAATATAATCACAAAACACTTCACACAAATAAAGATTTATATAATCATGCTTTACCTGATTGCTCATGGATAGGTAAAGCCAACATAATAAAAATAATTATATTACCTCAACTGATATTTATTTATTCAATTGATATATTTATTATACCCATCAAATTACCAAAGAATTACTCTTAAAAAGCTAGGGAAAAAAATAAAATTCATCTGGAAGAATAAAAGGTCAAGAGTATCATGAAAATCAAGGAAGCTATATGGTGCTACAAATGGACATAGCACCAGGCTTCAGAGTTAAGAAGCCCTCAGTTTAAATCTAGCCTCAGATATTTACTAGATTTGTGACCTTGGCCAAGTCACTTAACTTCAATTGCCACCCTTCTTCCTAACACCCTCCAAAAAAAGAATATCATGAGAATTAATGAAAATAACATGCAGGAAGGGAGGTATATTACAAAGCTTAATATACAGAAGCAAATGGGAAATGTAATCTAGTGTTAGATCCAAATGTCCCAGCTGGCTATTTACCAAAAAAAAAAAAAAAAAAAAAAAGCTGACAATTAAAAATCAATCTGGTGGAAACTAGGCTTAGACCCAAATGGGTGCATGATTTAAAGTTAAATAACGATAAACAAATTAATGGAGCAAACAAATCTATGGATAAGGGAAGAATTTGTGACCAAACAAGAAATGAAGATATTCATAAGAAATTTTATGTATTCAGAATTATCTACTTAACTTCTAAGTTTTTACACAAATAAAATGCAGCTAAAACTAGAAGAAAAGCAGGAAAATGGAGGGGGAAATTTTTTCTCATCTCTAAAGTATATAAAGGAAGTAAGTCAAATGTATAAGAGTCATTCCCCACTGGATGAATGGTCAAAGAATATGAATAATTTTGAGAGAGGGAAAAAAAAAATCAAAGCTATCAATAGCCACATTAAAAAAATGCTCTAAATCACTAATAGAGAGACATTAAAACAACTGAGCAACTGCCTCACACACATCTGACTGGCTAACTGGAAAAAAAAATGACAAATGCTGAAGATACGGGAAAACAAGTACACCGATGCACTGCTGGAGCTATAAATTATTTCAACTATTTTGGAAAACTATTTCCAATTGTACCTGAAAGACTATTAAAAGTTGTGCATATACCACTACTGGGTCTGTACCCCAAAGAGATCAAAGAAAGAAAAGGACCCTTAAGTATAAAAATGTTTGCAGCAACTCTTTTTCAAGTGGCAAAGAACTGAAAACTTAAGAGATGCCCATAAACTGGAAATTGGCTGAATATGATGTGGTATTTGAATGTGATGGAATACTATTGTGCTAAAATGATGATGTAGATGGCTTCAGAAAAACCTGGAAAAACTTGTAGGAACTGATGCAAAATGAAGTGAGCACAACCAGGAGAAGAATCTACATAGTAATAACAATATTGTAAAGATGAGCAACTGAGAAAGACTTAGCAACTGATCAATACAATGATCTACAACAATTCTAAAGTACTCATGATTATCCATCTCCAGTTAGAAAAGAGAAAGTGCAGATTGAAGCATTTTAATTTGTTTTTGCCTTCTCACTGAGTGGGGGAGAAGGAAGGAAAAGCAGAGAATTCTGAAACCTAAAAAAGAATTAAAATATTAAAATATTTTAAAAAACAAAATAAAATAAAATCAAAAAGAGAAAAATTGACTATTAAAAATAAAATCTAACACTATCTTCTTTTTTTTTTCTGCTTTTTGCTGAGGCAATTGAGGTTAAGTGACTTGCCCAGGTCACACAGCTAGGGAATGTTAAGTGTCTGAGACCACATTTGAACTCAGGTCCTCCTGACTTCAGGGCTGGTGCTCTATCCACTGCACCACCTAGCTGCCCCTTGCAGTTTTTTTCTTTTATTTTTTCATTTTTTTTTTAAATCTAACACTATCTTGACAGGAAACTGATGGTGGAATTATTTCTAAGGCCATTTGTCTCTCCAACTATCAACTTATAAATTAACATCAAATTCAAAAATATATAGATGAAATGAAACTTACTGAAATTACTAAAATTTCAACCTGACCTATTCAAATTAGCTATTGGGAAATAGATCAAAGCAATAACATGGATATTATGTCACCATTTCCTAGAAATTTAACTAAAGTAAAACACTCAAAACACAAAGACATTAGGCAGTAAACACAATGCCCTTTGGCATACAGAAATACATGGCAGCCAAGGATGACACTGTTTAACATATGCATTTTTTTTAAAAGAGAATATGAATCTATAGAAAGCTCACTGGGAAACCCATCTAGACCAATAATCCCAAGACTATTTCCAAATAAAAGTAGAAGGGAAACAGAAAAGATTTGAAAAATGAAAAGTTGAAAACTTTTTTGAAACAGGTTTTATTTTAGATTTTAACACCTCAATCTTCAATATATTAGAATGAGGAAATACAAATAACACTAAAATTACAAAGATGGGAAGACCAAATTACACATAAAAAAATTTAAAGTATAATAAAGAATAATTTAATTCAAAATTTGAATTTAATTAATAATTATATCATAATAATTACATATTATATAATAATAAATTAAATGATAAATTGATTAAAGTTAATTTAATATTAGAGGATTGATTTAAAAAATCTTGATGTTACTAAAAAAAAAAAAAAGCAAGCAACAAAGAAAACAGCAGTAAATACCAACTCACAGGCCTTTCTTATTCCCATAAAGTATGTAGAAATACCATTCAAATCAAGGGTTATACTATAAGATACAACTTCATACCTATCAGACTTGGCTGAGATAACAGGAAAATAAAATGATAGATATTGGAGGGGATGTGGGAAAACTGGAAAATTTAATGCATCATTGATAGAGTTGTAACTGATCCAACCATTCCACAATTTGGAACAATTTCCAAAGGGCTATAAATCTGCGCATACCCTTTGAAGCAGCTGTGCCATGACTGGGTCCGTATCCCAAAGAGATGAAAAAAGAGGGAAAAGTGACCACTGTAAAAAAATATTTGGAACAGCTCTTTTTTTTGTAGTGTCAAAGAACTGGAAACTGAGTGAATGCCCATCAGCTGAAGAATGACTGAATAAGTTATGGCATAAGAAGGCAATGGAATACTATTGTTCTATAAGAAATGATCAACAGGCTTATTTCAGAAAATTCTGAAAAGACTTACGTGAACTGATGGTGAATGAAGAACCAGGAAAACACTATGTAAAGCAACAGCAAGATTGTGTGATGATCACCTATGACAGACTTCTCAGCAATTCAGTGATATGAGGCTCCAATAAAGTTGGACGGAAAATGCCATTCTCATGCAGAGAAATATGAAGACCGAATGCATGTTGAAGCATACTTTTTTCACCTTTTTTTCCTCTGTTTTTTCCCTTCTGTTGATTTTTTCTTCCCAATATGACTCACATGGAAATATGTTAAAATGAATGTACACATATAACCTATATCAGATTGCTTGCTAGCATGGGGAGGGGGAAGAGAGGGAAAGAGAGAGAAAAATGGGAACTCAAAATCTCACAAAAATAAAATTTCAATTTTAAAAGTTCAACCATCTTTATAAGTAATTGGAAAAAATAAAATACAATTAAAATAAAATTTTAAATAATTAAAAGTACATAGTGAAAATTATCTTTACATGTATTTAGAAAAAATACTATGAAGTGAAAATATTTTTAAAAAAACAATTTTTTTTTTAAAAAAAATCAAAGGGACAGGGACAGCTAGGTGGCGCAGTGGATAGAGCACCAGCCCTGAAGTCAGGAGGACCTGAGTTCAAATCTGGTCTCAGATAAGTAACAGCTGTGTGACCCTGGGCAAGTCACTTAACCCCAACTGCCTCAGCAAAAAGCAAAATCAAAGGTTATCTAGATAAAAATATGAGGAACCAATCTAGGCAAGCCTTCACAAACTATTGTCCACAACAAGCCATATCTTTCTTTAGTCATACAGCTAACTGAAATGCAGAACAAAACCCAATAAATATGATTATTTTAAAAGCCATTTGATGAAGAAACAACACAGCATTATTCCTTCACGAGATGTCTTCTAAGCAAAAAATGCCCTAGTTGATGTAATAAAAACAGTTTAATGACTCTTCCACATGAAGTACTCCCTATAGATGAAATCTTTTAGATACTTACTGAAAACACTGTATGGATTTCAACCCCAAATCATTTATAGGGCCTCAATGACAGTCATTATTATGCCCCCCATGGCCCTAAACCTACAGAGACAAATAAATGGATGAAAAATACCTTTTGATCAAATTCTCAGACATCAGTCCAAATATCTGAGATAGGCACTACATAAAGACAATAATTTGGGCCCAGATTAGAGTGGGCTAAGGTTGCATTTAGGAACTTACATGATCACAAGCTTTTACTAAACCAAAAAAAAAATCATTCTTTTAAGATTATTATTTTTCTGTTTGTAGCAGCCCTTTTAGTAGTAGCAAAAAACTGGAAACTGAGTGGATGCCCATCAACTGGAGAATGGCTGAATAAGTTATGGTATATGAATGTCATGGAATATTATTGTTCTGTAAGAAATGATAAGCAGGATGATTTCAGAGAGACCTGGGAAAGATGTATATGAACTGATGCTGAATGAAGTGAGCAGAACCAGGAGATCATTGTACACAGCAACAGCAAAATGATCAGTTCTGATGAACATGGCTCTTTTCAACAATGAGATAATTCATAACAATTCCAATAAACTTGTGATGGACAGAGCCATCGGCATCCACAACAAAGAGGACTATGGGGATTGAATGTAAATCGCAACATAGTATTTTCACTTTTTATTGTTGCTTGCTTGTTTTTTGTCTTATTTTTTTTTTCCTTTTTGATCTGATTTTAATTGTGCAGCATGACAATTGTGGAAATACGTATAAAAGAATTGCACATATATTGGATAACTTGCTGTCTAGGGGAGGGCGGTAGGGGAAAGGGAAGGAAAAAAAATTTGGAACAAGATTTTCCAAAGGTGAATGTTGAAAATTATCTTTGTATAGATTTTGAAAATAAAAAGCTATTTTTTACTTCTTCCCTTTGGTTAAGAACTTACTTTACCTAGTGGATTTGATTTTTTTTCCTAATTGTTTTATCTTCTATCCTTTAATAGTGAGGGCACAGATTCACTACAGGTTTATCTTATGATTTTAGACAATTTTCAAGCAAAGAAATTAAAGCCATTTCTAATGCTCTAAATCACTACTGATTAGAGAAATGCAAATTAAAACAACTCTGAGGTACCACTTCACACCTTCCAGGTTGGCTAAGCCAACAGGAAACGATAATAATGAATGCTGGAGGGGATGTGAGACAACTAAGACACTAATGCATTGTTGATGGAGTACAGAAATGACCCAACCACTCTGGAAAGCAATTTCTAACTATGCCAAAGGGCTATCAAATTGTGCATACAGTTTGATCCAGCAGTCTAACTACTGGGTCTGTATAGCAGCCCTTTTAGTAGCGGCAAGGAATGGAAACTGAATTGATGCTCATCAGCTGGGGAATGGCTGAATAAGTTATGGTATGAAGGTAATGGAATATTATTGTTCTTTAAAAAATAAAGAGGGGCAGCTAGACAGCACAGTGGATAAAGTACCAGCACTGAAGTCAGGACCTGAGTTCATATCTGACCTCAGACACTTAAACACTTCCTACCTCTGTGATCCTGGGCAAGTCTCTTAACCCCAATTGTCTCGGCAAAAAAGAAAAAAAAAGAAGAAAGGAAGGAAGGGAAGGAGAGGAAGGAGAAAAAGGAGAAGAAGAAAGGAAGGAGAGAAAGAAAAAGGAAAAAGAAAAATGATGAGCAAGCTGATTTCAGAAAATCCTGGAAAGACTTACATTAACTGATGCTACTTGAAATGAGCAAAACCAAGCGAACATTGTACACACAAACTTCAGGATTATGTAACAATCACCTGTAATGGACTTGGCTCTTTTCAACAAATAAGGTGATTCAAAGCAATTCCAATAGACTTGTGATAAAAAATGCCATCTGCATCCAGAAGATAACTGTGAGGACTGAATATGGATCAAAGCATATTTTTACATTTTGCTGTTTGTTTCTTTTTCTTTTGATCTGATTTTTCTTATGCAACATGAAAAATATGAAAATATATTTAGAAGAATTGTACATGTTTAACTTATATTGGATTGCTTTCTATATTGGGGAGGGAAGAAAGCGAAAAAAAAATTGGAACACAAGGTTTTGCAAAGATTAATATTGAAAGCTATCTTTGCAATGTATTTAGAAAAATAAAATGGTACTTGAAAATTTTTAAAAGATAATATGGTTTAAGATGTTGATCCAAATTTAATTTCTTCCAGACTGTTCTTTAGTTTCTCCACCTATTGTCAAATAAGAGGTCGTTCCCCGGATAAATTATGTTGTCAGGTTTAGTTAACATTATTGCATTAAATTCATGAGCTTGATTCATTTTTTTTCCTTTCTCTATACTGAGTTAAGTTTTTTCTTTACCACTTCTAAGTACCATTAATCACGTTTTTATAATAATATTTGAGGTAGCTAGGTTCTATTTCTGGTTCCTTCCTACTTTCTTTCATTGTTTCCCTTCATCTCATGTTGCTCCAATTGAATTTTGTTTTGTCTAATTGCAAATTATGTCCTTGGATAGTATAACCACTGAATCTCTAAATTCAATCACTTTATTTAAGGAGTATATTCTAATTGTAATATCAAACTATAATACTACAAAGTCTTAGGTATGTATGCCCAGGTAAGATGACTCTCTGATACATAGTATATTTTATATTTATTTTGAATGGCGCTTTCTCTTCTATTATTCCCACTTGGATTTTGTTATTGCCATATAAAATTGGTATCAATTTCTGTGGGTTTCTCTTTATGCTATTTTTGCTAAAGTTTCTTCGCCTAAATTATTTTTAACTGTTTCTCTAAGATTTCTAAGCAAAATAGCCTCTCATCAGAAAAGTTTTGGTTTTTTGTTAGCCTTAGGCCTATTTTCTTATTCCTATTACTAGCATTTGGAAAAGTATTTAAAATAACAGTGGGGAAAAGATGATTCCTTATCTTACTACTTTATTTACTGAGGAAGCTTCTAGTGTGTTTCCTCACTGACTACTTTTTAATCAAGATAAAAATGATACTATGTCTATGCTTTGTAGTATTTTTGGGACAAATACCATATTCTGTCAAAGGCCTTACCCAATTAATCACAGAATTTTGGTTCTTTTCCTATTAACATTATGTTTTTTTTTCCCTCATGTTCCTCTATCCTTGCATTTCTGGCATAAATCCAACATGATTCATAGTGAATAATTTTTTCTGTATTCTTTTTTGCAAAAATTTTATTTAAACTTTTTGAATCAACATTCATTAATGGTATTGGTTATTTTTCTTTGCTTTATTGTCTCCTTGTTTAAGTATTAAGATTATATTTGTTTCATAAAAGATAATTAGTAGAATGTTTTTTCTCACCATTTTTTGAGAAAAATGTCCAACACAGGTAATTATGGTAGACTTTCATTAAAGTGAAGTAAGCAGAAGCAGAAAAACAATGTAAACTGAAAAAGCAATTAGCACTGAATGCTATATAAGTTTAATGGTCAAAGAAGGCATATCTCCTCTTCTTTGCAGAGGTTAGGGTCTATGGGTATGGAATTTTATGAGTAAAAAAATATCCAATTTTGTTATATTTGCTGGATTCTTTTCTCTTTTGCCTTCTCTTTTATAAAGGAAAAGAATCCATATTGGGGAATGCAGTTGATGAAAAAATAAAATGCATTATACATAAATGCTCTCTTGCTAGTATTCACAAAAATGATCAAGAAATACAGTTCCTCATGACTTAAGACCTATTAAAATACCATAAAGCATCAATGACCAAGAAAATTTTAAAACATGATGTATTCTACTATTCTTGACTCTAGTTCACATAAAAAAAAAAACTACCTTATTTCCCATTAGTGAATCAGGTAAATGTGCTTTACTAATTACCAAATTAGATACTGATATCTAATATTATACAGCTCATTTCAGAAAATGTTCACTGCAATCAGTATATAGTAGAACTTCAACTAGCTAGAATATTCAAGGGATTTATTTGTACTGAAGATCTGTTTCAACCCCACTTCTAAAAGATCATCTAAAATGTCTATTTTACCATCTTAGTAAAGTACAATATACTAAAGGTAATCTGATTATTCAGGATCTTCAACATTATCATGACAAAAATTTAAGGAAATGGAAATACATCAATATGGCTAGAACCAGACACTAATTTCAAGGAATCTCTGATATCAGTATTAGTCCATCATTTTCCTATGGGATTTAAAAGAAAAATTCAAAGGGAAAAGTTCATTTTTTTTCTTTAATAGTGTTTGGGTTAAGTTTAAGTATTAAAATAAGCTCTACATTCAATTCAGTATTCTGTAAGTGCCTACTATGTGTCACACACTAAAACAAAATAGTCTCTGTCTTCAAATTTACATGGGGAATAGAAGGGAAACACACAAATACAAAATACACTAGAAGCAAATACAAAGTATCTGAGGGAGAAGCCATAACAACTGGGAGGAAATGTCTTGGGTAAGAGGTAGTTTTTGAATTGAGCCTTGAAGGGAGCTAAAGCTTATAGGAAGCGAAGGTACAGAAGGTTCCAGTCATGGTAGACAGCCTATGCAGGGGAAAGGATTACTTTGTACATTGAATGCCAACTCCGTTATTTTGGCTTCATATACATGGAAAGGGAAATCAGTTTGAAAAGATAGGTTGGAGCCAAATTGTGAAAGGCTTTAGAAGCCAAGTAATTTGTGTTTCATCCAAGAGACATATTAAAACAACACAAATACCACCTTATATGCAGTGTCTTTTGGAGTTGGAATATCTTGGTCCAATTCTACTTCTGCTGCATACTATTGTATAGCTACATGTCTATAGATAAGTCACTTCATCTTCCGGAGCCTCAGTTTCTATATCTGTAAAATGAGGGAGTCCATGGTCTCTGAAGTCCCTTTATATCAATGTTATCTTATATATTAGCAAAATTAAGTAAAAATATAAAATTCAATTACGCTGGTAGGGCTGTGGAAAAACAGGCATGCAAACTATTAAAGAAGTTAAGAACTGGTGCAAATCTTTTTGGAAAGCAACATGGCAACAAACAATAATAAGAGATAAAGTCAATAATACCTTTTATTAATAACTCCATTACACTATCCCCTAAAGACCTTATTGACAGTTAAAAAGACTTTTAAAAAATAGTGGGCATTCTATTCCTTGTAAATTTTTAATTTCATTACTTCTGCAGTACAAGGTACATAACAGCTCACACACAGTAAACAGTAAAAAGGTTTAAAAATCATACTCCCTGCTCTGAAGGAATTTAAAGATAGCTGAAAGGGGGGAAGGGAGCATAATATAGTGGACAGTGCTATATTTGAATTAGGGAGACCTATGTTCAGCCCTGCCTCTCATACTAGATAGGTGATAATGGGCAAATGGAAATTCTTTAATCCTCAGGCAAATCAATTAAATCTTAAACTGTATTATGGGTTGAGATCTACAGAGTGAAGGGAGTTCCCACAGTGATCAAACCACCATCTGTTGATATGAAGGGAGTATACCAGTCAAATTGGGTATCAACAAGGAGCTTGCTTATCCATACTCCTTAAGTGCAGATAAAACTATATCATTACTCAGTAAGCTCTAGTTGCTCCCTCTTGCTTCCTGAGTCTTTTAAAGTCACTCTAATCTGTCCCCAGTCTGCTTTTCTGAGTTTGTTATACATTATTCCCTTTCTCACATGCTGCAGTTTGGACAAACTAGCCTACTTGTTGTTTCTCCCCAGAGAACACTCCTTTTCCTGTCTTCAATTTTTCATTTCTAGAATATATTCCCTCCTCACCTCTATCCCTCAGCATCACAGATCTAGAACCGGAAGGAATCCCTAAGGTCATCTAGTCCAACTCCCTAATTTTATAGATGAGTCCATTAAGTGGCTTGTGCAAGGTCCACAGGTAGTATCGGTCAGAAGTGATCTTTCAATCCTAAACTAACTCTGAAACCAGTGCTTTTTCAACTGTTTCAAGCTACCTCCTAGAATCCCTAGCTTCCCTCAAAGTACAATTCAAGTGAAATCTCTATAACATCCTCTTCTAGCTCCAAATGTCTCCCCCTACTCATAGATAACATGTATATACCAAGTATATACAAAGTAATTTCCTTTCCTCCAATACACAATAAACCCCTGTAGGGCAGGAAATGTTTCTTTTTTGAATTTATATCTCCAAAGTATAACAGTGTCTAACATAGTTAAATATAGTTCTTAATATACATTTGACTGATTCAATCCTATTGTTCAAATACTATCTGAAAAAATAATTCAAATATTTCAAACAAAGAGAGCTAGCAAAAAATTCCTAAGTAAATAGCACAGTAAATCTGATCAAGAATAATGAGGACCATTTATAAAGCAATTTTAAGAGTTTACCCTTCTTACTTCTGTTTCCTGCTAGTTATATCTAACTTCATCTATTAAGCAAAAGGAGAAATAGCCCTATATGAAAGCCAAGAAGAGGTAGACTAGACCAAATACAAAGAAGATGCCTAATGCAGAAGAGATCTACCATATCTGGGATACCAAGGAATTAATTAAGGTGTTAATCTATAACAATCATACTTATCATTCCACAGAATCATAGGACTAAAGAGTTAGAAGGGGCCTCAGTGGCCAAGTCCAATGCAACGGTAGAACAAGAATCCCCTCTTTGACATAACCAAAGTGATTATAAAGTCTTTGCTGACTCCACTATGCCTCACAGCTGCATACACAATAGACTAGGAAAACTTTTTTTTAAAAAGAATTTGATTTAGTAGGGCAAACCAGTCTTAAAACCTTCACACATCAGAAACATAAGATTCCTTCAGAAATGTTGTAAATAACTTTTGTTTAATGATTCCCTCATTATTAATCAAGAAATAAAAGAACAGGACTTGGACCCAATTGCCATTGATAGGGAGTAATGCTTTAGATGAGATGGTGAGGTACTTCAAATGCTCCAACTGCAACAGGATATTATGCTGGTTCCATTAACTCTGAAAATACTGTGTTCTAATAAGGGATTCCATAATAACAAACATTTGGCCTAATAATGATCCACATAGGAAAAACGAAATAGGTAAGCAATGTCTATTGCCCAAACTACAGCTTCATCAGTACCTGTATCTTGGATAGCCAGAAATGAGTAAGACAAAAAGATCTGGTCTCTAGGGAAATCACTTTAATCAGCTGTATGTAGAATGAGAAGTGAAGAGACTGGAGCCAGGGATCAATTAAGAGGCCACTGCAACAGTCCAAGTGAGAGAAGACATGGACTTGAATAAGAGTGGTAGTCCACCTTTAGAAAGGTGATCAACATAAGAGATATTATGGTAGAATTGGCAGGATAATGAATTGTATATTAAGGGAGGAGCTATGGATTCAGTAGAAGATAGTCATGTAAAAGTGAGGGAAAAGGAGAGAGACAAAGTTGAGTTTGAGATACCTAGTTAGCAATGTGTATTAAGCAAGTGGTAATAGGAAACTGGAGCTCAGGAGAAAATCTAATGATTCATCTCCAATGTACAAATAACCAGAACAAAAAACAATATAATAATTACAAAGAAGTGATAAAATCCCAGTCATCTGAAGTCTTAGGGGAATGGTTTATGGGGATAATATTTGAACTGGAATGATTCAGATATAGGAAATGCTGTTAAGGGGCACTGAAGCCCAGTTTAAGTCATTATTAATGGCGGCACTATCTATTGCTGTTAAGAGACTTAAGAATACAGGAAGTAAGCACACAAAGTTTAATCCTCAAAAACGATTTCTTATAAATATCTAAAAAAATAAGACAGGAAAGAACAAAGATTATAGTTTTCTTATTTTTTTAAAATTGCTTCCTTTCAGATCCAGGATTTTCAACAAGGTAGGAGGCATGAGCAAGATATAAGCTAATTTGTACTCCAACAAAGGATCTTTCAACTTCATATGTTCAAACACCAAAATAAGTGTCACAAGAAAAATGATTGGTTGAGAACATACAAGTCTTAAACCAAAATCATCATCCCCCTCCCCCAACACACACACACACACACTTCAAGAAAACCTTTATTTACAAATAGTAGGAGCTATTTTCATCTGTACCCCTATATAATTTTCTTACTGCTGATAAACTGTCTATACTTTCAATTGTTGAGAAGCTATTAGTACATTTTATATTAGAAAGCAAATTTTAAAATATAACAGATTAGCATTAATTACACAAAATCAAAGGCCTACCTGTGTAAAACTATTGTCATTAAAATTCATTACGATCAATTCTACTTACAATGACCTGGCCAAGATTAACTTTTTTTAAATGCCATTGTACTTTACTTTCCTCTAGTTAGAAAATTATCTTTCACTCACTTTCCTTGAAGCCCATTTGTCCAAACAATACCCTTAAAGATGAAAAAACTTAATAGCACAAAAACACCAAAGGGAAGCAATTTCCTTTAATTTTTTTCTTCTTTAGGGACATGCAGTGATTAATCTTAATCAACACGATGCCTCCAATTTCCCCAAAATGTTGACTTAAAAACCTACTAGTGACACGCAATATTCTGCTTAAATTATAAACTGACCTTCATAATAAATCAAACACTAATAAAAACAGCCTGAGAAGAAATCTATTAAAAGATAAATAGCTCCTTAGAGTACAGCTGTATCAAGAAATTAAAACCACTTCCAGCCTTCTAATCATCACTTCGCTAATTTAAAAGTCACTGTCAATGACTTTTTTATAAAATGCATTTAAAACTATGTACCAAATCAACATTGCACCCATAAGTTATCACAAATAAAATTGTACATTTAGCTTCCCAGATAGTCTTTAAAATACCAAGTAGTACCAACTGCTAAAAATTACACTAACCAGCTTATCTGAGAGATAATTGACAAATCCACAGACCCTATATTAGACCACTTTTTCTGCAAATAACTATAAAAGCCGCCTAATATTTGAACCAAATGAAATTATATTCTCTAGGAATACGAATAGAAAGATACGAATATGGAGAGGAAAAAAAATCCTAGTTCTGAAATTTCAGTAGTCTAAATATTGATTATAGTATAAAAGCTAAAGTTTAAGCATATATGAATATATACATACATACATATCAGTTGGCCAACAAAATGACTTAACTGTCCAAAAGACACTACAAATATATTTAGTATTTCATATCATCTGATGTACCTAATTTAATAAGAAAGTCAGATTTTGAGATTAAAAAGACTGCATACTTTTTTATGATTGTGGGAGGGAGGAGAGAATAAAAGCCTTAAGACCATGACATGGAAACTATTAGCTGACTAAAGTCCAATAGTGATACCAGGTTTATCGAGTCCTGAATAGTTTTTGCTTTTATTGTGAAAATTAAAGTGCCTTTATTGAAAAACTGAAAAGAAAAAAAGGTTTTGGGGAGGAAAAACCGAAAAATATAATTAACATATATAGAGAGAAATTAAGCAGTGATAAAATTCCTAGCAAACACATTATTCTCCGTAGTCGAACAGCAAAGCAAGTTATCAAAAAGCTAACTTGAGTTAATTTCTAATGCACCTATGTAAGTGTTAAGCCAGCTAAGGCGACCATTTTAGATTGAGAACCCACATACACACTCCCCCAAAAAAGTTTTCACTGCCTATCACAAGTGACACCACTTTTCAGTAAGGTTTCTCAACATAATATTCACAAACTTTTAAGTAGTAAACATGTTCAAGCATAACTAAAGACCAGGCTTATTTATCAACTGTTACCATGAAAACAATTTTTGGAAAGACAATCGAGCAACAACCCACACTTAATTAAGCCTGATTACAAATAAAATCACTTCATAGTGACTGAAAGATCAATCCCATGCTTCCAAATTTCCAGATGCTAAAACAACCAAAGATCTAAGTTTTATAAGAATGCTTCATGTAAAACTCTACAGCAGGACACTTGTGTCAAATGTTAAAACAAATAGAGCTGAGAAGAAATCGTTTGCTAAATGTCCAATTTTTTTTTTTCCAAACAGCTTTCAATGATATTGGCAAAGGAAAAAAAATACCTTGCAGCTAATACGGACTTGAGGATTATGACAAAAAGTAAGGAGTGATCCCCATTCCACATCCTATTTGCTTATTCTACATTAGTTTTCTATGAAAGTGAAAACAAAAATGGTAGAATGAAAATCTCAAACTTAGGGATCATTACCTTCATTGCTTCTAAGGATAACATAAAATCTCCTTTGCTTGGCATTTAAGGCACACTCATCATCTTTCCCATCCTTATTTCCCAATTACTCCTCTTAAAGCAAGAAAAAATTGGATATTCCATCTCCTAGCCGTTATAGGAACAAGTAGTTCCTTATGCCCAAAATACATTCTCCTTCTCAACTCCCCTTCCTCACAAAATTCTCATCTTCCTTCTGGCCTCTATTCAAGATGCCATTTCAGCAGAAACCTTCCTTCCAAGAAGTCCAATTATTGGTTCTCTTTCTGGTTTCAAATCTCTATATTTATTTTATAGCAAGAAGATTTTACATCCCCCCCCTCTCCACTTCCCCCACCCCATCTAAGTTCCTTGAGGCCAAGAACTGTTTCTCTTTCTCAGTGTTCCCCAGGGCTCTTAGAAGGCGTTAGAAATTTATTGAATTACATTTAAATATTTAATTCTTACTTAGAATTAATTAGTACAGTTTTGAAATGTCATTTGATTTCCATTATTTCAGACATTCTTTGCAAGTTGAATATATAATCAAAAATACCTTGTAGAAAAAAGTCTTATGTGAGCCATACAAACAGCATAAACAAAGATACTTACCTTTTAAAGTTAAATCTATTTTAAACATTGTAACAATTAAACATCTTGGACTAAGGGAAAACATTGTGAGCAAAATTAGATCATTTTCATTTGTAACATTTTAAAAAAATACTGACCATTAAGGTAGGTTTCATATACCATCTGTTAAAAGCTTGCCACTTGAAGTTTATCAAAATAATAAATACATACATGGATAAAAGGAGGGAGAAGTAAATAATCTCAATGAGCACAGATTAGCAGAAAGAGAAACTGGCAGGAAAAGGTAAGAACAATTGCAATTTGCACCTTTAAAGAGGCAGATTCACAATACTACAGATCCATACAACTGAAGAAGAGAGTCGCCTCTCCCATCCCCCCATCAACCATGCCTACCTATAGAATTGTTAATAGTTCTTTCCTGGTCTACAACTAGCTGCTTAAGGGAAGGACTGGTTAATAAGTAGCATTCTTCTACTTTTTGGTCCCTCCACATATCCCTCCAGGAATCCTGAACTAAGCTCCTCTAATCCTTCATATAATCACTGAATCCCAGGTGCTACTGACCAAATTCTTTCTAGCGCTGCCATTAAACTGGCAAAAACCATTCTATTAGAAATCCTTGCCAGTAGAACATACAGCTGATATTTTGCTAGTAGGGCCTTCAAAATAGCCACTATTGATCTGGTTTTTCTAATATGGACTCCCTAAGTCCAATTTCATTAAGACTGAATTTTTCCATTTTCAAAGAAAAATTCAGAAGCTCAACCTGATGTGATCTGTTCTCAGTAAAGACAAAAACAAATTCAACCAAGATCTTAATACAAATCATAATTAGTCTCTGATTTTACTATGCAAACCTTTTAAAATAGATAAAACTTCAAATACTCAGCATAGCATGGAGTTCACTGACAATTCAAGGCAACAGCAAAAGACAAGCTCAGGCAGGTTGCTACTATGATGGTAGAATATTCTATTGTCTCTGAGAATTACCCTAGCTAAATTTGGAGAGGCTAATCATTTTTTGAAAAAAAAAATGTTTTTAGTCAAGGCAATTAAAGGTATATTACAAGCCAGAGGAGTCAGTAATCTTCATGGGTGGGTAGGGTTTCCCCAGATGTTTGAAAGTATAAACTCAAAATGTTATCCATTAATGAGAGCAGAAAAATTGAGCTTAGAAGTTCTTTTTCCATAAATAAGTCAAATTATCTAATAGCATTTTCCTTAAATAAAGATACCTCATTTGGAATTGGGGGGGGGAGAGCTGAAAAAAAAATGTTGCAACAGGATCTATCATCCATATATGTTAAAAGTAATTAATGAAATCATCCACTCTCCTCATAATTTCCCTCCAAAAATAGCTATTAAAAACTATTAAGACAACAAAATGAAACCAAACCAATAGCTTTGTAATAATCAATATCTTGTTCCAGAAACAAGGAAGGGGAAGGGAGTGCCTATAAGCTCAGGATATTACATCCACTCCTAGCTCTTTTCTGGTTGGTTTTTCTAAATTAGCTTTTTTTTTTAAGGGGGGGGCATATATTCAGAAATCACTGATGTAAAAACAAAAAAGGTATTAATAAAAATTAAGTCAATGAAAAAGTGGACTCAAAAACTGAATTGGAACACCTTTAAATATTTTAATAAGTGTTAAATTAAAAACTTCAACATAGCCCTGATTCCTTGAGACACAATTCTACATAAGAATACATTACAAAATAATCTCATTTTTACTACTTCGATTACTTTCTGCCATTGGGGAAAAAAAAAAGGCACGAGAAATTAACAGGATGGTTTCCTAAAATCATGTTTCAACGGCTAGAAAAAGAGCTTTACAATAAATTGTTCCTTTTCATTTCTAATTATAGGACATTAATAGAAATATGATTAGGTCACTTAAAATACATTTTGGAACCCTAATGGTTCGGTGATTAGATGACACCGCATTAACTAGGCCAAGGATTAAATCAGTTTTTCACATCAAACTGTTGGAAACAAGCGTCTATCAAGCAAAAGGTTCAGGTTTTCGAGGGCCCGATTTCACAAGGCAGCCCAATTGCTAGGCTTTTGGGCACCGGGAGAGGACTAAGAGACGGCCTGGTGCTTTTTTCCCCCTATCCAATACCGGGAGCAGGAAAGTGCAGCTAGGACAGTAACAAACACAAGAGGCTCCAGAGCAGGCCCAGTTAAGAGCCATGAATGACGCACTTCGGTAACCCGACTCTCTCTTCTCTTCTCCACTCTTCCCTTCCCCTTTCCCTTCCCTCCTCCCCTCCTTTCCTCTTCCCTCTCCCAGCAGTGGTGCTGACACTGCCACCCGCCCGAAGGAGGGAGACAACAGGGAATAAATAGGCAAAGATCACCAGGTTGATTCCAGAAACCTTGGTTATTAATCTTTCAACAGACGACTAAGCCTAAGAGGAAAAGAAGCTTCATGCTTAGGAAAAGTCCAGTGTCACTAAATTAAGCCAATATAGAGTCCAGTCCAAAGACAGAGACACAGGGTGTGGCGACTGTGAAACAGGGAATCGGGGAGATAAATAGGGGTACAGAATTTACCAAGCAATGTAAAGGCGTCATTTTTTTTAAAGAGGGAGGGGATATCTGTGGCCCTCTGCTACACAAACCAATACAATAAACACCAAAAAAAAATTCACAATTCTGCCTGATCCTTCGTTTTTAAATTCTACTATTAAAATAATTTCATAGAAAAGGAATCGAACCTTTCAACACTAAGCTAAAGCCTGTAAAGACTCAAATTATACCTTTACCCCTTTCTCTTACAACTACACGTAAGAGATTTTTTAAAACGCCAACGGGGAAACACCAAGTGGGGATTAAAAGAGAGGGGGGGACGCCGAAGTCACGAAAGAAAAATAAAACTTTAAGGCACTGAGAGGAAAAAAGCGACGTGAAATACAAGAGCCGAATATTACAACACGAAAATAACACGCCAGCCCAGAGACTTTGGAATTGAAATGACAAACGCATTAAGACTTTTCTTTACCGGGGGCTGGGAAAGGGATAGGGAGGTAGCTGATAGAGGAAATAGGCAATGAAAAGAGAAACTGTTTTAATCGGGGATATCCATTCCCCATAAGTAAAAGCAACAAATAAGCTATTAGTTTGCGAGGCTGGGGGGTGAGGGTTGGGGAGGTGGGGGATTAGAAGAGATGGGAACGGGGCTCCAAAGTTTGGTGGAACTAGTGGGTGCTAAGCTCACCCCCTGCCCCCTCTCCCCCCCCCCCACCCCGTCCCGTCCCAAACATACGGCCCGAGATCCCGATCCGGGGTTAAAATCCTGCGACTGATGTTATGAATCCCCAAAGCCGAGGGAGAAGAGATCGTAGAAGGACCAAGCAGCTGCTGCTTCCCACCTACCTGAGGCAAGATCAGCTCGGTTCAGTGTGCGGTGAGCAAAGACGTGGGGGGCGGGGGTGGAGACGCAAGGCAGGACTAAAAGTAAAACAAAAGTGGCGCCAAAACCCCCCAACCCGCAGCCCTCCCCCTTCCGCCCTTCCCCCCCAGCCGACGAGCGCAGCCCCTTTCAGAGCATGGCCAGCACGCGGGCCCTACAGCTCTCCCCCCCCCCAGCCTCAGCCCACTTGGAAATTGTTCCCCTCGGAGAATTGCCCAAAGTAGGGCCTGGGGAGCGAGGGGGAGGGTCGAGCTCCTACGCATTCCCGCGGAGCGGGCTCCCTGGCGGGGCTGGGGCCGGGGCCGAGACTGGGGGGGGGACGGAGTGGGCGGGGGGCCAGGTCACATGAATGCTGTTCCCTCTAGAAGGAAGGAGGGGGGAGTTAGGGAGGGATACTTGCCCCTCCTCTCCCCCAAGCCTGGATGTACACAAGCTAGCCCCCTCCTTCCTTCTCCTTCCTCCTCTTCCCCCCACCCCCCTCCCCCGCCGTTCCCAGCACCACCATTTTTGCTCCGTTGCTTCCCCCCCCACCATGACACCCGCACTACCAGCCCCCCTTCCTCATCGCCGACCTAAACGGGGCCGCAGTAGGCTCCCACTGCCGACGACAGTCTTGATCCTTCCCCTCCCTCCGTCCGTCCGTCCCCCCCCCCTCGTTACACACCCGGAGAAGCGGAGCCTCCATCTTGCGCGGCTCCGCGTTCTCCATTTTGGGCCGCCTGCGGGGGGGCAACGGGGAGGGGGGGTCTCAATGGGGGAGCTACGGGCTGGGGGAGAAGAAAAAGGCTGCCCCCAGTGCTTGGTGGGGGAAGCAGGGCCGGAGGACTCGGTAACTCCACGCAGCGGCGATGGCGCGGCTAAGGGGGGGGAAGGGAGGAAGGGGGAAAGGGGAAAATAGAAACAGCCTTGGGAGCCCCCGAGGATCTGGGGGTGCGGGAGGGCAAACAAGGTACGGGGCCGCCACAGACATCCCCCCCCTCGCCACCGACGGCTTCAGGCTGACGCCTGAACGAAGGCTCGCACCTCCTCCCGCCCCCCCCTCCCGCTCCTGCTCTGCCCCCATTTCCAGCCCACACAGACACGCACACGCATACACAGGAAGCCCCCCGCAAACTTCTCGAAGCTTCGCCTCCGCCATTTTCTAACTTACCTCCCCGCGGGCACACGCAGAGGCGGCGGTGGTGCTGGCCCTGGCCGCCTCCCCGCTTCTTCCTCCTTCCTGACGCGGGGCCTTCCTCAGCAGCCCAGGCCCGGCCGGCGCGACGGCGGCTCTACCTCTGGCTCGCCCTAGCGGCCCCGGGCTCCTCTCAGGGACTCCGGCTCCCGCGGTTCGCCGGCGCCGGGGGTTGGGGAGGGGGGGGGGGGGAGAAAGGGGGCGGCGGGGCCCGGGGTTTTTTTTTTTTTTTTTTTTTTTTTTTTTGGTGGCGCTTCGGGATTGTTTGGGGTGTTTGCTGTTCGGCGACTTGGAGGCGAATGGTGCGTTCAAGCGCCACCTGGTGGCCACTAGCCCGCGCCCGACTCCCGTTGGAGAACAGCGACATCTAGCGGTTTAGGACCAACACTGCAACGCCCTGCTCCCCGCCCTCCCCAGCCCCGCCCCCCTGTGAACTCCCAACCAATAAGCATGGTCCTATCTGTGACGTAGGAATTGGGAACGAGGCGCCCGCAGGGGCGCGCCGCCGAGTAAACAAGGTGTCGTGGCCGCGCCTCGCTTACTCCCTAACCCGCCTAGCCAGGCGGCTCCTCCCCTCCCCCCCTCCCTCCTGGGGGGGAGGCTGGGAAGGGGGCCAGGCCCGGGCAACTCCGGACGTGGGCGGCCCCCCTCCCCCGCGGGAGGGGTGCGGTGATGTGTCGAGTTAGGACACACCCCGTTGGGGGCCGCCCGCCTGCCTCACTCCCTCTTTCCCTCAGCCTCCCCCAACCCTCTGGAATAGACCAACACAATCATGCCCATTTTTCGATCGCGCATTCACGTGAAACAAAGCGCTTCTCCCATCACAACCCTGAAACAGTACAATTTCCTTTATTTGACGGAGGAAGAAACTGAGGCTCAGAGGCCCTGGAAGACATTCCTCCTGGATCACTTGGGTCTGAGCATGGATTTAGGCCCAGGCCCTCAGATTAGGGATCTAGATTTCTCTTGCTTTCCCTCTATCGCTAGCAATTCCATTTCCTTTGGGCTCCATCATCATCAGACCTAGCCTTCACCCACTCCCGGAAAAAAAAAAAAATTTAAAAAAAAAAAAAAAAAAGCAATTTGAGCCTCCCGGACGGTCTGCCGGCTCCCCGGCCCGAGACTAAGGGTTTCCTTTTGGCTGGGGGAGGGGGGAGGGCCGACTCTCCCACGCCGGTCTAGCAATGCCGTGAAAACGCTTTACTCCCATCATGCTCCAGCACCGCGCCGGAGTCGCGAACTCGATTCCAGAGCCATGGGAAGCTGGGCCAAAATTTTTGCTATCGATTTAGGGGGGGGGCGTGTGGGTTGTATCTTAGTCCCCCCCTCCCATGATCGTTTTCGTCTGCAGCATTTCTCCTTAGCTTTCTAAAGCTCTTGGGGATGAGACCTGAAGACAAAGTAAATTCCAATTTATTGTATAGACTGCCTTTAGTGATTGACACTTTGTAATGGCTTTGAGCCTTGCTCCACAAGCACTACCACCCTACTCTGTATGCTCTGGGTATCAAAGAAATCCTGAGAAAAATGAAAGTGTTTCAGCCCCCCAGGGGAGGAAGAATGGAAAAATAAAACGAAAAGGCAACATACACACACCAGATATGAAGTATCGAGGGGCACTAGCAACAAGAGACTATTGCAACAGTCCAGGCCACGGATGATGAAGGCCTAAACCAGGGTGATTTTGCTGAAAGCAGAGTGGGGGTGGGGGTGGAATTGACGAAACTGGGCAACTGGCAGTATACTGTCGGGTGAAGACGGGGGGGGGGGGGGGGGGGGGGGGGGTTGGGGGGGAAACTATCCAGCCAGGGCGGCCCACCGTGAAGGAGGGACGGGCCGGGTTCGGCATAGAAATACGGGAAGTTGGGACGGACAGGGGCGGGGGCGGGAAAGATGACAGCTTCTCTTTTGGCCATGTTCAGTTTGAGATACCTGGGGACCACGCAGGTGTATAAAATTATAGGCTTACTATGTTAACTACCGGAGAGAGGAACATTTGCAAAAATGATTTGTTCCATACTAACTGTGTAAGGCATTATGATAGATGGGTGATAGGTGAAAAATTGCCTAATGCCTACAATCAAATCACTTAAAAGTTGGGCGGGAGCGGAGGTGGGGGGTGGGAGGGAGAGCGGAGGGGAAACAAACAGGACCATATTAGACCTTCAATAAGATGGGAGCAAGAGACTTGCCTTAGACCACACCCTCTGATACAAAAGCGGCAATCCACCCAGAAAGACTCTGGACTTAAAGACCAAATCACTTATCCCTGAGGAGAGTACAAAGGAAACAGTCGAAGCCCTCAGGGAACTTACAATCTACTTAGGAGGAAACTTTGTCTCCGAAAGTAAATTCTAAGTAATTGGAGGAACTGAGCATCTGAAGTAAATTAAAGATTCTTAAAAGCCTGGGGGGGGGGGGGAGATCAGTGTATTCAAGACTTAATGGAGGTGTGAAAGCTGTGAGAAAAAACTGGCAGGGCAGTTTTAATTGAGTTCAATGTAATTGTAGTTAAAGCTGAACCTGATCTTGGGAGGCGGGCTATGAAGCTATAGGCTAAATAGCCTTGGAGCGAGAGCAGCTTTGAAGCTCCCTTCTGCCAGTTTTAGTAGTGTGATCTTGGACAAGTCCCTTGCACTCTCTGAGTAAACTACTAAACTTTAGTAACTACTAAAGAGTAGTTTTCTACTCTTTAAAACCAGGGTGGGAAGACAGAACGGCTGTATTAAGCTCACTTCAAGCTCTAATTCTGGGATTCTGTCACTCATTCTTCAGTCTCATGCAAATACCTAATTTTACAGAGGAGGAAACTGAGAAGTAAAGAGAGAAGTAGTTACTATAGTCACACAAGGGATGCCTCTTGGAAAAGGGGGATGGCAAGGCTCAGATTGGATGAAGGAACCCTCGAGATTTAATTGGGATAAGGTCAAAAGATGTGGCTTTTTAGAATGAAAGCTTCAAAAATAACACAAAAGCCTCCTTTGGAAAAATGTCAGAGATTAGGGTGTTTCCCTACTTTGTTCCAAGGAACATCTCAATCTCAATTATATTGTGATATGTTTAAAAAAAAAACATACTGGCCTACCTAAGTAGCAATTCCTTCATGAAGAAATATAGTAACAGAAGCTCTAAGGGAAAGATAATGGATACTGAAAAAGCACAATATGGTGATAACAATTTGTTAGTGTTTATCTGGCAATATATAAAGGAGAGACAATGTATGGGGGCAGACAAATATTCCCAATTATCAGAAAAGCAAACTCTTTGATCTCAGTTATGGAGTCAGTAGGCCATTCAAAGTCTGGTTATTTGAAGTCAGAGAACCTGGATGAGTCCCCATTATACCACATAACTAGTTATATGGCCTTCCTTGGTAAGGCTAATTAGCCCCTCGGCCTTGTTTCTCAGTTGTAAAACAGAAATAATACTTTCATCATGTAGGTCATAGGTGGGTTAAGGGACAAACCTTAATGCAAAGATGCTATAAGATGTGAGTCATTATTAATAATAATAGCTTCCCAATCTCCAGCTTCTGAAATAAGAACTCACTCTCTGACAAAAATTGCTGGGAAAACTGGAAAATAACATGTCAGAAACTCGGCAAAGAACTACATCTCACACCCCGAACCAAAATAAGACCGAAATGGGTAAGGTGATTTGGGCAAAAAGGCGGATACCATAAACAAATTAGCAGAGCGTGAAATAATCTGATGATCTTTGGAGAAGAGGGGACTTTATGATCAAAGAAGAACTAGAGAATATTATGAAAAGGCAAAATGGACAGTTTTGATTACATTAAATTAAAAAGAGTTTGCACAAATAACAATAGCTTCCATTTACATAACAGCTTAATGTTTGCATGATTTCATTTGGTTCCCACAACATCCAAAGGCAAGAAATGAGCCCGGGTCCTCCAGACTTTAATTCTGGTACTCTACTGTCATCCAGTTACTGTTATATTGATAACATGCTCCCCAAGCCACCACTTGATTACCGACTTGATTTTCCAGAAACCAGAAAGGGGCTACTTGAAAATAAATGGCACAGGTATTCTAGTCACTTTTGTCAATTCAATTTTACAAATCAGGTTCATAAGAGCTGTGTTCCCATGAAGCAAATCCTTGGAGTTTGATGAACGATGGTTCATCAAATAATATAATTATCAACCTGATAAAACAGGGTACCTGAAATTTCAGTGCTGAGGCTCAAACCCAGGAACCAAGTATCCCAAGGGAATGACCTTAAACAGCCAAGTAAATATCTGTCCTAAACCTCTCAAGTGTGACATTTAGTATATCTGCTTGTAAAAAAAAAAAAATTAATTGCATGAACACTTTGTCCTCTTAACTTTGCATAACAAACAGAACCTTGAAAGACTGGTAAGACAACGTGGAAAGTTGATTCAAGTTACTACCCACCTCCAGATAGGGCAGTAAAAAACTCAAGATGCAGGAGAGAATTTTGACATATCCAATTCAAGAATTTGTTTTGCTCCATTTTCATTACAAGATATTAATATTTGTTACGAGAGGGTTTTTTTTTCTTCCCCCAACTAAAAACAGTTGGCCGACATGGAAAATAGCAATGTTGAAGTGATAAAAAAAAATAAGGCTTATTAATTGAAAACTTGAAAAAATGCAAGAAAAAAGAAAACTAATATAACTTGAACTTTCTATTTCTCTCCTTTCCCCTTCCCCTCTTCCCTTACTCTCTCTCTCTCTTGCTTTTTTTTGGGGGGGAGAGGCAACTGTGGTTAAGTGACTTGCCCAGGGTCTTACTGCTATTAAGTGTTAAGTGTCTCAGGGTACATTTGAACTCAGGTCCTTTTGACCCCAGGGCCAGTGCTCTACCAATTGTGCCATCCGGCTGCCCCAAACTTGAAATTCCTGACAAAAAAAATTAAATCCACTTTCGCTTAAATTGTCTGAATAATTCTAACTCCAAATCTAGTTCAGTTAATTCCTGAACCATCAGCACTTTTTAGGGGTTGAGGGTGAGGAGGTGAATAGGATCTTTTTGTCATCTGTGTAGGGAATTCCCACTATAGAAATTCCCTCCAGGAAAACTCCCTCTTTACATGCAGAAGATCTAGAACACACACACACACACACACACACACACACACACACACACACACACACCTTTTTTGCCTCTAGCCCAAGGTTTGGTAATCAAATCAACATTCTTCTCTCTCAGTACCCCTTCATTTGATGATCTTGTCAGCTCCTTTGGATTTAATGATCATCTCTCAATGCTGATGATTCCCAAATCTACTTATCCAGCCCTAACCTCTCTGATGACCTTAAGTCTCACATCTCCAAATGCCATCTAGAACTGAATGTCTTGTAGTTATCTCAAACTCAGCATGTCCAAAACTAAACTCATTATCTTTCTCCCCAAACCCTCCCCTTCCAAACATCCCTATTAATATCAAGGGCACCACTGTCTTCCCAGGCACCCAGGTAGTTTCAACCCATTTTCCAATCAGCCATTTAAGGGATTTTCTTAAATGGAAGGTCCAATCCTTCCCCCCCCCTCCTCTCTCACACACACGCACTTAATAATTCCAGTGACTCCTTATGGCCTTCAGAATGAAATATAAAACCCTCTGCTTGGCATTCAAAGCCCTTCATAACCCCTTTCCACCTTTCCAATCTTAAGGTTTATAGCCCTTCCCAGGTCCAATTTAATCCAGTGCCACTGGACTCCTGGCTGTTCCTGTAATGTTATCAAATCTAGGAATTTTCTCTGACTGTTCCCTTAACTGGAATTCTTTCCTTCTGCATCTCTACCTCCAGGCTTCCTTAGCTTCCTCCAAGTTCCAGTTAAAATCCCACTTTCTACAGAAAGCTTTGGCCTGTCCCTCCACTTCTAATCCCTTCCCTCTTTTGACTATTTCCTATTCTTCTTGTATATTCCTTGTTTGTTTATATTTATTTATGAGCTCTTCAAGGACAGAGACTGTCTTTTGCCTTTCTTTGTATCCAAAGCACTTAGCACAGTGCCTGGCACAGAGTAGGAGCTTAATAAATGCTTATGATTAATTGACTGGCATATTGAGAGGTTACATAAGTTTCCTTTGGGCACACCATTTGTATGGATCAGTAAGAATTTAAAATCAGGCCTTCCTAGTTCCCAGGCCAACTCTTTATCCAATTTTCCACACTGTCTCTATGCATTTTGGTAAGCCATTAATTTAACACTTTAAAATGTTTCATTAAATCTTAAAGAAAGGTGACATTGGAAGTCTTTCCAGAGTTCCTAAACACCATGCTACTCTTGCAGTGAATGAAAAACAAAAGCAAACCTTTCAGTTATGAATTGTTGTGAATTCTTTTTAAAGTGATTTTTAAAAAGATTTTAGCATTTTCAAGAGACTTTCACAATATTAAAATGCAAGCATATTCAATAGCTACATGTGGGTAATATTTAATATATTCTGGGTAAAAAGGTCTTTGTTGGGCAACTGGTAGTGCTTGCTGTAAGCTGGGTTATCAGCATTCTTCCTCAAAATTGGGCTATTTCCCAATGTTGCTAAAAGCACTTTCCGTTAAAATTAACATTGCTCAAAGACTCCAAATAAGGCTTCCCTTTTTTGTTGGCAGACAATGTAAGTTTACAGAGTCCAAGGTCTTGTACAACTTAACCAGAAAGAAGGAGAGACACAAAGACATACTAGTTATTCTTGGATAATGTTGGTATATTCGTCACAAAACAAGGAAACTAATCAGTTATTCAACATATTAACCTCTCATATGAGCTCCAGTGCAATAACTCCAACTATGTAGTTACCATTTCCAATAGCTTGTTCCAGGGAGGGAGCACAGTGTAGTGGATAGAGGACCTCTCTCTAGTCAGAATGACCAAATTCTGTTTCTAATGTATGCTAACTTCATGACTCAGTAAATCCTAGCCAATTCCCCACAAGAAACTCTCAAACTACAAATGACTGAGGAGTTGCCAGATCTGTTTTGGTGGAAGAAGTTCCTGAACTAGAATTCCCCACCCTGATGAAATCATAGAGCGAGAGAGCGCAGGCACACACACAAACAGGCCCTAACCTTAACCACAATTTGTCAAGAGTCTAGCCAAAGTCATCATCTTCCTCCCCTCCTCATCAAATCAACACTCCCTTACAACTTCCTTATTTCTATGAATGGCATCACTAAATTGAAAAAGAATGGAGTTCTTTTTTTTTTAACCTCAATTAGTATCCAAGAAAGAGAGACAATATGTCTAACATAAAAGTGTATTTTCCTGACTCTTTCCCAAATGTCACCAATCCTTCCCTCAGATACTCATCTCCTCTCACCTAGACTGTTCCTGTACTCTTTCAGTCTCTTCTCTTGTCCAATCCAATCTCCACACACCTGCCAGAGCAATATTCCTAAAGAACAGGTCTGAAGTCATGTAACTGCTCAAAAAAGTGCCAGTGACTTTTGTCTCAAGAATCAAATAGAAAATCTTCTTTTGGGTTTTGAAAAGCCTTCAGAAACTGTCTTGAACCTACCTTTCCAGGTGTATTACAACATCATTGCCCTTCACACACTCTACTCCAAGGCAAACTGATTTATTTGCTGTTCCTCAGTGGTCCTTCTACCTCCCACCTCTCTGTGCTTGCCCAAGCTGTACCCTCATTGCCCAAAATGTCCTCTGATCATCACCTTCACCTCTTAAAATCTCCGGTTTCCACTTCCAATTGTTCAGTAAAGAAAGCCATATACCCCCAGAGAGAGGGATGTGAAATGTGGACCACAACATAACATTCTCATACTCTTGATTGATGTTTGCTTACATTGTGTTTCCTTTATCTGATATGTCTTCTGTGTAGATACGATTTTTCTTGCACAACAATGATAAGTTTGGAAATATGTATACATATATTTGATTTGCCAAATATTTTAACATAATTAACAAGTAGTGGATATCCTGCCATCTAGGGGAGGGGTGGGGAGTTGGAGGGAAAATATGTAACAGAAAGCTATGTAAGGGTTAATGTTGAAAAATTACCCATACATATGTTTTGCAAATAAAATAAAATTTAAAAAAAATAAAATCTCTGGTTTCTTTCAAAACTCATGACAGGTGCTACCTTCTCTATATTTAGCCTTTCCTGATTCACTGCAGCTAGTGCCACTCCCACCATATACCTTAGATTTACTTATGTGCATACATATTATTTCCCCAGCCCCATAGAATGCAAACTACTAGAGGCTAAGGCCTAGGCCCTGATACATAGTAGGAACTTTTACTAATGCTTGTTAATGAATTTAAAAGATGTACTTTGCAGTAGGGTAGGTATAAGTCTTCCAAGTTCTCCATTATCCCACTCTCTTAAGGCCTTTTGTGCTAATTTTATGCTCACTAAACAACTTTCTAATTTTGAATTTGATTTTCTAGGAATCTATAGCCAGATACTAGGAATGGGGTACCCTGTAGAGTGGACATCAGTATTCTAGTCATCTTTGTAAATTAAATTGGCTTTCTAGTTTATAAATCAGTTTCTTGAGAGTTAGGGTAGCAGCAATTGATTCCCCAGAGAGTAATCATCCCTAAGTAATCCTCTCTCTCCTTCAGCCAATTAATCACCAAGTCCTATCATTACTACTTTAAAAATACATATAGTCCTTCCTTTCAATTCTCACTGTCAACATCCTAGTCCAGGGCCTCACCATCTCATGAATGGATTACTCTTACAGTCTCCTGCTGCCTGAGTTTCCGGCCTTCCATCTAAACTGAATGTCATATAATTATAATGACCAACAACAAAACACTTTTAAAAATACAGAGGAGAGACCAGAGCAAAGTTCAGAAGGGAAACAAAATGCCTTCCACTGTGGATACTACCAGGGTGAATCTAAAAATCTTTTTTTTAAAAAGCCATATAAGAGCCTCATAGTTTCCAATTTCTGTATTTTGAATATGGAAATGTTTGTTGATGCTAGCCAAATTCATTTTTATATATGTGCATATATGTATATGTGTGTATGTGTAATGTGGGCATGTATATATGGATGTGAATGCATAAAATGACCAAGCTTGATTTCTTTTTCTTTTTTTTATTCTTTGTTATCAGGGATTGATTAATCAGTGGGTAGGAGAAAAAAAAATGAAGATGAAGTAAAAACAAAATATATCAATGAAATGGGAAAAAATTAATCTTTAGAAAAAGAACATATACCATTCCCCTTGCTCAAAAATCTTCAGTGGCTCCCTATTAGTCTCAGGATCCAGTCTAAAATCCTCCAGCTTTCAATGTTTTCAAGGCCTCCATTCATCATTCATTCATTCCACAAACGTTTATTGAATGTTTACTACATAGAAGGCACTTTGTAGGATATTTAATGTGTAAGGCAAAGTCCTTGGCATTTAGGAGGCAATAATCTAGTGTAGAAGGTAAACCATTTACACAATTAACTGGAATACTGTGAAAAATATTATAAGAGTGCTACAGTGCAGTATAATCTAGCCTTACCCAGTTACCAAACCTTTAGAATCTCTGGTATAGCCTTAGTTCTTCTCAACTCCTTTCACTCCCCACTCCCAAACACACACACCTCACTATCCAAGAATATGGCATATTCATTCCCACCCCCAGCCCCAGGCTCAGACTGTCTCACTGTCTAGCCAAGACGACACCCCCTTTCTCTTTATGGATCCAAATTCACTCTTTTGGACATTTAATGAGAAACTGCCTCCTATTGTTAAAGGTGGATGGCACCTAGTAATAAATGCTTGTTGATTGATTGATTGATTTTCACAGTGTTTATTTGTCTCCTCTCCCAGCCACTGACATTTCCCTTCCGTCCCCAGCAGCGATCTTTAAATATAACAAGTGCTCAGCAGATATTGTTGAATGGAATTGAATTAGTCCTCCTTCCCAAGACTTTATAGGTTAAGCATTTTTTTTTCATTCATAGAAATCAGCATTTCTATCAAATCAGTTTTGGGAGGAACAGCAATATAAATGACAATTCCCCCCTGCCCCCCCCCAAAAAAAAGTGGGAGGAAATGACTTTTTAATTGCCTAGGTGTTTAGTGTTCTTGGTGAATTACAGTTTTATCTGGTTACGTACTAGTAAATATAATGCAAAACTCTGGGAAGGTGTTCTTATAACTGACAACCTGGACCATTACTTGCATTTAAATGCAAAAAAGGATTTACTAGTGACTGGCTACATTAAATAAAAAGCAAACACTGGGAAGCCTGATCAGCTTTGATGTCTATCATTGGTAACAAGTCTGCTGTTTTATGCTGATAGCACTTCTAATGTTAGAAACTAGAAATTAAAGCTAGAATCGGTTGGGGAGCAAATAATAAAAGGTGAGAAAGAGATGGGGAAGAGTGGAGAAGAGAACAAATCAATGAAGTTGTGGGGGAGGGGGGAGTGGGGAGTGGAAAATAACCAAGTAGAAGATAAAAGCTCACTCCAAATGTAAATTCCTGAGAAAATATATTTCCAGGAAAAACTGCACAGGTGAAGAGAAGGGTTCTGAAACTTTTGGTAGTCCTGGAAAATCCATAGATTCCCTTCTCAGAGTTCTATTTTTAAAGACATAAAACAAAATACATCAGACTACAAAGGAAATCAATTATTGAAATAAAGGTTTACTCCTATTCCCCCATCCAAGTTCATGGACCCCCAAGTTAAGAACTACAGATTTAAAGGACCTGGGGTGGGACAGAATGGAGATTAGGGGGAATATGTCTAATGAGGTTAATTCTCTTCTGGAGCCCCAGACTAATGCCAGATAATAATAGCTAGCATTTATACAGTGCTTTAAGGTTTATAAAATGCTTTACAAGTGAACTCATTTGATCTTCTGCCCAATCCATCCTCCACACACCTGCCAAAGTGATATTTCTAAAACACAGGTCTGGAGTCATGTCATTCCTCTGTTCAAAAAAAAGAAAAAAAAAAGAAAAGAAAGGAAAAAAGAAAAAAGAAAAAGAAAGAAAGAAAGAAAGATCATAGAATGAAGGGGACTGGGGAATCTCAAAGGGGATGCCAGCCGAATGCAGTCTTTGGGCAGGTCCTGTTGAGCAGAAAAGGCAGTGTGTTATAGTGGATAGGATATGGGACCTGTGTCAGAATGACAAATTCAAATCCTACCTCAGACACTTAATGTAGTTCAGTTGAATCCGACTCCTTGTGACCCCCATTTGGAGTTTTCTTGGTACTTAGAAGTAGCACACTTTCTAGTTGTGTGAATGTCTCTTAATCTTTCTGTCTCACTTTCCTCAACAGTAAAATGTAGGGAAGGGTAAGGTTTGAACTGATATCCTCTAAATTCTCTTGTAGTTTGAAATCTAGTTAGAAACACACCAACAAACATACCATGTGCTTATTTTTCAAACACAAGTCTAGCTAAGTTATAGCTACCAGATTTTGATTTTTCTTTTTTGTCTTTTTAAATTTTTATACTATTTTGTTTTTTCAAATACATTCAAAGATATTTTTCAACATTTATCTTTTTTCTATGCTTCAAATTCTTTTTTTACATTTTTTATTAAAGCTTTTTATTTTTCAAAACATGTACATGTATAATTTTTCAACATTAACCCTTGTAAAACCTTGTGTTCCAATTCCCCCTTCTTTAACCTCCTCCCCAAGATGGCAAGTAGCCCAATATATGTTAAATATGGTAGAAATATACAACATTTATCTTTGCAAAACCTTGTATTCCAAATTCTTCTCCTTTTCTCCCCTTTCCCCCTCCCCAAGACAGCAATCTGATACAGGTTAAACATGTACAATTCTTCTAAATATATTTCCATATTTGTCAATGCTGCACAAAAAAAAAATAGCTCAAAAGGGGGAAAAAACCCTGAATTTAAATTTGGCCTCCTTGGACAAATTATTTTACCTCTCTAACCCTGAGTTCTTCACCTGTAAAATAAGGGTATTAGATTAGTTGGCCTCAAAGTTCCTCTTCTACGCTAGCTCTGAAATCTTCATGTGACTTTGGCTAAGTCCCTTCCCCAATCTGGCACTGAGGTTTCTCTTCTGTAAAATGAGATAGCCTTCAGGTCCCTTGGACAGCTCTAAATCTTATGTTTAGGAAAACCTGATACTAGAGGAGTAGAGAGAAAAAAATCTGGGGCTAATGTATTCAATAACTAAAATAAACTTAGTCAAATTTTCTTTAAAAGGCTTATATAGGCCTGCAGCAACCAAAGCCAGCCATAAGATAAGAGATACAATAATGTGTACCTTCTTTTCAGTGTTGTCCTGGGGAAAGTGCTTTATAATCCTGAAATGAGAGCCATCATCATTATAGTAGTAGGTAGTAATGTAAAATGCCTTTTTCTTTTTTTTTTAAAGCTTTCTATTTGCAAAACATATTCTTGGGTAATTTGTCAACATTGACCCTTGCAAAGCTTTCTGTTACAAATAAAATGCCTTTTTCAAGTAACCTGAAAATGCATCCTTACAAACTTACTCCAACTGCTAAGTATAGATATTATTTTATAGTCAGGAAGACTGCATTGCACACACAAACCAGGCCTGGAATGAACCCAAACCTCAATGGATAGCCCAAGCAAGAGGACCCAGTTCACCCAGCTTCTAGGCACAATCATTAAGGGTTCCAAGGCTTTGTTTGTCTTGCTCTGCCTCCCTTTAATTTGACAATGGCTGAAGAGCCCAGCAAAATACCAACTTGACTGGGCTGTGGGGAACAGACACAGTAATCTATCATGCTCTTAGAATTTGGAACTGGTGCAATCTTTTTAGTAAAAAATCTAACTGTATACACACAATAAAGATTAACAAACTGTTCCAGCCCCTTTGGCCTAATGACTGGGGTCAATACTTCCATTTCATTGGTGTGGGTATTCCTCTGACAGCCTAGATACCAGATCAGAATAGATCAGCATCTGGTAGCCACTGACCATGTCTATACTTGGCTGGCTGGGTCCACGAACAATGGATACACTGGGGGAAAGAGGACTAAACAAAAAGAGATTGCTTGGAGGGTGGAGATCAAAGAAAGCTTCATGGGGGGAGATAGCACCTTCTATTGGGTAGGAGACCAATAATGAATGCATTCAGAGTTATCATGACAAACCAAAATGTATGACATAATAATGTATTGTTACAGCAATAGCAATAGGAAAGGAGGATTTAGTTCGATTTAAGACTCTGCAATCAACAGGCCAATTCCAATAGACTTGTGATAGAGAACCATCTGGATCCAGAGAAAGGACTATACGGATTGAAGGTGGATCACAACATAACATTTTCACATTTTTGTTGTTGTTTGTTTTTTTCTTTCTCATTTTTTTCCCGTTTGATATGTTTTTTTTCTCTTTCAGAATAATAAATGTGAAAATATACATAGAAGAATTGTACATGTTTAATCTATATTGGACTACTTGCTGTCTAGGATGGGGAAGGGAGGCAGAAAAATTTGGAACACAAGGTTTTATGAGGGTGAATTATAAAAACTATCTTTGCATGTATTTTGAAAAATAAAAAAGCTATGTGGGTCCCTTTCCTTCCTTTAGGATTTCTTTGGGATATAGGCCCAATAGAAACACTGCTGGATCAAAGGGTATGCACACTTTGATAACTTTTTGAATATAGTCCCAAATTTCTCTCCAGAAAGGCTGGATCTGTTCACAGTTTCACCAACAATGTCCCAGTTTTCTCACATCCCTGCCAACATTTGTCATTATCTTTTCCTGTCATCTTAGCCAATCTAACAGGTGTGTAGTGGTATCTCAGAGTTGTCTTAATTTATATTTCTCTGATCAATAGTGATTTAGAGCACCTTTTCATATGATCAGAAATGGCTCTAATTTCTTCATCTGAAAATTGTCTGTTCATATCCTTTGACCATTTATCAATTGGAGAATGGCTTGAATTCTTATAAATTTGAGTCAGTTCACTATATATTTTAGAAATGAGGCCTTTATCAGAACCCTTAAATGTAAAAATGTTTCCCCAATTTATTGCTTCCCTTCTGATCATGTCTGCATTAGTTTTGTTTGTACAAAAATGTTTTAACTTAATATAATCAAAATTGTCTATCTGGTGTTCAATTAAGAGTTCTAGTTCTTCTTTGGACACAAATTCCTTTGTTCTCCACAGGTCTGAGAGGTAAACTATCCTATGTTCCTCTAATTTGTTTATAATATCACTCTTTATGTCTAAATCATGAACACATTTTGACCTGATCTTGGTATACGGTGTTAGGTGTGGGTCAAGCCCTAATTTCTGCCATACTAGTTTCTAATTTTCCCAACAGTTTTTGTCAAATGTTGAGTTCTTTTTCCAAAAGCTGGGGTTTTTGGGTTTGTCAAACACTAGATTACTATAGTCATTGACTATTTTGTCCTGTGAACCTAATGTATTGCAATGATTGACTACTCTTTCTTAGCCAGTACCAAATGGTTTTGATGGATGCTACTTTATAATATAATTTTAGAGATGGTACAGCTAGGCAACCTTCATTGGCATTTTTTTTCATTAATTCCCTTGAAATTCTTGACCTTTTTTCTTCCAGATGAACTTTATTGTTATTTTTTCTAGATCTGTAAAATAATTTCCTGGGAGTTTGATTGGTATGGCACTAAATAAGTAAATTAGTAGATTAATTAGTGAATAAGTAGATTAATTTAGGTAGTATTGTCATTTTTATTATATTTGCTCAGCCTACCCATGAGCACTTGTAGTTGTGCTCGTGTTTTTCTTGACTTTTCCTTGGCAGATAGATTCCCAAATATTTTATACTATCGACAGTTATTTTGATTGGAATTTCTTTATGTATCACTTGCTGCTGAACCTTGTTGGTAATATATATAAAATGCTGATGATTTATGTGGATTTATTTTGTATCTTGCAACTCTGCTAAAGTTGTAAATTGTTTCTAGTAGTTTTTTAGCTGATTCTTTAGGGTTCTCTAAGTATACCATCATATCTACTGCAAAGAGTGACAATTTGGTTTCCTCATTACCTACTCTAATTCCTTTAATTTCTTATTGCCAAAGCTAGCATTTATAATACAAAATATGCAAAAATGTTTTTGGTAGCCCTTTTCTTAGCGGCAAGAAACTGGAAACTGATGGGATGCCCATCAGTTGGAGAATGGCTGAATAAATTATGGTATATGAATGTTATGGAATATTATTGTTCTATAAGAAACAATCAGGAGGATGATTTTAGAGAGGTCTGGAGAGACCTACATGAACTGATGCTAAGTGAAATGAGCAGAAGAACCAAGAGATCATTGTACATAGCAACTATCAATTCTGATAACTGTGATTCCAATGAAATGAGATGGTTGATGCCAGTCCCAATGATTTTGTGATGAAGAGAGCCATCTACACCAAGAGAGAGGACTGTGGGAACTGAATGTGGATTACAACATAACACCGTCACTCTTTTTGTTATTGTTCGTTTGCATTTTGTTTTCTTACTCATTTACTTTTCTTTTTGATCTGATTTTTCTTGTTCAGAAAGAGAATTGTGGAACTATGTTTACACATGTAAGATTTAACACATATTTTAACATGTATAACATATATTGAATTGCTTGATGTCTAGGGGAGGGGGTGGGAGGAAGAAGGGGAAAATCTGAAAGACAAGGCTGTGCAAGGGTCAATGTTGAAAAATTATCTATGTATATGTTTTGAAAATAAAAAGGTTTAAAAATAAAATTTTTAAAAAGCTATTAATATATATATTTATTTATTTATTTTTGCTTTTTGCTGAGGCAATTGGGGTTAAGTGACTTGCCCAGGGTCACACAGCTAGGAAGTGTTAAATGTCTGAGATCAGATTTGAACTCAGGTCCTCCTGACTTCAGGGCTGGTGCTCTATCCACTGCGCCACCTAGCTGCCCCTAAAAAGCTATTAATATAAAAAAGACTGGAATAAAAAACTTTCTGAATGTACTCAGCTTATATACTTTAGATTTCTCTATTCAATGCCTTGCATATAGTAGGAGCTTGCTGAATTGGATTACAATCCAGTGTAACATAAGATGTAAATGGAATAATAATAATGGAATAAGAAGTAAATGGAAGATGTAATCTTCCTCTGTTCACTGCAAAAACTATAAAGAAGCATAGACAATAGTTTGGTTAAAAAGTGGCAAAAGGACTCCCCACCCTGGGAGAGCTGAGCTGACATCCATTCCACTCAGCCCCATACTTAGTCTACCCAGAAGGCCTGAGAACAAATTGTGGTTCCAGCACAATTAGGCCTGGGAGGAAGACAAGTCTTTCTTTCCAAGCCCTAGTGGAAAGGGTTTCTGGAGGAGAGTGGGGATTGGCCAGGAAGGAAGGGAAGAAAGAATTCTAGCCCCTTAACAGCTGATGTGGCGTGTTGTAAGGATCTGCTTTCTGATGCCATCAGGGTTTGCCCCACCCCTTGTGGGATCAGGGTAACTAAAGACTATGTATGTATATGTATGAGTGCTCCATGCCTGAGGGGTCAGCTGTCACCTGCTGTCACCTGCCTTAGCAGCTGGCACTCATCAAGTGGATTATGTGTACAGGGAAGGAGGAGGGAAGGCTGTCACTAGCACTTTGATCCTTCGGCTCCAAAGGGCAGCCAGAAATTGAGGAAGGCAGAATATCAAAGGTTACTGGCTTTAGTAATCCCTCTCTTTAGATCCTGTTCTCCATAGCTTCCTGTTAATGCCTAGGGATCAAATCTGGACCTGGATTTAGCTTAAGTCCTCAGCTTCTTTGCCTCCCCAAGAATGGCCATCCTATTGGCCTTAAGAAACAGATCTTAAGTCTCTTCTTTAAAATTTCTTGACTCTCTAGAACCACGAATTGCTTCTATGCCTTTCTATAGACTTCTCCTCCTGCCTTTAAGGAACTAACTCCTCACTTCTATTTCTTGAAAATCTCTGGCTTCTTTCCGTTTAGCCCTTGTGTCACCTCATACATATACCTTTCCTGAACTCCTGCCCTGTCCCTTCTCTTTTAAAAACTGTTTTTTTAATTAAAGCTTCATTTTCACCCAACATAAGAATATCCTGGTAACTTCAGAATATAGCCCCACCCTCCCAGTAAGCTTCTCCCTTGAGCCAAAGTTCTCTCTCCATTCTCCTTTCTCATCAGTTATATTGTACCTACTTATCTGGGTTGATGTTGTTCTCCCCCTTCTCCTGGTAAAAAGCAAATTACTTGGCAACAAGGATTGTTTTTCCTTTCAGGTTTACTATTCCCAACACCAGCACAGTGCCTGGCATATAGTAGGAGCTTAATAAATGATTGCTGAATTGGATTACAATCCAGTGTAATGGAAGATGTAAATGAAAGTAAATGGAATAATAATAATAATGGAATAAGAAGAAGTAAATGGAAGATGTAATCCATCTTCCTTCTTTCAATCAGCAAGCATTTATCAAATGACTACCTGGTTGATCCTGGCATTAAATCAATTCACTTTCTTGGTTCTGTCATTTGTAAAATGAGGGGGTTATATTTGAAGGCCCTTCAACTCTAAACTTACAACTCTATGCCCACCCCATGCCAAGCACTTTGGCAGGCAATGGAGATACAAAAACAAAAGTGAAATGGTCCCCATCCTCAAGGAACTTACATTTTATCAGGGTAGATGGCATGTATACATGTAGGTATATATATGCACATATATGACATACATACACACATATACATACACACATATATAACAGACACAAAGTAAACAGACACAAAATAACTTCGAATGAAAAGGCAGCTGAGGATATCAGGGAGAAGCTGGCATTTGTGCTGAATCTTAAAGAAAGCCAGGGACAAAGACTTCCATGAACTGGTGCTGAGGGGAGTGAGCAGACCCAAGAAAACATTGTATACAGTAACAGCAACATTGTGTGAACAACTACAATAGACTTAGCTCTTCTCAGCAATACAGTGATCCACTTGGGTCACTTGGGATGGAAAATGCCATTGCATCCAAAGAACTATGGCTACTCAAGGCAAACTGAAGTATACTATTTTCACTTTTTAATTTTTTTTCCTTTCTAGTGGCTTTTCCCTTTTGTTCTGATTTTTCTTTCACATGACTTATGTGGAAATCTGTTTAAAACAATTGTACATGTATAACCTTATCAGATTGCTTGCTATCTTGGGAAGAGGAGGAGGGAGAAAAATTTGGAACTCAAAATCTTACAAAGATGAATGTTGAAAACTATCTTTACATGTAATTGGAAAAAAATACTATTAAGGAAAAAAAGCAAGCCAAAAACTCCCAAGAGGCAGAGGTGAGGAAGGAAAGCATTCTAGGATACCTGGGGGTAACCAGAATTGTGAGGAAACTTGCAACCATACCATATTAAGATTATCTGATAGAAATAGGGGTTCTGAGTACCAACCCTGAATTCAGGAGGACCTGAGTTCAAATTTTATCTCAGACACTTAACACTTCCTAGCTATGTGACCCTGGGTAAGTCACTTAACCCCAATTGCCTCAGCAAAAAAAAAAAAAAAGAAAGAAAAGAAAAAGAAAAAAAAGAAAGAAATAGGGTTTTTCCTCTATAGAAGAAAAGATTTAAAAAGGCTTTATCAAATACTTGCCCTCTCTCTTTACTGCTAAAGTCCCAACTTCTATATCTGAGGATCTAGGGATCTTCTGAATGACCCTAAATTTCCAGTGCCTTCTCTCCCCAACTATTTAATGTTGAACTTCTTTGTATATATTACCATCTAGTCATGTTATGTTGATTTATGCTGCATGTATTTGTATATGTTCCTGTCTTGTCTTTTGAATATAAGCTCATTGGAAATAGGGCTTGTTTCATTCTTAGTGCTTATATCCCCAGCATCTGGCATAGAGCCTAGCACATACTAATGTGCTTGATAAATGCTTATTGATTAATAGTTAGAATGTAGAAGAGTGATTTGATTTATTCTCTTGGCTGGAGAAGACAGAACTCAGACCAATGGGTACAAATTACAGAAGAAGACAAATAAACCAATAAAAGAAAATTTCCTAATAATATATAGCTGTCCCAGCAATGGAATGAAGTAGCAAGTTCAGGCAAATCCTGCCTCAGAAACTTACTACTTGGGTAAAACAATTAACTCTGTTTGCTTCATTTTCCCCGACTGCAAAATGGAGATAATAACAGCACCTTCTTTTGAAGGTTGTTGAAATAATATTTGTAAAATGCTTAGCATAGTGCCTGGAACCTAGTAGGCACTTAAAAAAATGCTTGTTCCCTTCCTCCTTCTCTATCATTGGAAGCTTCTAAGTTTAGGGGCCCAGTGAACGTTTGTCAAGGATATTCTAGAGGAGATCCATGTTTCAGGTAGCTGTTGAGCCTTCTAAGGTCCCATCTACCCCTGGGAGTAAATGATTATAAGTTTCTAACTAGCAACTATTTGACTTCAATTTTCATAGTTCATTTCCCTTCTATATTTATTTAGTATTTTTCCATAACCTAAATCTCATGTTTATTAATTAATCCAATTAATTTTCACAACAGTCCTTTGAACTAGCCATTCTAGTACACATGTCGGAATAGAAATTGAAATGAAAGCTCAAATATGAAAGACATGCTAATGTGCCTTCTTTCTCTTTCACATTTTCTTCCCCTCCAGCCAGACTTCTTTCTTTACAATGAAACCAAATGTGATAATATGTGAGAGATCCGAAAATTATAAAGCCCATATAAATGTAAGGTATTACTATTAGCATCTCTATGTTATAGTGCCTGCTCTTTTCAGACACTCTTTGTTCCCTGGCTAGTTTTCCTTTACTTAATCAAGATGCAGACAGACAGCGTCTGAGAAGGGGGAGGAAGATGGATAGAAAAGGAAGGAAGGGAGATTAGGGCTTTGCTGCTGTACAGCACTTTTTTCAATCCACTGTTTTTATCATGGGTTCCTAGTATCTTAAGGCTGGAAAGAGCCTGAGAGATTATCTTGAAAGCAGAATCATCTACATTTTCCCCCATTCCCTGATGGTCCATCATTAAAAAGAAAGCTTATTATCTATCACAATAGTCATCTGGAGATCTCTGAAAAGAAATGAAATCCCTGTCTTTGGGGGATCGATTTTATTGCAAGGGCAAAGTTTGGTTCTAATGGTATGGTGGCACTGGGCAGAGCTGATTTGAGAGCAAGGGACTTCCCCCCACAATCTCTATTCACACTGCAGATACTTCATCCCAAATTGGGAATCCAGAAACCTGGGTTTCGATCCTAGCTCTGATGCTTAAATTTTTTTTGACAGCACCCAAACTTTGTCCCTCAGAATTCTTCCTTAGTCATGCGGCCCATACAATCCCATGTATCTGTCCATTGCCCTCTGTACTATGTTCATCTGTAGTTCTTCAAAGGAAGTGATTTCCCCAAATCTTAATGAGATACAGCAATAACGGTAAAAAAAAAAGTTTGCATTGAAAAGCTAGGTCCTCATTATTATGGGAAGCTTGAAGTCAGTGAGAAAATTTTACAATTTCCCAAAAACAATCTAACCCCATTGTCCTCTTGCTGTTCAACTCTAACCCTAGTTTATTGTCCATTTGTGCTTTCTGTCCCAGTTATACATACAGTTGTACAAGCTTCATAAAAAGCTGGTCCGGCTGCATGTGAAATATGGGCAATAGCTATTTGTCATCCATTTGGTCTTTTTTCTTTTCTTTCTTTTTTTTTTTTTTTTTTTGCTGAGGCAATTGGGGTTAAGTGACTTGCCCAGGGTCACACAGCTAGGGAATGTTATGTGTCTGAAACTAGATTTGAACTCAGGTCCTCCTGACTTCAGGGCTGGTGCTCTAACCACTGCGCCACCTAGCTGCCCCCATTTGGTCTTTTTTCTGTGGATGGACAGGGCAAACTCTTTTGGATGATTAAATGTCCCTTCCAGGATATTGCAGTCCAGGAGACTGCAAGTGTTTAGGGTTCATGTAATCAATATCATGTCATTCACAAACAGGAATATCTAAAAGGACTTCATTATTCACTGGGAATCTCAATCTGGACTCTAAGCAGGCTCTCCTCCATCACAGTGGTGGTGGATACTTTTGACGAGCATTAATCTCCCTGATTTATGCTTCCCTTGATGTTTATTATCAGAGAGTCAATGAACAGGATTGTTTCTGTCCATACATCTTTGAAGGAATACTGAATGATCTTGATGTATGGATAGGAAGTCCTTTGTTAAAAATAATGATAACAACAACAGGTTATATATTGTTTTAAGATTTACAAATCACTTTAAACTCGCTTGATCTTTGTCAAAAAATCCTGCAATTTTTTTTCAACCATTTTGTTCTACCAAGTCAAATGCTTTTACATAATCAGCAAGGGAATCTTACATTCTCTACACCTTTCAGTCAATTGTGAAAAGGGAAAGATGTTGACTATTATTTATGAAAGCCTGCAAGTCCCCCGCTAATCCCTTCAAAGTGGATCCTCTCAATTTGTATATATATGTCCCTCACACAAATATTTTATCAATAGGAAAATGGACAGACAGGTCAGCAGTTCTTGATGTTCTCTGTGACACCTTTTTTGGTATCAATATTGCCTAAAAGTTTTTCCCAGGCCTTTGGTATCTTTTTCTCCATTATATATCTTATAAGTTGGTTCCCCACCATTGTAAGATGGTGCAGGGAAGATTTAGTAGCACTGGTATGAGGGCTGCCACGCCCTTTTCTGGCCTGCTCATCTACCTTTGGTATCTATCTGTCACTGGACTCTCACCTGTGGCTCCAAAAAAGCTGTACCCTTGTGCCGGAGCCACACTGTTTCAGTAAGATGGGCTAAACTAAGGTGAGAATAGACAATGGGCCTCAAGGCCATGGATGAAATCTCAGGGTGAACACCCTGAGATTTCCCCTGGCAAAATGGGAGGATGACAACAATTTGTTCCAAAGAGCCAAGAAAGTGGGCAAAACAGGCACTGTGAAAGCTTAGAGCTTGGTCAGAAACCACAGACAACCAAGGACATCCACTGCATCCCTAGCCATTGCTAATCAACTTACTTGATCTTGCCTTTGTATTTTGAAGACTATGGAAGAGAGAAGGCCAACAACTTCTGCACCCATCACTCATTTAAATTCAGTTTATCAACATCAGACACGCTATTTTACCATTTGACCTACCTCAAAGTCCTGTGTCAGAGCAGGCGGTGAAGCAGCAGGCGCAGATATCACTGGCGCAAGATCGTCTAGCATAACATGTCTGCTTCAGAGAAGGTACTGTGCTCTATGAGCAGAAAGGAATTGCACTAGTTCAAAAGAAATGTGAATATGGAAATGGAAAGGTCTCTCTAGTCCAAATATTCATGCGGACTATTTGTACCCGAGCTGTGATAAAGAGTTCTGAGCTTGTATTAAATTAGTCTGACCAGCCACAGATGGCCAGCCACAGTACACAATGTACCTTGACCCTGACACAGTGATATCATTTTGGTCTTCTTTGCACATGAAAGACAACAATCTTTGGTCCTTCAATGTTCTCATAATTATAAAATCCCTCAACACAGATCTCTGATGTGTGTGGGGAGGAGGGATTTGCCTCTCCAAGGAGTGCCTTCAAAAAGAAGAAAGTTGCAACTAAAGTCCATTCAAGCTATCCTTCCATTTAGCTGCAACTTTCTTCTTTTTGGTTTATTATTATTATTATTATTATTAGCATTTTTTGGTTTATTTTGTAGCAAGAATCTCACAATTGGTGTGATTCAGCTGCTTTTCTTCGTTGCCATTTGTAAGCACTTCACTAACTGTGATGTTAGATGAATGTCTATGTGTGGTGGTTTCATTGTCAATATAATAATTTGCTACAATAATTTTTACACATCTTTTCCAATTTTCCTCTGTTTTTCATATTATTTCAGTTTTCTTTCAATGTCCTTGGTACGATTTTGCTTAGTTGGGTTACTTGCAAAACTTCTACTCCAGAGGAAAGTGTTGAAGAGAAAACAATAATGTTACAATAAGTTTTACAGGGGTACTTAGATGGCACAGTGGATAGAGTACCAGCCCTGAAGTCAGGAGGATCTGAGTTCAAATGCAGTCTCAGACACTTAACACTTCCTAGCTATGTGACCCTAGGCAAGTCACTTAATCCCAATTGCCTTATCCAAAAAAAAAGTACAATAATTTTTACAAGTCTTTTCCAATTTTCTTCTGTTTTTCATATTATTTCTGTTTTCTTTGAATGTTCTTGGTAGGATTTTGCTTAGTTGGGTTACTCAGAAAACTTTTTCTACTCCAAAAGAAAGCATGGAAGAGAAAAAATAATTTGATACAATAATTTTTACAAGTCTTTTCCTATTTTCTTCTGTTTTTTATATTATTTCTGTTCTCTTTGAATGTCCTTGGTAGGATTTTCCTTAGCTGGGTTACTCGCAAAAACCTCTACTCCAAAGGAAAGTGTGGAAGAGAAAAAATAATGTTACAATAAGTTTTACAGGGGGCAGGTAGATGGCATAGTAGATAGAGTACCAGCCCTGAAGTCAGGAGGATCTGAGTTCAAACCCAATCTCAGACACAACACTTCCTAACTGTGTGACCCTCGGCAAGTCACTTAATCCCAATTGCCTTACCAAAAAAAACCCACAATAATTTTTATAAATCTTTTTCAATTTTCTTTTGTTTTTCATATTATTTTTGTTTTCTTTGAATGTCCTTGGTAGGGTTTTGCTTATTTGGGTTACTTACAAAAACTTCTACTCAAAGAAAAGTATAGAACAGAAAAAATAATGCTCCAATAAGTTTTACAAATCTTTTCCAATTTTCTTCTGTTTTTCATATTATTTCAATTTTCTTTGAATGTCCTTGGTATGATTTTACTTAGTTGGATTACTCGCAAAAGTTCTTCTACTCCAAATGTAAGTATGGAAGACAAGTATTAAATGGCCTACCAAACTGAAGGTCTACAGAGTCATTATGCTGACCTTTTATTGTTGTATGCTTCTGAAAGCTGTACAGTAACCAACATCATGCCAGGAAACTGAATCACTTCCATTTGAATTGTCTCAGGAAGATTCTGAAGATCATCTGGAAAGATAAAGTACAGGACATTGAGGTCCTTTCTCAAGCTAAACTTCCAGGTATTCGAACTCTACTGCAGAAAGGGCAACTCCAAAGGATCGACCATGTTATTCAAATGCCAGACTTTCATTTGTCTAAAAGACTATTTTATAGAGAACTCATGCAAGGCAGGTGCTCACATGGAGGTCAGAAGAAGTGATACAAGGACATACTCAAGGTCTCTCTGAAGAACTCTGGAATAGATTATGTAACATGGGAGACACTAGCAAAGGACCACCTAGAATTGCAATAACTCAAAAGAAACACTCAGAGAACCAAATTTAGAAACATTTTTATCCCCAACATTTATAAGAACTATTTGTGAGTGGCCTGTGGTAGAGCCCTTTGAACTCATAATTGGTCTGATTAGCCACAGTTGGAAAAATTGTACCTTAATGCTAACATAGTGATATAATTTTGGTCTTCTTTGAGCACTTAAGATAATAATCACCCAACCACAATGCCTTATCATAGATTACAAGTGACCCTAGGTTCTAAAAAGTGACCCTATTGAAGCATAAGCTCTTGCAGGTTCTTTCATGATGGAAATGTTTTAAGTATATATCCTAAGAATAGATTTTCTTAACAGCCAGCAGGATGATTTCAGAGAGGCCTGGGGAGACTTGCATGAACTGATGCTGAGTGAAATCAGCAGAACCAAGAGATCATTATACACAACAAGAAGATATACAATGATCAATTCTGACGGACATGGTTCTCTTCAGCAATGATGTGATTCAAACCAGTTCCTATTGTTCAGCAATGAATACAGTCATATATATCCAGAGAGAGGCCTGAGGGAACTGAGTGTGAACCACAACACAGTATTTTAATGCTTTCTGTGAATATTTCCATGCATTTTGTTTTCCTTCTTAGGTTGGTTTTTTTTTTCCTCTGTCTAGATCTGATGTTTCTTGTGCAGTAAGATGACTGTATAGACATGTATACATATATTGGATTTGTCATATAATTTAACATATTTAGTATGTATTAGATTACCTGTCTTCTAGGGGTGAGGGGTGGGGGGAAGGAGGGAAAAAGCTTGGAACAAAAAAAAAAAGTTTTGCAAAGGTCAATGTAGAAAAATCACTTATATGTTTTGTAAATAAAAAGCTTTTAATAATAATTTAAAAAAGAATAGACTTTTGTAGAACACTAATCATGGAAAGGCCTATTATCAGTATACTGACCATCCCATGATAAAATATTTTTGCTTAAGGTAATCTGTAGAAGGGCAAAAAATAGAAAATAGCCCTAAGTCTTGTGGGGGCCTCCTCCACTTCTTCAGTGATTGTGAGAGAGTAAAAGGAAAAGGCACAGAGTATACTAAGAGTCACACAATCACATCAACAAACTTTAATTTCATACTTGGTACTTTAAATGTGAGATCCTTGTCCAATGACCAGTCAGAGAAGTTATCGTTAGAGGAGCTGAATCACAGCAATCATAAAATTCATGCTGTAATTTAAAGCACCAGAAGGAAGGAAGCTGAAGCTAAATGGAAGGCTAACTTGCAGGTACTACTTGGAGAGGCAAAGAAAGAAGTGGCAGAAAAGGCACATACTGACATCATTTGAGAAAAACTAAATGGTGGAGAAATTCTGCAAAGAACTTGATAAGGCCTTCCAAATCAAGTCAAGATAGACTCATATACTTGATGACTTTAATACAAAGATGGGAAAAGATGAGGATGGGGAGAAATACCTGGGAAAATATGGTTTAGGGGAAAGAAATGAGAGAGGCCATAGATTTTAGAGAATCTTCACACCTCTATCATGAACACTTTCTTCAAAAAAAAATTGGTAGATACTGACCAAGGTAAGCATCAAATAGTCACAAAGAAGTAAATTGACTACTTTTTAACAGACAAGAAAAAATATTTTTTGGATGTGGCCAAAAAACAGCCAGCTCTCTGTACACAGCTAAACCATTGACTAATCAAAGGAAAGATCAACAGTTATAATAAATAAGATGAATTATAATGAGAAAAAAGTGGCATACAAATTAATATTTAACCTGAATTATTTAAACAAACTAATGAAAATTAAAATGGGAAATGGACAATGGAAATGACGATGACACTGATATAGTTGATGAAACATAAATTAAATCAATATAACTTAATTGCCACAACAGAGAGACCAAAAGAATTCAGAAAGTGCCTTGGTCATTAAACATCTGACTTACTTGCCAAATGGAAAGACTGCTAACACAGGCAACATCTGTTAAGAATATATAAACTCATTTGCAAATTTTACAAGAAGGAACATAGACAATTATGAGTACTGTATCAATCATTTCATAGAGCAGAGAAAAGCAATGGAAGCTAAAATCAGTGACATAGGTAGTACAAGTATTATTGCCATTTTGTTGTTGTTTATTCAATTTCAATCATGTCCAACTTTTTGTGACATCATTTGGCATTTTCTTGGCAAAGATACTGGAGTAGTTTGTCATAGACAACCCCACCAAAAAAAAAAAAACTTCAAGAAAAATAAAGTAAAAAAGTATGCTTCAATCTGTATTCAGATACCACCAGTTCTTTATCTGGGGGTGGATAGCATTTTTCATCATAAGTCCTTCAGAGATGTCTTGGATCATTGTATTGCTGAAAATAACAAAGTCATTCATAGCTAATCATCTTACAAGATTGGTATTTGTACACAGTACATTTCATTTTGTATCAGCTTTTGCAAGTCTTTCCAGGTTTTTCTGAGAGCATCCTACTCAGTTCTTATGGCACAATAGTATTTCATCATAATCACATCCACATTTTATTCATTCATTCCCCAATTGATGGGCATCCCCTCAATTTCCCATTATTTATCTCCAAAAAAGAGCAGATATAAATATTTTTATGCATATAGGTCCTTTTTTGTTGTTTTTTAAATCTCTTTTGAGATAAAAAAAACCAGAAATGGTATTGCTAGGTTAAAAGGTGTGTGATTTTATAGCCGAGCATAATTCCAAATTGCTCTACAGAATGTTTGAATCAATTCACAACTCCACTAACAGTACATTAGGGCTTCATTTTTCCCTTATCCCCTCCACCATTTGTCATTTTCCTTTACTGTTCAATCAGCCAATCTAATAGGTATGTGGTAGTACTTCAGAATTGTTTTAATTTGCATTTCTCAAATCAATAGTGATTTAGACCAATTTTCATATGGCTACAGATAGCTATGATTATTTCATCTGAAAACTTCATATCTTCTGATCATTTATCAATTGGGGATTGGTTCTTATTTTTATAAATTTGGTTCAATTCTCTATGTATTTGAGAAATGAGGCCTTTATCAAAGAAACTTGTTCATTGTATTTTCCCTGTTTATTCTATTCTTTCTGTCCTTTCACCCTGTCCCTCCTTAAAAGTGTTTTGTTTCTGACTATGCCCTCTCCTAATCTTTTTATCAATCCCCCTTCTCTTATACCCCTCTCCTCCTACTTCCCTGTAGGGTAAGAAAGATTTCTATACCCAACTCAGTGTGTATATTTCATTCTATCTTTGAGCTAATTCTGATGAGAGTAAGGTTCACTCATTCTTCCCCACCTCCCACCTCTTCCCTCCATTGTAGAAGCTTTACCTTGCCTCTTCTTTGTGAGATAATTTACCCCATTCTATTTCTTTTTATTGTTTTATTAAAAGCTTTTTATTTACAATACATGAGTGGTTTTTCTACAATGACCTTTGCAAAACTTTGTTTTTGTTCCAAGCTTTTCCCCTCCTCCCCTCACCCCCCATTCCTAGATAACAGGTAATCTAATACATGCTAAATATGTTAAATTATATGACAAATCCAATATATGTATACATATCTACACAGTTATTTTACTGCACAAGAAACATCAGATCTAGAAAGAGAGAGGGAAAAAAAACAACCTAAAAAGGAAAACAAAATGCAAGGAAATATTCACAGAAAGCATTAAAATGCTGTGTTGTGGTCCACACTCAGTTCCCTCAGGCCTCTCTCTGGATGTATATGACTGTATTCATTGCTGAACAATAGGAACTGGTTTGAAACACATCATTGTTGAAGAGAACTGTGTCCATTAGAATTAATCATCGTATAGTCTTGTTGCTGTGTATTATGATCTCCTGGTTCTGCTGATTTCACTCAGCATCAGTTCATACAAGTCTCTCCAGGCCTCTCTGAAATCATCCTGCTGGTCGTTACTTACCGAACAATAATATTCCATGACATTCATATACCATAATTTATTCAGCCATTCTCCAATTGATGGGCATCCTTCCAGTTTCCAGTTTCTTGCCACTACAAAAAGGGATGCCACATTTTTACACATATGGGTCCCATTCCCTCCTTTAAGATCTCTTTGGGATATAGGCCTGGTAAAAACATTGCTGGGTCAAAGGGTACCCACAGTTTGATAACTTTTTGAGCATAGCTCCAAACTGCTCTCCAGAATGGCTGGATCCGTTCACAGCACCACCAAAAATGCATCAGTGTCCCAGTTTTCCCACATCCCCTCCAACATTCATCATTATCTTTTCCTGTCATCTTAGCCAATCTGACAGGTGTGTAGTGGTACCTCAGAGTTGTCTTAATTTGCATTTCTCTGATCAATAGTGATACCCCATTATATTTCTGCCTTTCCTTTTCTCCTAGCATATTCTTCTCACCCCCTACTTTTATTTTGTTTAGATATTATCCCTTTTCATTCAACTAACACCTGTGCCCTCTGTCTACATATACTTTTCCCATCTGCTCTAATAAGGAGAAAGTTACAAGTATCATTTTCCATATAGGAAGGTAACAGATTATCCTTATTAAGTCCCTTATGATTTCCCTTTCTTGTTTACTTTTTGATGCTTTTCCCAATGAGATTTTTCACATTGTCTTCTATTTTTTTATTTTTTATTCTTTGGGTTTGTTTTATTAGTCTTTGATTTCTCATCAAGTCATTAGCTTTCATTTGCTCCATTCTAATTTTTAAAGAATTATTTTCTTCAGTGAGCTTTTGTATCTCCTTTTCCATTTGTCCAATTCTACTGTTTTCTTCAGTGGATTTTTTTTGGATTTGTGGATTTGGCCAATTCTACCTTTAAAGAGGTTTTTTTTTTCTTTCAGTGAATTTTTGTGCTCCTCTTTCCATTTGACTAATTCTGCTTGTTAAGGCATTCTTCTCCTCATTGGCTTTTTGTACTTCCTTTACCATTTGACCTAATCTGTTTTTTTTTTCTTTTTTTATTAAAGCTTTTTATTTGCAAAACATATGCATGGGTAATTTTTCAGCACTGACCCTTGCAAAGCTTTCTGTTATAAATTTTTCCCTCCTTTCCCCCCACCCCCTCCCCTAGATTGGAAGAAGTCTAATACATGTTAATTATGTTAAGATACTTGACAAATCGAATATGTGTATACATATTTATACAGTTATCTTGCAGTACAAGAAAAATTTGATGCATAAAAAAAATCTGAGAAGGAAAACATAATGGAAGCAAACATCATTAGAAAGCATGAAAATGCTATGTTGTGGTTCACCCTCAGATCCCATAGGCTTTTCCCTGGGTGTAGATGGCTTTCTTCATCACTGAACAACTAGAACTGGTTTGAAACATCTCATTGTTGAAGAGAACCATGTCCATCAGAACTGATCATCATATAGTATTGTTGTTGCCATGTATAATGATCTCCTGGTTCTGCTCATTTCACTCAGCATCAATTCATGCAAGTCTCTCCAGGCCTCTCTGAAATCATCCTGCTTGACCTAATCTGTTATGTCCCCTTCATCAAGCTGTTGACTTGTTTTTCTTTTTTCTTTCTTTCTTTTTTTTGGCAAAGTAATTGGAATTAAATGATTTGCCCAGGGTCACACAGCTAATAAGTATCAAATGTCTGAGGCCAGATTTGAATGCAAAACCTCCTGAATTCAGGGCTGATGCTCTATCCAATGTATCATTTAGCTGCCCTCATAATTTTCATAATTTTCTTGCATCACTCTCATTTCTCTTTCCAATTTTTCTTCTACCTTTCTTACTTGATTTTCAAATACCTTTTGAAGGAAGGAAAGGGACCCACATGTGCAAAAATGTTTGTGGCAGACCTTTCTGTGGTGGCAAGAAACTGGAAACTGAGTGGATGCCCATCAATTAGAGAATGGCTGAATAAGTTATAGTATGTGAATGTTATGGAATATTATTGTTCTATAAGAAACGACCAACAGGACAATTTCAGAGAGGCCTGGAGAGACTTGCATGAACTAATGCTGAGTGAAATGAGCAGAACCAGGAGATCATTATACATGGCAACAACAATACTATATGATGATAAATTCTGATGAACGTGACTCTTTCCCACAATGAGATGACTGATGCCAGTTCCAATGATCTTGTGATGAAGAAAGCCATTTACAGTCAGAGAGAGGACTGTGGGAACTGAATGTGGATCACGACATAACATTGTCACTCTTTTTGTTGTTGTTCGCTTGCATTTTGTTTTACTCTCTTTTTTTGATCTGATTTTTCTTGTGCAGCAAGATAATTGTATAAATATGTTTATACATATTGGATTTAACATATATTTTAACATGTATAACATATGTTGGATTGCTTGCCATCTAGGGGAGGTGGTAGGGGGAAGGAGGAGAAAATCTAAAACACAAGGCTATGTAAGGGTCACTGTTGTCAAATTATCTGAGCATATGTTTTGAAAATAAAAAGATTCATAAAATATATATAATATATATATATAAATTATATATAAAAAAGTCCCTTTTGAGCTTTTCCATGGCCTGAGACCAATTCATATTTTTCTTGGAGGCTTTGGGTATAGGAGCTTTGATTTTGTTATCTTCTGAGTGCATGTTTTTATCTTCCTTGTCACCACAATAACTTTCTATGGTCAGAATATTTTTCTGTTGTTTGCTCATTTTCCCAATCTGTTATTTGACTTTTAATTTTTGGTGAAGATAGGGTTCTGCTTCCAGGGTGGAAAGTGCATTATCCCAAGCTTCAAGGATTTTGTGCAGCTGTTTTCAGAGATATTTGTAGGGTCCTGTCAATTTTCAGTTCTTCCAAGATGGTATGATCTAAGGAGAGGTGTGTATACTCCTCTCCTGAGTATATGTCAAAGACTAGCCCCACTGGTGCAAAGGCTTGCCAAGCCCTTTTCAGGGCTGCTCCTCCACTCTTTTCTGCCCTGAGACTGTGAGGCAGGTCCCTGCTCCACTGTGACCACAAGTTCTGGTGTACTACTACTCTTCCTTACTGTGGGACTGCCACCTGAGACTGTGACCCAGATCTGAGTATGGGCAAAGCAAAAGAGTCCTACATCAGTGCTAGCAAGGAGACCTCTGTAATCAGTTGTTCAACCCTCTTATCATCTGTTGGCTGAGAGCTCTGGAAGTCATTGCTATTGCGTCCGCTGCTGATTCAGTAATTCCCAAGGCTCACTCCTGGTTTGCTAGGGCCAGCCCTCTGCTGGATGAGCTTGGATTGTACCTTGTTTCAGTCTCATCCAGGTGTGACAAACCTTTCCTGCTGACCTTCCAAGTTGTCTTGGGCTGGAAAATTGTTTTGCTCCCATCTTTTTGTGGATTCTGCTGCTCTGGACTTTGTTTAGGGTCAGTATTTAAAAACATTTGGAGGAGTTTGTGGGAGAGCTCAGGCAAGTCCTTGCCTTTACTTAGCCATCTTAGCTCTACCTCTCCAGTATGATGGTTTTTATATCCCATCACAATTCTTTTGAAAGAAACTCTAGTTCTTTGAGTGCCAATTTATTGCTGACTACAAATGACCATAGCATTAACTCTAGTTCCAGTGGGGGCCTTCTGGGATGAATGAATACAGATTTACTCAGGAAAACCACCATCTTTGTTTTCAGTATGTAGTTATTGTTTGTGCTTTGTTTTTGAAGGGTACCAGTGACATCATGGGATGATGTCTTGATTCCTGTATGAATTGGATTTAAGTGAGGCAGAGTCACGAAGTCATCAGTCTCACTCTCTCTTCCACAGTCATCAAAGTCCAGTGACAAGACAAAAGTCAGGTTGAGTGGTGGTGACCCAGAATTACCTTAGTTTTCTTCAATGTCTGACCAAGCTTGCTCCACAGAGCCTGCTTAATGCCCGTTGGAATAAATTATTCTCATTCTCCCGTTTCACTAGGGAGTGTCTTCATATGCTTGGGATAAACCTTCCACCTCCCAACCCCCCCCCCCAACTCACCAACAGCCTGGTTTAGCCCATCTGCTGAAACAGTTTACCCAATTTGCATGTATTCATCCCAAAAGGCCCCCACTGGAACGAGAGTAAATACTAGGGTCACTTATAGTCAGCACTGCACATGCTACAGTTTCTTGGAACCACAGGTGAGAGTGGAGTGCTAGTTAGACACCAGAGACGGATGAGCAGGCCTGAAAAGGGCTTGGCAAGCCCTGGTACCAGAGGGGCTAGTCCTCCTTGACACTCCATGTACTCCAGTATCTAGGAAATGTTTTTCCACAAATCTCACTTTTCTTACTACTGTATAATTACTTTTTCTTTCCTAGTCCCATATTCAAGTCAAGATCTGTATTTCTGTCACTTCTGAAGTAGCATCATGGCTTAGCATCAAGAGCCAGCCCGAAGACCAGGAGGAACCAGGTTCAAGATTTCTGCTATGACACATGGAGCTCTAGCCAACTCTCTAAGGCTGTAAGTCATAGACAAGGTGCCATCATCTGTGAAGTTCCCTATATTAATGACATTGTAGACATTGTTCCTGTTCTTCTGTGGATTTGTGGCTTCTCCAGATCTGAATATTCCTCCCTTCTTTTTTCTACTCCTTTTCTTTGGTTAATATTTTTCCATTTTCCTCCATTCAAATCATCATTAAATTGACTATTGGCTCCCGTTTTTTTAGCCTTTTACCAAAGTTCTTTCCTTACATAATAAACTTAAAAGAGGCAGTGCAATTATTCTTGCCCCCATTTTATAAATGGGGGAACTGAGGCTCAATGAAATTCACAATGAAATTGTCCCCAACAGTGACGGGTAGAAGGACTTTAACCCATGTCTTCTAACTCAAGAGTCCATTGTTTTTCCTCACTTTGACATGTCATCACTTTGCTTGGAGGCGGGAAAAGCTTCTTGACTCATACTTTTTTCTTCAAACTCATCCCTCAAAACACACCTCCTTTCCTCCCTTCTTTGTAGAGGTGATTGTATGAGTGTGAAGACTACAGTTGTGGAACACCCATGTAATTTTAGCCTGTTAATATGTTGGCTAGTTTTTCCTAAACCTTTTCTTATATCCCTTCTTCATCTTTTACTCATTATAAAAGAGTAAAGGGGTGGGGCAAACCAAGGGAAGAATCCATTTGAAAATGAAGGTGGAAATGTTTTAAACCAGTTCCAATTGTTCAGTGAAGAAAGCCATATGCACCCAGAGAGAGGGATATGAAATGTGGACCACAACATAACATTTTCATGCTCTCTATTGATGTTTGCTTGCATTGTTTCCTTTCTCAGATTTTTTTTGTAGATACGATTTTTCTTGCATAACAATGATAAGTGTGGAAATATGTATACAAATATTCGATTTGTCAAGTATTTTAACTTAATTAACATGTAGTGGATTTCCTGCCATCTAGGGGAGGGGTGGGGACTAGGGGGGAAAAATTTGTAACAGAAAGCTTTGTAAGGGTCAATGTTGAAGAATTACCCATACATATATTTTGCAAATAAAAAGTTAAAAAAAAAGAAAATGAAGGTGATATGAAGGCTAAAGACATCAATAAAAATGTAAATTTTAAAAACCACATTCTAAGCCTTTAGCCCTGTTCTTTCCCAATCCTTCTAAATGGCTTCACCAATGTCAGATGCTAATGTTTGGATAACTACAGGTTTGTAGTTCCTGTCAACCTTTAACAGACTTTCAGTCACTGTTCCAAAACTCCACATCTACAATTTGGGTCTGCTGCCAAATGGGGAGACCTAAACTCCAGCCACACGGTCAAAGCGTAAGGCAGCAATAAGTACCAGAACTGGTTTGTATGGCAATATGATTCATGGCCTTTGTAACCCTATGCATTTTAGTTTATACACATAAAAATGTGATCCTGAGAAGTATGTCCCTAGGTAGGCTTCCGGAGACTGCCTGCCGGAGGGGTCCAAGACACATACAAAGGTTAAGCACCCCTGTTTCAGGCTGTGTATTTCACCTTAAACTCCAGTGGGATTCTCTTGGCTCAAGCCCCCAAAGAAATACAGTCATTCTCACATCTGATTGGCAGTTTTGCCTTTGGATCCCCTAGTATATTCTTGAAATGCTGCAAGTAGCTGTGATTTTGTCTTCTTCTCACTAAGAGAATTATTGACGTGGTGTCCCCAGCCAGCCTATACTCCAAACCTTTCCAAGATGGTAGAACCTGCCAGTGTTGATGCTGCAACTGGTACAGCATCAGATCACTCAGAATCACCTCCATGACACGATGAACCTCAGGACTGCAGTGAAGGGCCTTACACATAATAGCAGCTTAACTTTTTTTTTTGGTAAATTGTTGAAAAATATTTCTTGTTTCATGACATAATAAACCAAGAGTCGGGCTTTGGAATCAAGAAAATCTAGGTTAACATATGAGCTATGTGACCCTGGGCAAGTCATTTAACTTCTCTGTGCCTGAGTTTCCCCATATGTAACAAGTAACTAAATATCTGTTGTATTTATCTAATAGGATCATTTAAGGTTCTCCTGAAGAGGAGCTCTGAGTAAAGTGTTTTCCAAACTTTAAAGTATTATACAAATGTCAATATTGCTGGTGTTAGCAGTAATAAAGGAGTGGGCACTCTATAATGGATGGATACAATTGGACTAGAAGTCAGGGAATTCTGGGATCAAATCAGATCCATGGCTGTGTAACCCTGGGTAAGTCACTTAAACTCTCTGGCCTCAGTACACCGACACTTTGTGGTAAATCAGACACTGCCCCAGTTGCATGGTCCAGAACACAAGGAGTCTTCTAGGGTTTTTCTGCTAAGCTGCAAAGGGGTGGAGGGCTGAGATCCAAATTAGTACAGACAGTTCCAAGGCTGATAAAATCCCAGATCTTTCTAATATCTATTAAAATATGATACTTATATAGAAATACTGTTAATATACAAAATAATAATACTGTTAATATTTCAAGAATTCATGTCATAGGTGTGGGTATTCCATCTACATCCACAGACGGAAACCTCTTCTCTGATTTAGTGGATGGATGGTCTATGTGGCTTTCAGGGGATGAAAAAGTTGTCAACAATAAAAATACAAAAACAGAGTAAAAAAATTCAACAATACACATTTAGAAGACATTTTTCGAGCAATATTTAAAAGCAACAAACAGTTCAACACCTTTCTCACTGATTCTTCATTTTTCCTTCATCAACTCACCAGAAATCTTAGCTTGTTAAACATGGACATGCTTCTTTCTCTCTCAGAAGTCAGCTATAGTCTTTGTCTTGAAGGTGCACAGGCAGCTGTTCCAGTTAACTTCACCTTCCCTACATGCTGAGCTCCTGCTTCTTTTCTGTAAAAATTAGTGAAAAATAAGCTGAGTAAAAGCAGTGAGATACGATGAGCAGTGTAAAAGATGACTTGTCTCTTTTTTCCCCTAGTCAAGAGCTATTCCTCAACCACCTGAATGAAGGTAACTTGATTGCTCCCTCCTTTTTCTTCTCAGGGAAGGACCATTTATTTTGCACATAATAGTAAAGTTGCACCTTAGCTCTAAGGACCCGCATCAAAGTTTACAAACTCCATTAAAAACAACTCAATTCACTTTAGTGTAACAAGTATTTATTATGTCTGAACAGAATCCTAACTCCAGAGATGGAGGGGAAATAAAAGGTTTTCTAGTCCAGTCTTCAAATTATAGATGAGGAGAGGGATTGGAGAAGTTAAGTGCACAAGGATGCACAAGTTGTTTTTTCTTTAATTTATTAATACTTTTTATTTGCAAAACATATGTATGGGTAATTCCTAAACATTAACCCTTACAAAGCTTTCTCTTACAAATTTTCCCCCCTACTCCCCACCCCTCCCCTAGATGGCAGGATATCCACTACATGTTAATTATGTTAAAATATTGGCAAATCGAATATATGTATACATATTTCCAAACTTATCATTGTTGTGCAAGAAAAATCTTATCTACACAAACGATATATCAGATAAAGGAAACACAATGTAAGCAAACCTCAATCAAGGACTATGAGAATGTTATGTTGTGGTCCACATTTCACATCCCTCTCTCTGGGTGTATATGGCTTTCTTCACTGAACAATTGGAACTGGTTTGAAGCATTTCATTGTTCAAGAGAGTAATGTCCATTAGAACTGATCCTCATTTAGTATAGTTGTTGGCATGAATAATGATCTCCTGGTTCTGCTCACTTCACTGAGCATCAGTTCATGCAAGTCTCTCCAGACCTCTCTGAAATCGTCCTGCTGGTCGTTTCTTACACAGCAATAATATTCCATCACATTCATATACCATAATTTATTCAGCCATTCTCCAATTGATGGGCATCCATTCAGTTTCCAGTTTCTAGCCACTACAAAAAGAGCTGCCACAAACATTCTTGTACTTGTGGGGCCCTTTCCTTCCTTTATGATTTCTTTGGGATATAAGCCCAATAGAAACACTGCTGAGTCAAAGGGTATGCACAGTTTGATAACTTTTTGAGCATAGCTCCAAATTGCTCTCCAGAATGGTTGGATCAGATCACAGCTCCACCAACAATGCATCAGTGTCCCAGTCTTCCCACATCCCCTCCAACATTCATCTTTATCTTTTCCTGTCATTTTAGCCAATCTGACAAGTGTGTAGTGGTATCTCAGAGTTGTCTTAATTTGCATTTCTCTGATCAATAGTGATTTGGAGCACCTTTTCATATGATTATAAATAGTTTTAATTTCATCCTCTGAAAATTGGCTGTTCATATCCTTTGACCATTTATCAATTGGAGAATGGCTTGAATTCTTATAAATATGAGACAATTCTCTATATATCTTAGAGATGAGACCTTTATCAGAACCCTTAAATGTAAAGACGATTTCCCAATTTGATGCTTCCCTCCTAATCTTGTCTGCATTAGTTTTGTTTGTAAAGAAACTTTTTAACTTAATATAATCAAAATTATCTATCTGGTGTTCAATTAAGAGTTCCAGATCTTCTTTGGACATAAATTTATTCCATATCCACAGGTCTGAGAGGTAAACTATCCTATGTTCCTCTAATTTGGTTATAATATCACTATTTATATCTAGATCTTGAACCCATTTAGATCTTATCTTGGTATGTGGTGTTAGGTATGGGTCAAGCCCTAATTTCTTCCACACTAGTTTCCAATTTTCCCAGCAGTTTTTGCCAAATAGAGAGTATTTATCCCAAAAGCTGGGGTCTTTGGGTTTATCGAACACTAGATTGTTAAAGTTAATGCCTAGGTTGTCCTGATATCCTATCCTATGCCATTGATCGACTGCTCTATTTCCCAGCCAGTACCAAATGGTTTTGATGACCGCTGCTTTATAATATAGTTTTAGATCTGGTACAGCAAGGCCACCTTCATCTGTCTTTTTTTTTCATTAATTCCCTTGAAATCCTTGACCTTTTGTTCTTCCAAATGAACTTTGCTACTATTTTTTCTAGATCTGTAACATAATTTCTTGGGAGTTTGATTGGTATGGCGGGATGCACAAGTTGTTGAGTAACAATACTATTTAGTTCTGCTTGTGGTGGTGAATAGGCAGCTAGGTGGCGCTGCAGTAGATAGAGTGCTGGGCCTGGAGTCAGGAAGACCGGTGTTCAATTCCAGCCTAAGTAAGATAGTGGGCTGTGTGAGCCTGGGCAAGTCACTTTACCATGATTGCCTGGTTCAAAGGCAAACTGGTTCAAAGAGTCAAACATGACTGAAACAACCAATTAACAACAACTGGTAGGGAGAGAATGGTAGAAATCTGAAGTTTAGATAAGAAAGGACCCCCGCACTGATGGAACTTCCAGGTCAGGTTAAAGCTAATATGCAAGTCAACAAGCCTGATTAAATAGCTACTTACATGCCAGGTGCCATGCTAAGCCCTGGGATACAAAGAAAGGCAAAAGACAGTGGCTACTCTTAGGGAGGTCACAGTCATGTGAAGGAGACAACATACAAACAACTGTAACCATACAAGATGGAGACAAGATAAATAAGAGTTCCTCAACAGAAAAAAAACCATTAGCATTCATTTTATACAAATAATTAGGATACAAAATAATACACAAGAAGGGCAGAAGAGCTGAGCAAAGAGTTACTGGAGGTCTGACATGGGGAAAAGGTAATTAGCAACTGGGGGAAGCTCTCAACAGGCTTCCGGGAAAAAAACAGGTTTTGCTTTAAAGATTGGGCAGGAATTCTTCAAGCTGAGAGGAGGCCGTAGGAGGGTAGAGAAAAAAGGAAGCTACTAGCAGTAACTAAAGATAATGACTTAGGATCAAAGATTTAAAGCAGCAAGGGACCTTAGGGGTCATTTAGCCCATTCCTCCTTACCTCTTATTTTACAGAAAAGGAAACTGAGGCCCGGAGAGGTGAAGACTTGCCAGAGGCTGCACATGTAGAGCTGGGATTCTAAACATGGCTCTTTGACTGTCTCAAGTGTTCTTTTCTATCACACCACATTTCAATGGAAAGCTCCCACTTATTCAAAGCAGACCTTGTGGCAAACACAATTTTGTCAAAACAAAATACGAGACTGGGCTTTTAACATAGGGTTAAACTGGCTTCCTTTCCCAACATCCCCTAGGCTCTTAGGTCACCAGAGTGATATTTGTTTCCCAATGGCCATATTCAGGTGTAGGCAGAAAACTGTGAGTACTGCTGGAGCTGGGACAACCCAAGTGGATTTGGTTTCAGAGGCCCTGGGTCCCAATCTCATCTCTGCCACTGACTACCAAGTCATTTGAATTGCTAGAACTCAGGAAAATCAAGGTGGAGGGGAGAGAAGAACCACAGCTCTGAAGTCATTTCAGCTCAAGCTCTACCATTGTACTTTGGAAACAAACATTTAAGTCCTTTGGACTTAAAAGGGAAAGGATATTTGTCCCTTTGAGTTCTAACACTTCAAGAGGCTGTTACCATGGCTCACTCTCAGTGTCAGTAAGCTCTCAGATGTTGTCTCCCTGGTGGGTGGGGATGGATTTGCATCCTGTGTTGACCTGGAAGGGCTGCTCCTTTGTTCTTGAGCCAGGCTGTGGCTTCTGGTGATTCCTCCTTCCCCAGAGAGCTTCCCAGGTTGTCCTGTCTCACCACCTTCCTAGCATCTGCTCTCTTGTCCTGCTCAATCTCAGCCCCTATTCTGCATTGTGATTGCATCTCCTGCTGGGGAGTCCTCTGAAGAATTTCATGGCTGGTGTTTTCACAAGTCCAGTTAGAGTCAAGGGATGAGTCCGGACCTGTAGGCCGAGAGGATTTGGGGGGTTGGGGAGGAGAGTCAGAAGTGCAGACAAACCCAACATTCAGCAAAAAACCCAGCCCATTGGTTGGTTTTCAAGAATATCTGGGACTGTGATCAGAGCCAGACCAGTGTGTGTCAAAACAAAGGTCACCCAGAGCATGCTCTGTTTTCAGAGTTCAAGGATCATAGAATGTTACAGCTGATATCATTCAGTCCCATCCCTTCCTTTTACTGATGGGGAGCATTGTACATGGATACATAAATTGTTACATGGGGTCCAATCCATTGCATCTCACAAACACGATTACAAACAATATGCCTCTTCCATAGGCACAACCAGACTGCCAAAGGGATCCATGACAAACAAGAGCTCCAAATCTCGTCCCACCCTTTCATTACCCACAACCCAGACCCAGGGAAAAGCCTTTTGCCCTGGGAAGCAGAAAGTTGGTGACTTGCCTCCCAGATCTGCTCCTCTTTTTCCCTATTCCCCAGCTGCTTCCAACCTTCTACATTTTCCCCGCCAGAGTTGCCTTCTTTCTCTATTAAAAAAAAAGACACTTGGTTTAGTGGACAACTAAAATAATTGTACCCCGAAAAGAACAAAGACTCTGTCATTTTTCACACCTGTAAAGAAGCCAGTAGAGGAAGCAAGTCTGACAGACCCACAACACAGTGTAATTATAGGCTTGGAAAGCACCATTCCCCCTCTCCCCTTGGATCTCAAAGCACTTAAGCAACTTTAATTATTTTCCATAACACCTCAGTGAGGCCATTATTATTAGTTCCACCAGACAGAGAGGTTACTCAACTCCTTAAGTCACCCAATGAGTCATTGGCGAATGGCTCCCACTCCCAGTTTGGGGCTGGGATGATTTGCCCATTGCTCAACGGCAAAGTAGCCTGCCTGTGCACTTTGTGCAATGAATCTTGGCTTCGGTTCTGCTTTGGAAGCCAGAGAGGCTGCCATTCCCCCTGGATGGAATGCGTACCAGTGTTATTATTAGCTGGAATGTGGATGGAGATATATTGAAATGGTATTCAGACTGCATTCCTGCACACACATGCAATCCTGGCTCCGGAACTCTGCCAAACTGGGGCACGAAGAGAATCATCCAACAATTGGGCTGCCCTTGAAGGTCACCTCCTTCCTTCAGCCTCTTCATTTTCCACAGGGGAGAGAGAGAGCCGCAGAGGTCCAGAGACGAGAGGCGATTTCTATGAAGTTACCCCATGAATTGGGAGCCGGCCTCCAAAAAACCCAGGCCTCCCGAATTCAGGGCTCACTCTTTCCATGTGTCTGTGCTCCGGATGGGAAAGGTTACAGCTGTTACAGGCTTCCAGGGCAGAATGTCCTCCCCCCTCCTCTCCACCAGTTCAACACCTGCCCACAATTTCAGAGCCAAGACTTCCCACCATGTGCATGAAATCCTCCCCAGCTATTCAAGCAGCCACTGATGTCATTTTAGTCTTTGTGCTCCACAAGCTGGAATTTGAACACATATGGCCTTGTATTTTTCTCCAGCTGTTTCATGTCAATCAATGAGTTGCTTAAGCCCTTGCTAGCCAGTACCTCGCACACAGTGTCTAGAAGAGAAGGTACCTCATAAATGTTTGCTGAGTTGGCCGGCTACGTGCCTGACACTGTGTGCTATGTACTGCAGTGGGCCACACGCTGTGTGTTTTTGTGATTTGTGGAATATTGTATTCCAAATAAGACTGTAAGGGAGAGACCATGTAAGTTTGGGATCCAGACAGAATTCTGGACTTGGTGTTCCATCAGGAAAAGTCAGGCTCAAATCTTTACACTAGCTTTTGTTGTTGTCGTCCTTTAGTCGTTTTTCTGACCCTTCATGACCTTCTCGGCAAAGATCCAGGAGTGGTTTGCCACTTCCCTCTCCAGCTCATTTTACAGATGAGAAAAGTGAGGCAAGCAGGTTGAAGAGACTTGGCCAGGGTCACCCAAGCTAGTTAGTTGAACTAGTTAGTTCAACAAGTAGTTGAACCATTCAACTCAGACTGGATGGATCACTTCACAACTCCGCCAACAATATATTAGTGTCCCACTTTTCCCACATCCGCTGGGACGTCGGTCATTGTCTTTTCCTGGCATCTTAGCCAATCTGAGAGTGGTATCTCAGAGTTGTCTTGCATCAGTGTTGTGTTGCATTTCTCCATCTGATTAAATTCAGGAAGATGAGTCTGTTCTGACTTCAGTACACCATCAGGCAGCCCTTTTATACTAACTTACTAGCTTTGCAACCTCAAGCAAATCACTACAATTCTCTGAGCCTCAGTTTCCTCAAATGAACTTAGTTGGCTTTTGAGGTCTCCTTTTGCAGTTTGAGCCTATGACTTCTAGAAATGAATTAAAGTTTTATTCAGAAGAATGATGGAGTTGGACTCGGTGCCTTCTAATGTCCCCTCTAGCTCTAATTTGGATCCCATGATTCCTATTTCTCTTATGCTCCCACCTGCCGTCACGCTAATTAGTTCACTTGCCTCAGTGCTATCCTGAAAAAGATGCCTACTGAGACCCAGGACAATTCTATTGCACAAATTCAACACCAAATATTTATTAAAGCACTTCCCTTTAAGTGCAAAGTAAAACCAATCAGATTTCCCAATATAGACACACATATTTCAAGTAAGATGGATTTACCTGGGGATTACTTGGCCTGAATCCTAAGCTTCAGCAAAGCCCAGGGCCGAGCCATTGTACTAAGATAGCCTTGGGCTTCTTGGTCAATCAATATGCCTTGATACTTCTTTTTTGCAAGATCCATTTATATAACCCTACCTTGAAGTTCAAAGTCCTTTGTGTTCTCTGATGACCTTCTCAGTTTTATGGGATAATAGAGACCAGAGATAGATAATGTTAATATTCTCCCCAAAGCTCTAAGCCCCAGAAAGTCAAGCACTTTTTGAATGCTCAATAAATAATTGTGATCATAGACTCAGCTCTTCTCAGCAATGCAGTTATCCAATTAGATTTCAACAGACTTGCAAAAGAAAATGTCAACCGCACCCAGAGAGAGAACCATGGAGACCGATCAAATGGATCAAAACATAGATTTTTTTTTAATTAAAGCTTTTCATTTGCAGAACATATGAGTGATTTTTCTACATTGACCTTTGCAAAAATTTTTTTGTTCCAAATTTTTCCCCTTCTTCCCTCCACCCCCCCCAGATGACAGGAAGTCTAATACATGTTAAATATGTTAAAAATATGATAAATCCAATATATGTATACATATCTATACAGTTATCTTGCTGCACAAGAAAAATCAGATCTAAAAAGAGAAAAAAAAAACCCAACAACCTAAGAAGGAAAACAAAATGCAAGCAAACATTCATAGAAAGCTTTAAAATGCTATGTTGTGGTCCACACTCAGTTCCCACTGGCCTCTCTCTGGATGTAAATGGCTTTCTTCATCACTGAAAAATAGGAACTGGTTTGAATCATCTCGTTGCTGAAGAGAACCATGTCCGTCAGAATTGATCATAGTATAGTCTTGTTGCTATGTTTAATGATTTCCTGGTTCTGCTCATTTCACTCAGCATCAGTTCATGTAAGTCTCTCCAGGCCTTTCTGAAATCATCCTGCTGGTCATTTCTTACAGAACAATAATATTCCATAACATTCATATACCATAATTTATTCAGCCACTCTCCAATTGATGGGCATCCCTTAAGTTTCCAGTTCGTTGCCACTACAAAAAAGGGCTGCCACAAACATTTTTGCACATGTGGGGCCCTTTCCTTCCTTTGAGATCTCTTTGGGATATAGGCCCAGTAGAAACACTGCTGGGTCAAAGGGTATGCACATTTGTTCTCCGGAATGGTTGGATCCATTCACAGTTCCACCAACAAGGTATCAGTGTCCCACTTTTCCCACATCCCCTCCAATATTCATCATTTTCTTTTCCTGTCATCTTAGCCAATCTGACAGGTGTGTAGTGGTACCTCAGAGTTCTCTTAATTCAAAGCATAATGTTTTCACCTTTTTTTTAGTTTGTCTACTTTTTCTTGTGGTTTTTCCCTTCTACAACTTCACAAATATAGAAATATGTTTAAAAGTACGATTATATATTACATATATAGTATTATATCTATATTATTATATGAAAAAATTTTAAAGTATTATCATATATGTATAACCTCTATGAGATTGCTTGCTGTTTTAGGGAAAGGGAAGAAAAAATTTGGAACACAAAATATTGTAAAAATGAATGTTGAAAACTATCTTTACATGTATTTGGAAAAATGAAATACAACTGAGAAAATAACTAAAAATTATTGCTGATTGGTTGTCATTTGACCTCTCATTCAAGGGTTGGGTCATTATTTGAAGGAAAACTAATAAAAACTCCAAATAGTCTTGCACTCACTAACTCCAGTCCACTCATTATTTAAAATGGGGAAGTCTTCCTACCCAGGGTTCTGTGAATACAAAGCCTGATTTGACATAATGAAGGAATCATCCTGATGTCATCATCCATGTCTTGAGATCAGACATGTAAATCTTAAATTTTGGTTATTGTTTTTTTTATATTTGAGTAGGTATGAGAACAGTATGGGAGGCATTATGGCATAGAGTGGTCTCTCAGTCAGGAAGATCTAAGTTCATGATACATATACCTTCTACAAGAAGCCTTCTCCAAACCCTGCTATTTCCTATATATAGCTTGTTTTCTATATGTTTGCTTGTCTCCCCCACTAAATTGTAAGCTCCTTGAGGGCAAGAACTGTGTCTGGCCTTTTTTTTTGCATTTCCCACCCCCACCATGCTTAGCACAGTGCCTGACACATAGTAGGAGCCTATTAAATGCTTATTACTTCTGTGACTCGGAATCACAAACTTTCAGGGAGAGTCTCTGAGACACCTCTCTAAGAAGATAAATGTAGCACAGTTGCTAATCTGAGGTTAGTAGAGGGATTTTGCTGAAATCACCATTTCAAAACCAAATAGTTTATGAGGTATAAGAAGAGTCATGGGCATTATTATGATAATTATCCCTAACTAAATGTAGCCAAGGTTTTGCATCTCAAATAAATGTGCATCTAAGTTCATGTTCAGGCAATCCTCCAAACACTTGAGCTCACTCAGGTCCCAAATTATAAGTAGTTTCATTAAGGCATAAGAACAGCTTGACCTCACAGGGTTATGGTGAGGATCAAATGTATTAATGCATGAGAAAATGTTTTGAAAAGGGTGAATTTTTACTAATAAGAAGGTATCATCCTTGTACAAGTGGACCTTGCTTTATATTTTCTGTTCTTACAGCACCTTTATTTTCAGATAAATCCCTCCCCATTCCTCTATCTACAAGGTATTTCTCTTATTTTTGTAATTAAAGCTTTTTATTTTCAAAACATATGCATGGATAATTTTTCAACATTAATCCTTGCAAAACCTTGTGTTCCAATTGCCCCCCCTTCCCGAATCCTTTCCCCTACATGGCAAGTAATCCAATATATGTTAAACATGGTAAAATATGTTAAATCCAATATATGCATACATATTTATATAATTATCTTGTTGCACAAGAAAAATCAGATCAAAAAATTTTTTTAAATGACAAAGAAAATAAAATTCAAGCAAACAACAAAAAGAGTGAAAATGTTATATTGTGATCCACACTCAATTCCCATAGTCCTCTCTGGGTACAGATGGCTCTCTTCATCACAAGATCATTGGAACTGGTCTGAATCATCTCATTGATTCCCCCCCCCCCTTTTTCTTTACTGAAGTTTTTTATTTTCTTTTTCTTTTTTTTTCATTATATACTTTCCATTTAGTGAAAATCGTGATGTCAGTCATTTCCCATCAATTTCTGTCACATGAAATAGTGGGTTTCTTTTCACTAGAATTCTTTTATATTTCAACTTCATTTTTTAAAGTGTTAAATGGTCTCTCACTTCTGAAGTTTTTAATTTTCAAAACATATGCAAGACAACAATGATAAGTTTGGAAATATGTATACATATATTCGATTTGCCAAATATTATAACATAATTAGCACATAGTGGATATCCTGCCATCTAGGGGAGGGGTGGGGAGTTGGGGGGAAAATCTGTAACAGAAAGCTATGTAAGGGTTAATGTTGAAGAATTACCCACACATATGTTTTGCAAATAAAATAAAATTTTAAAAAACATATGCAAGGATAATTTTTCAACACTGACCCTTGAAAAACCTTGTGTTCCCATTTCCCCCCCTTACCCTCACCTTCTCCCCTAGATGGATATAATCCAATATATGTTAAACATGATAAAAATGTGGTAAATCCAATCAGATCAAAAAAAAAATTTTAATAAGAAAGAAAATAAAATTCAGGCAAACCACAACAAAGAAGTGAAAATGCTAGGTTTTGATCCATCCTCAGTTCCCACAATCCTCTCTCTGGGTGTAGATGGCTCTCTCCCTCACAGGTCTATTGGAACTGGCCTAAATCATCTCATTGTTTGACAAACCCAAAGACCTCAACTTTGGGGATAAGAACTCACTATTTGACAAAAACTGCTGGGAAAATTGGAAACTAGTATGGCAGAAACTAGGCAATAACCCACACTAACACCATATACCAAGATAAGGTCAAAATGGATTCATGATCTAGGCATAAAGAATGATATTATAAACAAATTAGAACAATATAGGATGGTTTACCTTTCAGACCTGTGGAGAAGAATTTGTGTGCAAAGAAGAACTGGAACTCTTAACTAAACACCAGATGGATAATTTTGATTATATTAAGTTAAAAAGTTTTTGTACAAACAAAACTAATGCAGACAAAATTAGGTGGGAAGCAATAAATGGGGAAATCATCTTTACATTTAAGGGTTCTGATAAAGGCCTCATTTCTAAAATATAGAGAATTATTTCAGATTAAGACAACGCTACAATGACAGGAAAAGATGACAAATGTTGGAGGGGATGGGGGAAAACTGATATACTGATACATTGTTGGTGAAACTGTGAACAGATCCAGCCATTCTGGAGAGCAATTTGGAACTATGCTCAGAAAGTTATCAAACTGTCCATACCCTTTGATCCAACAGTGTTTCTTTCTTTCTTTTTTGTTTTGTTTTGATTTGTTTTGTCTTTGCTTGTTTTTCATGTGTAAACATATTTATATAATGCTCTTGCTGAACAAAAAAAATCAGATCAAAAAGGAAAGTAAATGAGTAAGAAAGCAAAATTCAAGCAAACAACAAAAACAGTGAAAATGTTATGCTGAGATTCACCCTCAGTTCCCACAGTCCTCTCTCTGGGTGCAGATGGCTCTCTCCATCACAAGATCATTGGAACTGGCATCAATCATCTCATTGTTGAAGAGAGCCATGTTCATCAGAATTGATCATCATATAATACTGATGTTGCTGTGTACAGTGATCTCCTGATTAACATCAGTTACATCAGCTCATGTCAGTCTCTCCAGGCCTCTCTGAAATCATCCTGCTGATCGTTTCATATAGAACAATAATATTCAAGGTATTTCTTGAAACAAAGAAGAAAAGAAGAGGAAAAGGAGTTTAACAAAACTAACACATCAAACCGAGTCTGATGTTCCATTCTAATACCCCCTGCCTCTGCCAGGAAGGGAGGTACATTTTGAACCCAACAATACCCTATTATGAAATTTAAAATCGTCAACAAACACAAACCTTTTGATATACAAAACCAAAAAAAGTTTGTACAGGAACCTGTAAATTTTTGTTATTTATGTGGTTTATTAAGAGTATTTTAAATACCACATACCAAGATAAGATCTAAATGAGTTCATTATTTAAATATAAAGAGTGATATTATAAGCAAATTAGAGGAACATAGGATAGTTTACCTCTCAGACCTGTGGAGAAGGAAGGAATTTGTGTCCAAAGAAGAACTGGAACTCTTAATTGAACATCAGATAGATAATTTTAACGATATTAAGTTAAAAAGTTTTTGTGCAAACAAAACTAATGCAGACAAGATTAGGAGGGAAGCAATGAATTGGGAAATCATCTTTACATTTAAGGGTTCTGATAAAGGCCTAACTTCTTTTTTTTTAAGCTCTTTATTTGCATAACATATGTATGGGTAGTTCCTCAACATTAATCCTTACAAAGCTTTCCGTTACATTTTTCCCCCCCTCCCCACCCCCCTCCCCTCCTCTCCCCTAGATGGCAGGAAATCCACTACATGTTAATTATGTTAAAATACTTGACAAGTCGAATATATGTATACATATTTCCATACTTATCTTGCTGTGCAAGAACATTCGTATCTACATGAACAAAAAATATCTGAGAAAGGAAACCCAATGCAAACAAACATTGATAGAGACCATGAAAATGTTATGTTGTGATCCACATTTCATATCCCTCTCTCTGGGTGTATATGGCTTTCTTAACTGAACAATTGGAACTGGTTTGAAGCATTTCATTGTTCAAGAGAGTAATGTCCATTAGAACTGATCATCATATAGTCTTGTTGCTGTGTACAATGATCTCCTGCTTCTGCTTATTTCATTCAGCATCAGTTCATGCAAGTCTCTCCAGGCCTCTCTGAAATCATCCTGCTGGTCGTTTCTTACAGAACAATAATATTCCATGACATTCATATACCATAATTATTCAGCCACTCTCCAATTGATGGGCATCCATTCAGTTTCCAGTTTCTAGCCACTACAAAAAGGGCTGCCACAAACATTTTTGCACATGTGGGTTCCTTTCCCTCCTTTAAGGTCTCTTTGGGATATAAGCCCAATAGAAACATTGCTGGGTCAAAGGGTATGCGCAGTTTGATAACTTTTTGAGCATAGTTCCAGATTGCTCCCCAGAATGGCTGGATCCATTCAGTTTCACCAACAATGTATCAGTGTCCCAGTTTTCCCACATCCCCTCCAACATTCATCTTTATCTTTTCCTGTCATTTTAGCCAATCTGAGAGGTGTGTAGTGGTACCTCAGAGTTGTCTTTGCATTTCTCTGATCAATAGTGATCTGGAGCACCTTTTCATATGACTAAAAATGGTTTTAATTTCATCATCTGAAAATTGTCTGTTCATATCCTTTGACCATTGATCTATTGGAGAGTGGCTTGAATTCTTATAAATATGAGACACTTTTCTATATATTTTAGAGATGAGGCCTTTATCAGCACCCTTAAATGTAAAGATGATTTTCCAATTTATTGCTTCCCTCCTAATCTTGACTGCATTGGTTTTGTTTATACAAAAACTTTTTAACTTAATATAGTCAAAGTTATCTATCTGATGTTCAATTAAGAGTTCCAGATCTTTTTTGGACATAAATTTATTCCATCTCCACAGGTCTGAGAGGTAAACTATCCTATGTTCCTCTAATTTGCTTACAATATCACTCTTTATATCTAGATCATGAACCCATATAGATCTTATCTTGGTATGTGGTGTTAGGTGTGGGTCAAGCCCTAGTTTCTTCCACACCAGTTTCCAATTTTTCCAGAAATTTTTGCCAAATACTGAGTAATTATCCCAAAAGCTGGGGTCTTTGGGTTTATCAAACACTAAATTGCTAAAGTTAATGCCTAGATTGTCCTGATAGCCTATCCAATGTCACTAATCAACTGCTCTATTTCTCAGCCAGTACCAAATGGTTTTGATGACCGCTGCTTTATATATAGTTTTAGATCTGGTACAGCAAGGCCACCTTCATCTGCCTTTTTTTTTTCATTAATTC
>JAJPUD010001087.1:199228-259782 GCA_023553655.1 Myrmecobius fasciatus | reverse complement strand
AATTACCCATGCATGCTTTGCAAATAAAAAGCTTTAATAAGAAAAGAGTATGTTAAATTTAACAAAGTATTTTTAAATGTTTTATTGTTCTTTTCCTTTCCCTTTCTTTTTTCCCTTTTTATCTCTATTGCTAGGAGCCAAATGGTCTCACCTCTTCAGAGACAAACTTATGAATCATGCTTTCTGCAACAGACGAGTTTCCAAAAAGTTGAGTGCAAACTGAATTTTTTTCAAACCAAATTCCATTTCATCCGTGAAAGGCTTGCCCCAGGCATCACCACGGCATGGAGAAGACCCTGTATTCATAAAAGCTAGGGCAAAAGATGTCATCATATAATTGAGATGGGTCATGGAATCTCTCTTCCTTATTGTATAAATTACAGGGATGCTCTTACAAACATCTAATGGGAAACCTTGTGGTGTAGGACCCAGAGCACCAAACCAGAGTTCTACTCTTTAAGTATCCCACAAATGAGTTGTGTGACATTGAACAAATCACTTCCCACTCTGTGCCTCAATGTACTCATCTGTAAAATATGCATAGTTCCTGCTCTACTTCATTTGCAGGGTCATCGGAATCAAATGCAGCAATTTGTATGAAAATGGTTTGAAAAACATGACCATTATAGAGTACAGTATTATCTATTTTAGTAGATATTATTTTGCCCAACAAATATTCTTTGAGAAAGTCATGTGTAAACTAAATTTCTTCTAAACTCAAAATAAAAAAAAACCAAAACAACCAAAAAAACCCCCTCAAATTAGATTTAATCCTTAAAAGTCTCAGGATTCAACTGCTGGAAGGAGACTCAAAACGCAGCTACATTCAAGCTGCATATAATAGAGGATACCTTCTGAAATGTTTCCAGTAAGTGGTTGCTCAATCTCTGCTGGAACCCTTAGAATAAGGGGGGGATGCTCCTTCCCTCCCAAGGGAGCCCATTCTCACTTTGGATAGTTCTATTTGGTAGCAAAATTTTCCTGAAGTCAAGCCTAAATTTGTCTCTGTGCAAGCTGCCCTCTGGGGATGAGCAGAACAAGGCTAATCACTTTTCTACCTGATAGGGTACATCTGGGTCAGTCCCACACAACAGAGATGTCTCATGATGCAGGGGACATCTAGGTGTTTTAAAGTGGGTTGGGGTGGGCATGGTCTTTCTTACTGGCAGATAGGTGCCTATTAGCTACAAAACTGAGCATTTCCCCCTGCCTTTTTTTTTTTGGGGGGGGGAGGAAACAAGGCAATTGGAGTTGTGACTTGTCAAGGGTCATAGGACTAATAAATGCTAAGTGTCTGAGGTGGGATTTGCACTTAGGTCCTCCTGACTCCAGGGCCCAGGCTCTACTATAGAGCCATCTAGCTGTCCCTAAATAGTCCCTCTTCTTTTTTTTTTTAATTGGACATTTCCGGCAAGGATGCCAGATATGATAAATTAGAGAAATTCAGGCAGGACAAAAGTACCAAACAGGAAAAGAGACAGAAACATCTTGTCACCAGAAGGGCTAGGCCCCCCCAAAACTTGATTTTTTTTCTGAAACTCCACAAATATTTATCTTTTAATAAAGCCTAAGCTAGAGTTAGCTTTTTTGGCTGCCATATTGCATTGTAGACCCATAGTCTTTTTGTTTATCAATCAGGTGCGACTCTCCACGACTCCATTTGGGGCTTTCTTGGCAAAGATACAGCCATTTCCTTTCTCACTTCATTTTGCACATGAGGAATTGAGGACAAGAATGGTTAAGTTACTTGCCCAGAGTCACACAGCTGGAATCTGGGGTCAGATTTGAATCCACAAAGTCTTCTGGGCTTCGGACCTACCACTCTATGCACTGCAGGTACGTCCTAGTTGCCCTGAGCATACTAATCTAAATCCTGAATCACTTGGTGGGCCACACTTCCCTCACCCTGTTTTTGAAATTGACTTTTGGAACCTAAGTAGAGAACTTAATTTCACCACGTTGACTTTGATCTATCATTCTGGTTTGTTGGGATCTTCTGGATCCCAATTATGATCTTGGTGTTAGTGAACTCTCTCTGTTCTATGCCAACTGCAAATGTGAGAAATGTACCACTTAAAATGCTCTCATCTGAGTCAGTAAGGAAAAAAATTACTAATAGAGAGTCCTAGGGCCAAGGGGCACTCTAGGAACTTCCTTCCAAGATGATATCAACCAATTAATGTACATTCTTTAGAGTTCAGTCATCACAACCTACTGCTAGTTACTTATCTAGTAAGATCAATGAGAAATAACAAATACATTACCCGAGTACTCTGTGGGTAACCTTAAGGTATAAGAACTAGAGGAAAGCCTCTACTTTACTGATTGCATCCTGTATGGAGGGCTCATGGAGTTACATTGATGGGATAGAAAGGCATAGAGGCACTGTCCCCACTGAAGAAATCAGATTTATCAACTTATCCATAGTGTCTTGCACATACTACATCAACAAATATTAACTTTTTTATGAATGAGATGAAGGAGATACATGTTTAGACAGAGTCCCTGCCCTCAATGGAGTCCATTGTCTAGGATGAGGAATGAAATACCATCACAGATTATATGCGTTATATAAGTGAGATCATCAAAGAAGTGCAAAGTGCTACATGAAGTTCAAATGATTGTTGCTTAATGTTTGTTGATTTTGTAACCCACTTCTTTTTTATTAACATGAGACAGCACCATAATTCTTTTACTCTAAATGCTGATGTATATTTATCTGCTTTCCAAAAACCTTCATGGAAAAAAAAAGGAAATTTCAACATAAGAACTAAGTGACAAACTGGTAGTCCATTTCCCTCCCTCATTCAACTTAAGAAAAACAAAACCTGAGACAATTTTTTTTTTTTTGGCAAATCTAGGTGGTTGTCTTTCACTTCAATCTACCTGTTAACCAACTTTGAGGAACTACATTTTAACAGACAATGACTCCTTATTGGAGTGGGAATCACATTCCTGAGTAGGCTCACTATGTGCAATCAGACCACCAACTTCTGAGAGCAAAAATTAGGACAACACTAGGAGAATAAAAACAAAAGATATGGCATCAACTGAATCAGCTCTATCCTGATTTGTTTAAATACGCTGATGATAAAAAAATGGGAAATGAACACAGACTACAATTTTAAACACAAGTTCATTAAACGATGCTGTAACAGGGAGACAAAAAGAACTTAAAAACATTTTAACTTGGCAGTTAGAGAGATACTGGCTAAGGGCAGAATAAAATATAAATTTGTGTGTAAAATCTTATGGAGAAAGATGGTGGAAGATTATGAATGAGAAACAGTGGAACCGTAAAATCAAGTTTAATGAAAGCTTGATGAGACCAACCAAGAAAAATCATTCTAAAGGCAGCTAAGAATGAACATGGAAAAACAAGAGAAGACAATTGGAAGTCTTTTCACCGTCAAGGATAGATAGTTCAGTCACACTTGGATTCTAACATCACAGTCCCAGATATGTTTATAGAGAAAATAGAAATAGCACTAAAGAGAGCAAGAAAAGCAATTGGATTCAGCCAAATAGAGGAAATTCAGCCACAGTCCTCTGTGCTGGAGGTGACAATCAATGGCAATTATGAGGGTAAATGACATTGACTGACAAAAAAAAAATACCTAAAAGATATTAAAGGGAAAAAAATCTCAGACTTTTTGAATGCATAAAAAATGTTTTTAAGGCAACTGTAAAGAACAATAACAACCACTGATCTTGTATGTCTACTTTGCCATCTAATTGAAATTTGTATGAGAATGATCTATACAGCCATCCAGGGCATCCTCAATGAGGGTATTGGTAGGGAACAGGGAGGCTTTCATAAGCACAATTCCACAGAATACTACATCTTTATCATTACATAACTGAAGTGGAAAAGTCCACTGTGCTTATTGTTTATTGACTATAAAAAAGCATTTGATTTGGCCAAGCAAATGCCTGCCTTAAAAGCTCCCTTCCCACAAGGAATCTTCTATTTGTACATAAAAATCATTCAGGATTCCTTGAAAAAGAAATGAGAAACCTCATTTGAAGATTCTCTGATCACTAATCTCAGGTGAGGCATAAAACAAGGAAAACCAAACTATAAAACATCAGATACCCTAATCGATTTAATACCAGAAATTTTTATGACAACACAGTGCCAAATGCGGGGTATTCAAAGACAAAAGGAAAAGGAGTCTTCACCCTCAAGAAACTTACTTTATAATATAACACAAACATAGGTGACACAGTGGATAGAGCCTAGACCTGGAGTCAGGAAGAGTCAACCATGACTGAAAAAAAATAATTATAAACAAGAAACTAAAATCAACTAAACTACACATAACCAATTTCCTGTACTCCTCACTTCTCTCTTCAAGGCTAGCTATTAAACGTGGACAATCTTCTCTCACTGTGCTTTTTGGTTATTCTTCATGATTCCCTTGGAAGAAAGCTAAGTGGGTGACTGGCAGTATGACTATTTTCTTTTTGTAATCTTGGCATCTGAAACGGAGGTAAGAGAGCCATAATGATCTATGACAATGACTTAAAGAGAAGCAGCATTACACAAGAAACAATTCACTGGACTTGGGGGGGGGGTCAGAACACCTGGGAAGGGTTCTACCACTTTCATAGTTCTATGATCTTAGGGAAATCACTTAACTTCTTTGGGCCTCATTTTTCTCATTTGTAAAATGGGGTCGATATTTGTTAGTACCAGACTCATAATGGCATTTTGAGGATGAAAAGGAAGCATGTATGTAAGAGCAAAGAATCATGAGCTATTAGTAAAAGTGAAATCCACAAAATCACAGATCTTTTTCCAAAGAATACAATACTTTATTGAATGTTTTATAAACTTCAAAACTGTATTATCTTGATCTACAAATGTCACTTCCTTACAGTAGGAAGAACTTTCCAAATGAGTAAGACTGTTACATTAATACATCAAAGATTTACAATAACTAAAATAGGTATATGCTTCAATACAGTATTTCACTTTAAAATATTTAATATGATTATTTAAAAAAACTAAAATAAAACTCAGTAAAAAATCTGTTGGGTTAATATGGATTCTGTTAATAACAAATACAAGAAATTATATAAAAGCCTTGGTTACATCAAATTAAAACTTGAAATTTGTGACAACCAAAATTAGAAAGTACATTTATACAACTAAAAAGAATAATGATCAATACATAATACGTTACATTTTCTTTTTTCATTTAAGGATCAATTCTTGTGCCATTTTCCATTTCCATAAGTTCTTGTGCTATTCATTTCTTTAAAATGGTAAAAGGGATGGATTCAGACAAAATGAAGACATATCAACTGACGCAAAGTGAGCAGAAGTACAATAACGAACACAACACAACACTAAACAGAAACAGCTTTGAAAGACTTAACAACTCTGATCAATACACTGACTACCTTCTGCTCCAGAGCTTTACAGAGTAGTGGAGTACTTATGGAAAAGACAGAGACACTAAGATCTATTTGGAGATGGTCAAAATGTGAATATGATTTGGGTAAAATCTACTATTATTTCTTATAAGGGAAGGCTTCCCTCTCATTCCCTCATCCCCCAATTTGGGGAGGGATTTTGGAAAAGGAACCTAGATCTACCAATAGCATCACCAAAAACAAACAAGAAAAGCAAAAGGTCATTGTAGCAGGTTTTTTTTTTTTAAATTCACAAAAGTACAGAAGGGAGTTCTATAAGAAACAAATAGGACAGTTTCAAAACTAGGTGTTTAACTTGTTATATTCTTTAAAAATGCAAGCTATATGTTACCCAAGACCTAATTCTAGTGCCTTCCCTCTGTTAATTATTTCTAATTTATCTTGTGTATGTACCTTGCTTTATATATATATATATATGCATTTGCATGTGTCTCCTGCATTAGACTGTAAGCTCCCTGAGGTCAGGGATTGTCTTTTGCCTCTTTTTACATCTCTAGCTTGACATGCCTGGCATATAGTAGGCATTAAATGTGTGCTGACTGATTAATTGCAGACTGATTAGTTTCATGTACAATTCTTTCTATTTCTGGGTATACTGAAATGCTTCTGTTTGATATTCATCAAACAGAGAACAAGAACAGTGCAATTGAAAAGCACATTTTACACATACTTGAAAAAAAGACTTTAAAACATGAGCCTCTCTGACATAGAGCAAGGTATATGGCCAGATATGGAGACATCAAAATGAAAAGTGGGTATAAAAACTGATGGATGAATAGACAATTATGGCAATCAGGAAAATTCAAAGCAAGATGAATTGAAAAAAAATATGACTTGAAATTTAAAGAAAATGAATCTGATTCTCATATTTTAGGTTTTACACAGAGAAATAATATTAAAATCTAAGGCAAAAACTTACTGCCACAAAAAATAATAACTTAAGACCGTGGCAACTGATAAAGTGGGGAGTATGAGAATTGGACTGCAAGGACCAGGGATATATTTTTGGCTCAGCTATTAACCATCATCTGTGTGTTCTTGGCCAAGTTGGTTCACCATTCTGAGTCTCTAAATGTGGAATAAGGGAATTAAACTAGATCTCATTTAAGGTCCCTTATAGTCCTAAATGCTGATAATCATATAGCAATACAAATCCTGAAAGGGCCTACTCCAACTGATTTTCCCGCTTTGGGGCTAATACTGTAATAGCATCATTCTGAATAGTCCCTTCTGGTTCACAGTCCTTAAAATGAGGAGAAAGGCTCCTTGGAGCAGTGGCACTGACCTTTCTTCAAGGAGACAATTTAAGACAGTGATGTGGGAAGATCCTGTCTTAATAACAACTGACATTTCTATAGTACTTTAAGGTTTGAAAAACACTTAAGATACTCATTTGAACCTCCCAACAAACAGAAAGGTACTATAGCATTCTAGGGGAATTGGCCCTTTGTCTACCAGCAAAGAAAACCACTTCCTTGGCAAGTTTTAGCCACATAGTGGCCTGCAGCATGGAGAGATAAAGTGATTTGCCCAGTTCGGGTCACATGGCTAGTGTCAGGAGCAGAACTTAAAAGCAGGTCTCACTGATTCTAAAGCCAGCTCCCTATTCACTATGCTATGGTTGCATTTCAATGAAGGGAGAAATCAGAGGCAGGACGTAGGATGAGAAGTGCAGGATGGTATAGTGCAGAGTTGTCAAACATGGAAAAGTAGCCCATAACCTCAAGTGCAGCCTGAATCAGGGAAATATTTAATGAAATAAATAAAAATAAAATAATACATAATGTCAACATGTGATATTCTAAGTCAACATGTGACTCATTGGGATCTGCACATAAAATCCTGCTCTCATTTAGTAGTGGAGAGACCCTGAGCAAGTGACATGACTTCTTTTGCTTGTGAAGCACCAGGGTTGGGCATGATAGATTGCTAGGTTCCTTCCCTAAGTCTATGATCCTATGATGTTCATATTTGCCAAGGCATATCTATGAAATTCAAGTTTTCAAGTTGAGGGAATACTTAAACACAGATGGAAAAAAGAATGTCCATTCTCCTTCCTTTTCTGAGGTACCCATCAATATCTTGGTAATCTTTTTAGTGAGTTTGACCAAAAGGGTCATCTGTCTGACAATCTATTCCACTAATTTCTCACCCCCAAAATGCTATATAATGCTATTTCCCACTCTGCTCATTTTTCTCTAATAGATGCATTTTTAAGAAAACAACAAGCTAACAAAAGACCATCCAAACTACAGGTGAATGTTAAACCTAGCCTTGTTTGTCCTATTACCATAACTCCTTCCAACAAAGTTGAAATACAGCATTGAAATCACACATTACTATTTTAAGACAGGTATACTAATATAATGAAGTGCTAATTTATACATTTAAATAAATTAAACAATTATTTACACCAAGCCAGAAAGGCTTCAAGGATGGGTCTGATGACGAACTGTTTGGTCTGTTGTCTAAGGCCTAGCCTAGCAAGGTTCCAAGCAGCTTAATGCTAGGCTGGCCAAAGAGGGGTTAATTTGAGGGCTCAAGAAGCTTTAAGTTGTGGACAGCTTACGACGACTGGCACTCTCACAGGTAAGGTACGCTCACAGATAAAATGACATCTTTGAAATATGGTGAGTGGCTCCCATTGCTGCAGTACTCTATGGTTTACAAAATACTTTCCCAAACACAATCCTATGAGGTATTTAGTGTAGAATATCACTATCTCCACTTTAGTGTCAAATATCACTATCCCCACTTTATACTTGTAGACACCGAGGCTTTGAGGGTTGACATGATTTGCCCAGGGTCACAGAGTATGGGAACCAGGCCTTAAACCTAGGCCTCTTGGCTCACTGTCTTCTCTAAACCACCCTGCCTCCCCTTTCACAAGTGGCCAAATACACCAAAGTCTTAAAATAATAGGATTGGAAGCTGGAGTGACTTGAAGAACCCAAAGCAATAGTATTTTCCAAACAACTCCTAAAATAGAACTCATTAGCCACCACACTAGCTTTAAATGTCACCACTCATGATAACAGCTTTTGCTTGCTTCTAAAAAAAAAAAACAAAAACAAAACCAAAACCAAAACCAAAACCAAAAACTCAACCAACCCCTACTTTCTTCCAAACATATAGGTTTCTAAAGAACCCACAGTTTAACTCAACTTAGGCTCTTCGAAAAGGAATTTCTCCCCTTCAAATAATCTAGCCTTTGCTAATAACTAAGTTCAACTCTAAGTGTTAGGCTGTAGCTCTTTAAAAAAAATGAATTTCCTTAAAAACACATGAGCCCTAACACTTATTCCTCCTTAAAAGGACTGATAAACTTAGATATGTGTAATATGTAAACAAAATACATAACTCAGCTTAAATCAAAGACAACGCAGACTTGGGGAACACAGGATTCAGGGAGTAAGAACGGGAAAAAAGCCATTTATTTGGAAAAAAAAAAACAAAAAAAAAAACCCCCAAAAAAACCCAAAAACAAAAACAAAAACCATCTCACCTAAGACTGTGCAAAGCTAACTTAAAGCAATATCAGATAAAGTTCGGAGGAGGGCATGACTAATCTTTCTCTTGCAAAATATGTTTTGAATAACAGCTTTAATGGTTGTATTTTAAACCTCTTCTGTGCAGTAAAATGCCTCGATGTCAAGTGTTGCACCAGGAGGCTCTCTTAATACAAGCCCCTGAGGTACTCCTTACAGCATTAAGCAACCTCCATTATTAGAGCTAAGTATTCTTAATTCAGGAGTGCTTTTATGTAATCTTGCCAATACATAAAAATCTGTTTGTTTTGTTATGTCCTTGTCAGTACTTATGATTTTTATAACTAGACCTCCCCTCCGCACCAAGTATTACATGCCCTAGGGTCCAAGACACCAGTAGTTTTGAACACCACTGGAACTGCACTTAATGGGTGCTCACAACAGGAAGAAAGAGAGGGCAGAGGACATTAAAATAGCTACACTAAAAGCCAATAATATAATCATATTTGCCAAACAACAAGTATTTATTGAGCACTTAATATGCCCAGAGCCCCATGCTATGCTCTGTAGGAGATATAAAGAATAAGATGCAAAGTCTTCCCTGCCTTTAAGGAACATAGAGTCCAGCTGGGAAACTAAAACAAGTTCACAAACAAATATAAATACAAGGGTAAAGCGTCAAAGTTTACAGTGAGGTGCCTTGGGAGTTCAAAGGAGAAAGAGGCCATTTTCCACTGGGGCTGGCAGGCAGTCAGTGAACAAACATCATTCTACTTTTCCTTACCTTGGCTGCCAAGTTTTACACCAGGTTAATAAAAATCTTCTGGAAGTTCTGGAGAATAACTTAGGCAGGCTTAAATGAGAAAAGTGTTCAGTGTCTTACTTATGAATGAGGAGTCTTTTCCATCCTCAATTTTAGGAAACCAGAAATATTTGACTTGGAAATAAGAGACTGGGGGAAATTTCTTCCCCCCCCCCAACTATGTGCTACAAGATACTTAAAGCTTTTTCAGTACCAATCTAAAAGGAAAAGCCTTTCATTCTTGGGAGAATTAGGAAAACCAATGCTGAGTGACAACTAATATTTGTAGGTGTTTGAACACAACTAAGCCTTCAAATCATAAATAATTACTTAAATAGCAAAAGGAATTGTTTTTCTTTGACCATTCTCAGATACGTTTGGTCTTTGGTATTTCTGTTTTAATTCTTATTACTAGAAAGAAAAACTATACAAACATCTAAAAATTGGCCTTGTTTCATGACTGCCTGGATAATTCTTCCTCTTATGAATAAAGAACTGCCTGGTCAGGCAATCACAATCTCTACAGTGACTTCGAGGTTTTTGCCAAGTCTTTTATAAGACAAAAATTCCCAGCAGACGTAGGCCCTTCCATTGACACTCACTCAGCACATCTAGAAGGAGACACTTTGGTCCATTTGGAGATAGCTTTCTACTCTACTGATTACTGTGAAATAGAAAACAAATAAGAAAGATGCTATGCTAAGGCTTCAAAGACAGTTCAAGGAATAAACCTGTTTGGTTTTTAGGAAGAGTTAACATTGTCTGCATTATTTCTTCCTTCACATGTCAAAAGCCACTCAAGTGGCTTCCTATCACACATAGTCAAGTCAAAAGGAAATAGCATAGCTAGGAGCAGACACTTTGGTCAGTTTGGGTATAGCTTCTTAACTCTACTGCTTACTGTGAAATAAGAAAACAAAATAGAAAATACATTGCAAAGGTTTCAAAGACATTTCAAGGAATTAATCTGGTCAGTTTCTAGGAAAAATTATCATTGAGGGCATTATCTCTTCCTTCATATATCATCAAAAGCCACTCAAGTAGTTTCTCATTCTCAAGCCAATAAAAAGACCAGACTAATCCAACTACAGAATTCCAATCACGACATGAAAATTTTTTGCTTGAAAGTAATGACAGTATAACACATCGGACATTTGTCAATTGCTTCAGCACAGGGTTGACAAGTAACCAGATGTCCACAAGGGATGAAAACGACAGCAATGTTCTCATCCATGCAGATCTTACACAACTTTTCTTCTTGCAAAAGCCTGAGCTGTTCTTCAGCACTAATCTCTGTGGGAACAAAAGAGGGAACAAAATGAACAGACTTCAGATTAATTGTTTAAATCCCTCCCACTTTTTGGAATCAGTTCAATCAAGTTGCTAATGAAGAATGCCCAAGCTATATTCATCCATTATGGTAGGTACACTTCTTGAATCACTGATAACCAAATATGTATGATTACTACTGGAAACTGAGAAGTTTAGTTTGTGTTAATACAGAACATCCCCGGAAATTAAATGCTTGTGGGGAAAGTTTTACAGGATCACATTGCTACAAAATGAGCATCCTCACCAAAAAGGGTTGCAGTAAGTCATTTTACAGTTAATAAGCTAAGGAAACTGAGGCCCCAAAATGTTAAGTGACTTGACTAGAGATGACAGCTAAACAAGTGCCTACAGTACAGTTTGATTCAAAACTTAGGTTTTTCCTGGCTCCCAGTCCTGTGTCCCATGGACCCCTGATGGTACCCCACGTTGCTTCTGCATGTCTTCTCATCTCTCCCTATTGTACTTCTCCCTCTTCTTTGTTTTCTCCCTAAGTTCTCTGTGCCAAGTCACAAGGCTACTGGCACATAGGCTGGAGGAGAAGAAAAGGTCAGTTGGCTTATGCTCCTGACCACCATTCCCATTATATTATTCTAGATCAGCCTAGAATTAGCTGAAGCCACTCATTGTTTCTATCAACAGGCACCCAGGGAGAAGGGGAGATGAAAAGAGATTTATAGGGAAAAGTTGAGTTGTTGTTGTTTTTTTAATCTCACTGAATCATCTAATCAAGTTCTCCTCTGATGCTTCATTATGACATGAAGATGACCCTGGTTCTCCAAAGCTATGCCAACTAAGTGCAAAATTGAACAATTCTTACCTAAGTTGGCTAAGTTGGATTGAGAGCACAAGTCTATCTGAATGCCTATAAGAAGTATATTTTTTCACTTGCTTTGTATTTCTTGCTTTTTTGGTAACATGATTAATAAATATGAAAATAGGTTTTGCATGACTTCATATATATAATGGGTATCATACTGCTTGCCTTCTCAATGAATGGGGGAGGGACTAAAAGGAGGGAGGGAATTTGAAACTCAAAAATTATAAATGTGGAGAGACAGAGAGAGAAACAGACAGATGGGAGGATAAGGACAGAGAGAGGGAAAGGGAGGGAGAAAAAGAGACAAAGTACAGGCCCAGAGCCAGGTGCTATATGATAAAGATCTGTCAGGAGACTTTGTACCAGTCATCTGAGGACCAGCCAATCTAGTAACTTGTTAGGGGAGTTTTTTTGGGGGGAAAGGTTCATTCAACTGTTATATCGTCACCTTCCTCCACTGATGTACAGAGGTTATAGCCTTCCAGAGTTAACAGGGACACCAAGAGGTGAAGTTACTAGTCCATGAGCAAAGAGGATACATGTTAGAGGGAAGATCCAAGTCTGGTTCCTTCTCTTACAAATACTTCCAAGACTGGCCTTCTCTCTCACTACAACAGGCTTCCCTTCAATAGTAAGCACTGACACGGTTGTAGGGCACTTGCAGGTCAGGGACCTATGGATTAAAGGGACTTCAGAGGTCATCTAGTTCGACCTCTTCCAAATCTGTACACCTTCCACTCTGCCTCATGGCCAGTAACATATAGAGGAACATGCATCAGGGAGGACTGAGCAATCAAAGAATCCCAGAGAAAGATTATATCCCAGTCCCTAGCTGAGTTAGCTAGTTTAGCTAGGGGCCGCTCCCAGCTACCCAGCTATGAAGAAAGAACAATGGTGGCCCCAGGATGAAAGATGGAAGTCCCAACTCATTAATAGTTCCTCAGCAATTAGTAAGCTGAACTAATTTCTCTGTAGTTCTTTAGCTTTGAGCTCCCACCACTTCAGCTACCTTCTGTTTTATAGAAGCAATAGGCTGACAAAATTAGGGATTTTTGCTACCGAGTTCTTCCTAAGGCTCCTGGGCAGAGAGGCAGTCAGTAACTGTACCACTAGCAATTTCTTTTAATTTATTAAAAATTAAATAAAATGAAGGAGAGAGGCCCATTGAAAAATCTCCCCCCCATTCCTAATTGGCTGTTGTATCTGAACTTGGCAAATACCATCTATAGATTAAATTAGAATCTATACTATCGTGCTGTATAATTTTTTAAACAAGATAGGAGAATGTATTAGATTTAACATATACTAGACTACTTGCCATCTAGGGGAGAGGGTTGGGAAAAGGTGTGGGGGGGATTGGAACACAAGTTTTTATAAGGGTTAATGTTGAAGAATTATCCATGCACATGTTTTATGAAATAAAAAGCTTTAATAAAGAAAAAAAAAAGATAGCAGAGATTTCTTTTGACTAAGCAGGGAATATGAAGCAATATGCCCAAGACATTACCTCTTTCCCCTAAGCTTCCTTACGGTATGTCTCCTTAAATCATCTCATTTCTTCCTACTCTCTGAATTATTTTGACCTTCCAAGCCTGATCACCCTATATATATCATATTTGGTACATTTGCGTAATAGCAGAAAATTCATTTACTTAAGCATTTTCTGCTATTTTCTTTCTTTCTACTTTTTGCTGAGACAACTAGGGTTAAGTGACTTGTCCAGGGTTACAGAGCTAGGATGTGTTAAGCGTCTGAATACAGATTTGAACTCAGGTCCTCCTGACTTCAGGGCTGGTGCTCTATTCACTGCACCACCTAGCTGCCCCATTTTCTGCTATTTTCAAGGAACATGAAACGCAAGAATACTCTAAAAAATAATTTTCAGCTATAATACCTATCTTTCCCTAGGTTCTAGATATGCTAACTTCCATCACTGTATTTTACTTTTAAATTAGTACCTGAGTTAAAAACCACAAATTTCCCCCAAACTCACAAATAGGCAACAAATTCCAAGCACCGATATAAGGTTCCATTTTATTTTTAAATCATAAAGCAGACTATTACCTTTCTGTGATGAACTTGATTTTCCTGGTATACTTTCTCTCTGAGTACTCACTAGATCTGCTACAAGAACTTCAAGTGATTTATAGTTGCTTCCAGTCGATTTTACCTTTTCTTCCATAATTTTTGTAATCTCATAAAAACTGAAACCCATTCGCATTGCATCTTGTACCAAAGGACTTTGTAGTACAATATAATCTGAAATGAAAATTGGAAGTGACAATCACCTACAGTACAATCATGGTCAATAATTACAATTATAATTCAAACTCACTAATAAAGTTATGGTTTTACCAGATTGTAAAATACACCATAAAGCAGAAAGCATGGAAATTATTTGGTTTAAAAAAGAGAAGAGAGCATAAAAGCAAGACCTTGGTGAAGGACTTCTCATTTGACAAGAACTGCTAGGTAAACCAAAAGACAGTTTTGCAGAACACAGATTTAGACTACTACTTTACACCATACTCACAGCTCCCAATGAATAAGCAACTAAATATAAACTATAATCTTTTTTTTTCTTTTTTTTCCTTAATTTTATTTTATTTGCATAACATTATGTGTGGGTAATTCTTCAACAATAACCCTTACATAGCTTTCCGTTACAAATTTTTCCCCCAACTCCCCACCCCTCCCCTAGATGGCAGGATATCCACTACATGTTAATTATGTTAAAATATTGGCAAATCGAATATATGTATACATATTTCCAAACTTATCATTGGTGTGCAAGAAAAATCTTATCTACACAAACAATATATCAGATAAAGGAAACACAATGTAAGCAAACATCAATCAAGGAGTATGAGAATGTTATGTTGTGGTCCACATTTCGCATCCCTCTCTCTGGGTGTATATGGCTTTCTTCAGTGAACAATTGGAGGTGGTTTGAAACATTTCATTGTTGAAGAGAGCCATGTCCATCAGAATTGATCGTCATATAGTACTGTTGTTGCCGTGTATAATGATCTCCTGGTTCTGCTCATTTCACTCAGCATCAGTTCATGTAAGTCTCTCCAGGCCTCTCTGAAATCATCTTGCTGGTCATTTCTTACAGAACAATAATATTCCATAACATTCATATACCATAATTTATTCAGCCATTCTCCAATTGAAGGGCATCTATTCAATTTCCAGTTTCTAGCCACTACAAAAAGGGCTGCCACAAACATTCTTGCACATGTGGGGCCTTTTCCTTCCTTTATGATTTCTTTGGGATATAAGCCCAATAGAAATGCTGCTAGGTCAAAGGGTATGCACAGTTTGATAACTTTTTGAGCATAACTCCAAATTGTTCTCCAGAATGGCTGTATCTGTTCACAGCTCCACTAACAATGCATCAGTGTCCCAGCCCTCCCACAACCCCTCCAACATTCATCATTAACTTTTCCTGTCATTTTAGCCAATCTGACAGGTGTGAAGTGGTATCTCAGGGTTGTCTTGATTTGCATTTCTCTGATCAATAGTGATTTGGAGCACCTTTTCATATGACTATAAATAGTTTTAATTTCATCCTCTGAAAATTGTCTGTTCATATCCTTTGACCATTTATTGATTGAAGAATGGCTTGAATTTTTATAAATATGAGACAATTCTCTGTATATTTTAAGGGTTAATGTTGAAGAATTACCCACACATATGTTTTGCAAATAAAATAAAACTGCAAATAAAAAAAAGAAAAGATGGAGAAACATGAGCTGGCAGTTACCTCTTTTGCTATACAATATGCTTATCTCCTTTTCTGATCACATACTCCTTGATACTCTTTCAATATTGTTCTACATTAATCACTGAAAATAACCTGACCTTATCACTCATCTTTTCCATTGTCCAAGTCAACTATAACTAATACTTTAAAAATCAAAACAATATTAGGGTTCAAAATTTGGGATCCCCCGCCCCCCGGAGAGAAGCATAGGATTCATTTAAAGGGTCTGTACAATTCCCCAAAGCAATCCTACCCATTTCCTTCCATCTATTTAAGTCTAGGCAGGAGTCAGATCACTTAAGACATCCAGGACCGTATTGCCCTCTGGAGGCTGGCTGGGGGAAAAAATCCTATCTGTCTTTTGGTTTAGAGTGCTTAAAGGGGAGGAGGGAGAAGGGGGACAGATCCCAACCCAGTTCCTAAACAAAAATTATTTTCTTCCACAATTCCAGTTCTGATGGAACTTATTATTAGCTATATAAGCCCAATCAAGTAATTTTCCACTGTGAACCTGTTTCCTCATTTGTAAAATTGCAATACTTGCACTACATAGCTCACAGGGCTATTTGTGAGGAGACTCTTTTGTATCTTTAAAATATTATATAAACATGAGTTACTCCAATACTAACACTTTCTTGAAATGTCTACTCTAACACTTGATTATGGTATACTGGTGAATAACCAGCTAGGTGGAAGAGTAAATAAAAGGTTGGGCCTAAGGTTAGGAAGGTCTGAGTTCAAATTTGATCTCAAATACTTACTAGATTATGCACCTTTGGATAAGTAACTCAAGGAAGTCACTTGTAAAATGGGGATAATAATAGCACTCTCCTCCCAGAGTGGTTATGAGGCTCAAATGAGATAACTGTAAAGCACTTAGCACAGTGCCTGGCACATAGTGAGTAATACAGAAATGTTAATTATTATTATTACTGTTATTACTATTAACAATGGACTCTCAAAGTTTTCACCGGTGGGACACAAGTTCTAGCAGATCCTACCAAACTGAAAAGCGTTCTAACATGGGAAGACTGGCCATGGCTGGATGTGCTCATTATAAGGTTGGCCACAAGGTAACTATTTTGGCCATAGAAATTCTCTAGGATAGGGCAGTGTGGTATAGCGGATGTGGGTGTAGGTGACTGAGTTAAAACAAACTGGGCTCAAATTTTCCCTTTGATATTCACAAGTAGCATCACTATGAGGTGACTTATTTAACCTTTCAATATGAGGCAACTCAAAACCTGCCTACTAAGTCATATATAGACAACTGGTCACAGGTAGGTAGAGGGAGTTCCCACATTGAAAAAAACACAGATCCTTGCCCTCCCAGGCTATCTACCAAGTCATAAAAGGGTTGTGGATATACAGGGAGCTAATGTGCTTAACATACTAGCTACAGGCAGTAAACTATATAAATAAGGGAAGGGAGAAGTGTAGCAAATGGACACAGTCTCTAGTAAGAATATAGTCTCTAACCTACAAAAATTCTGGCTGAAACTAGAATGGTGATGTAACAGAACAATGATTATGCCCGCTAGAACAAGTTGGCCTTCTTTCTAAAAAAGCAAAATAAAACAATATTGATAGGTTGTGCTGACACTATGTTGATACAATCAATATCATGCAAAGGCCACTAGGCAGCTATCAACAACTTCTAATATCACAAGGAAGTAGTTTTCTTGGGTAAAGAAAAAAACATAAGAAAATTATCTTGTCTAAGGTGTTAATGCTCTAATTTACTAATTCAAGGGAAAAGAGAATCTAAAGACATAAGGTAACTTCACATTCCAAACTGGTATTCTGATTTGTTTGTCACAATTTTAATGTTGAATAATAAAGTCCATTATTATAGATTTTTAAATAAATTTCTATTGATTTTTTTTGTTTGGCATTGCCTAAATTTTCCTTTGTTTTCCCTCCCTCCCTTCCTGGGGAGCCATCCGTTCCCTCTAGTATTTTGTTTCAGTTTTTTGAGACTGGGTCTCCCTATCTCTCTCAGGATGAAAGCTATTCCTGGGCCAGATCTCACTACTTCTTGGCACAGGAGCCATGCCCAGTCTTCCTCCCTGGCAGAAGGAATTGTAGGTGTGTCTGGCCCTCGTATTGTTTTAATAGAAGCTCATCTCCACTTGAAATTTCCAAGGGTGAACCATACTTTCTCTCTGTTAATAAAAGATGGGAAATGATTTATAGTTTTGAAAGCTGTTTGTTTCTTCACTACTGAGTATTAGGTCTGTCCCATACACAGTATCACTGAGAAAGAGAGATTCTGGAGAAAGATAATAAAATCATAACTACCCAAGGGAAGTAGGGACATGAAAATACTTAAGAATAAAGGTAGATTATTGAGGAGTTGGGCAATTAAACAGACCAAGGAAGAAGAATGAACAAAAAATAAGTAGTGAGTAATAGGGGAAAAACTGTTGAGGAGGGTAGAGGGCCTACCTAAGTAGCAAAAGAAGGAACTTTCAGCCAGAGTATTAGGGAAGGGTAACAGGAAATGATTGCTGTGATGGCAGTTAAGATCTTGAAGGCTCTTGGACTGTTATAAAAAGGCTTCATTTAAGGCTATGTATAAGAGAAAACAGATTGGGGTGGGGTGGGGAAGTTAAAACCTGTGAAGATGTCCAAAGGCAAAGGGAATGGCTGGTGGAAGTTTGGTGCCAAGGGTACGCAGGGGGTTTTCATGTTAGAATGATTAGTGTCTTTTAAGCCTCTAAGGTCCAACTGGTTCTCTCTGGCTTTAGGGAGTTTTTTTTAAGATTAAAATAAAATTCAGTGTTCAGTCACAATGCCCCCAGTTAGGAAAATTCCTAACACCTTGATAGAGGTGTTTAAAGTAACTTCACATTTACATCTCTCTAGTTAACCCCTAATCTCTTTAGGGATAAGACAAAATTCAGTTTCCTGGAAACATCTGGACAAGAAAACACAGTATAAAATTATAATGTCTTCGGACCAATAAGCCGAAGAGGAGAAATTGGGGGAGGAAGCTGACCTTTCCTTAAGACTTCTTTTTGTCTGAGTTCTCCTCTTAGAGGCCTGTAGAGACCATGACTCTTCACTATTTTCCTTCTACATTGCAGTTCAGTGTCCCCTTTGCTCCAGCCTTCCAATCCAGAGGCTCAGAATGTCTTTTCCTCAATTCCAAGCTGACTTCTTCCTTTTATTCAAACTGCCTAGGTGATCCAGCACTAACACAATGACCTTGTTCAAAGTTCTGAGTGTTTGATGTCATCATAGATGGAGTGCCATGCCTGAAGTCAGAAAGACACCCTCCTGAGTTCAAATTTAGCCTCAGATACTTACTAGCTGTAAGACCCTGGGCAAGTCACTTCACCCTGTCTGCCTCAGTTTCCTCATCTATCAAGTGAGCTGGAAAAGGAAATGGCCAAGTGATCCAGTATCTTTGCCAACTCCAAAAGGAAAGTGCCACCCATATATATATAGAGAGAGAACTATGGAGATTGAATGTGGATCAAAGAGTATCTTTACCTTTTTTGTTGTTATTTGTTTCTTTCTTGTGTTTGATCTGATTTTTCTTGCACAACATGACTAATATGTAAATACGTTTAGAAGAACTGCACGTGTTTAACCTATAGGGGGCTGCTTACTGTCTAGGGGAGGAGGGAAAGGGAGAGAAAGGAAGAAAATCTAGAACACAAGGTTTTGCAAAGGTGAATATTGAAAACTATTTTTGCATGTATTTGGAAAAAAAATACTATTAAAAAAAAAAGAAAAAAAAACTCCAAAGGGGTCACAAAGACAGGAATGAACAACAAGGAAAAGGACAGGGCTTCTGTTTTTGACATGTTGAATTTAAAGGGAACAAAAACAAAAGTGGCCATCAACAAATGTGCTCTCTAGCCAAGTCATCAGAGCCAAAAGGAGTGGGGGAGGTAATTTCAATCCTACCCTTGAATTACTTAAGTAATTAGTTGCAGATATCACTTAGGAATACAATTCAAACATGGGAGTGTCTATGATATGCTATTATGTGATAGATACTGGGCTACAAAGATGAAAAAAGTAGTCAACTACTTCTCTCAACTTTATAATCTACTTGGGGAGGAGGTGGGAAGAGGGACAGGGAGAGAGAGAAGAGAAACACAGAAAACACAGAGATATATGATACAGTGTACAAACAAGAAGGCAAAGAGAACATCCAGTCCAAGTGTTCTAGAAAAATATGAAAACTCCTTGAAGACAGAGGCTATTTTTCATTTTGTCTTGGCACCCTAGGCATAGCACCTAGAATGGAGGATATTGTAGCACTTAAATGCTTGTTGACTAGTAGAGGGATTTTGAGAGTCTGATTTAAGGGGGAGGGAGGAGGGAGTTCATTCTGGGCCTGGGGGACACTGAAATGAGTCATTCCAAATAAAAGTTGCAAAAGTATCAAGTCAAAGGTGGCACAAAAAATCCCATCAAGTAGTTAATATCCCTGACATTATACCTAGAAAGCTTGGGCTATTATCTAAATGGGATATTTTTATCTGGTGGGGGCGGGGGGGGGGGGAGAAGAAAAATAGGAAAAAGGGATTGATTACTAGTGTCTCTGGCCAAGTTATAATGGAAGAAAATAACACCTCAACATCCATTTGGGAACTGCAGTATAGACAAATTATTTTAGCCCAGAGCAGCTACTAAAAGCTGAGGTTGTTAGGGGAGACCAGATTTCTAACAATCTCAAATCCTAAAGCTCTTTTTAGTTTCTTTTGTGCTACAGTTAGACAGTCTGAGAACTATCAAATTTGACTTGGAACAAAAATACTATTCGAAGAACAAAGCAGTACCCTGAAAAGTATTAAGGATTAAGCTTATTAGCATTCAAGTGTGCACCACTTTAAATAAGACTGAATTGGGTAGTTCCCCCCCCCCCAAATCAAGTTTTCCAGGTTTCAACATTTTAAAAATAATTTACTCCAGGAAGTCAGGAGCTCCAAGATTCAGAGTTTGTGGACTGAATGAATGTCAGAGCCGAAAACAAAAACAGCCACAGCTTTCTGTCTACATCAGCCACTGGAAAACAAAACAGAGGACTCTGGGGATTACAGGCAGAATAGATTAAAATGGCTGACCAGAAAAATATCCTTAACATCTTTGACAAACGCACCTTTGAAAGGCCCATATTATTTAAAGGGCCAAAGCAAAGTGTGCAATGGCCACAATTCTAAATCCACAAAAATGAAGAGTAAAACCTTTAAACAGTTTCCATGGAGCTCATAAATCTCCTACTTGCTGATTACTTTGTTTGATTATGTTTGTGCCTGGAGGCCTCTGGGTGAAATCTGAGCAGAGTGGACTGGCTCATTTAAGGAGTTGTAAATGTTTAATGAATGTTATCTATGCAAATTGAGAGCTTACGTAAGTCTAGCATTTATTAAGTGCCCATTTGCACGTGGCACTGTACAAAGAAAATTAAATGGCAATGAAAATAAAACCACAATCAAGAAAGTCACTCAGAACCTAACATCATACAGACCTAAATATTTTAAAAGGGGGGGGGGAGGTCTGGGGCAAAAGCTACCCAGAAGCCTCTGGGCTTTTTTCCTCTTGCCCCCCCACCCCCTCCCCAAGGTCTTTCATCATCACAGCACTTCCTCCAAGGAACCTCAGAGGCTGGCTGCTCCTCAAAATTCCATCAGAGCCTGTTTTGTTCTAGTATTCCCAGCACCCAGAAGGTGCCTAATAAATGCAGAACTGAATTACAGAAAATCAAGCAGACTTTAAATCCCAATTCATCATCTTAGCCCACATACCAACTCCTCTTGACATCCCCATTTCTATTCACGAGTCATCTTTTGATTCATCCATTTTCCTCCCTGCTGTATCTTCCCCCCCCCCATCCAATCAGTTGACAAGTACCAGAGTCTGGCCCTCACCACGATAGCTCTCATCTTCCATCTCCCTAATTTAGGGCATCATAACCTCTCATCTAGACATTCATAATAACCTAACTGGTTGTTCTCCTTTCAAAATCTCTCCTCTTTCCAATCTATAATATAAAATGCTGCCAGTTTGCTTTGCAAACTTTAAAGCACTATATACATGCCACTTAGTTTTATTATGTTATTAACTCCAGCTCCTAAAAAGCTTTCAATCTCTCTTCAGTGTCCACCAAAGGAAGCCCCAACACAAGGGGCTGGCTAGTATTCAAGACCCTCCACAAATCTGCTTCAACTTCCCTTTGCAGCACCATCTCCCACTGTTCCCCTTTTAAGGATTGACGGTCTAAATGAACATGTCACTGTGCCTTTGTCTATTATAATTTCTTCAATCACCTGGGTCACATACATCTCTCATGATTTGGGGTGCATATTTAGTACCCTCCCTTTCATGAAGATTTTTCTGATGTTCCATCTGCCCTTCCCCAAAGGCAAACTTCTCACTGGAACAATCTGTTAATAAACAGAATTTGGGAGTTTCACTTTGGGGAATTTTTTTTTGGTTACTATCTTTCTTGAACCTCCTGCCTCTTTTTAGGACCCCAGTCACAAGATCACACCTATTTGCTTTCTAATTACTACATCATTATCATCATGATAGGACTCTGTCCCTTTAATCAAATCCATAGGTTTTAAGGTTAGAGACATTTTCTCTAAGTGAAAAAACCCTCCTATGATTAAAAAACAAACAAACCACTAAATAAAACAAAAATTTTGTCAATGATACTATCAAGCAAGAAACTTTCATTTTTGATACCCTCTCCTTTATCACTATCTAGTACTACTAAAGCCTGTTGATTGTCTCCTTGAAATCTCTCATATTTGCCACATATTTTTTAATTTGCCCCCATCCAAGCCAATATCCCATGCCTAGGCTATTTCTGTTTGCAAGTTTCCCTGTCTCCTATTCTCTCCCACCTTCAATCCTTCATAAACAATAAGGCAAAACAGAATTTCCAAATATCATTTCCATCATGTTAATCCTTTGCATCTATATATGCTCCCTAAGGTAGGTAGTCCCACTTCTTGCTTCTCCTACTCCAATCTGGAATATTTCCCTCCTTTTCACTCACTGAAATCCTTTAAGTGCTAGTTCTGATTTCATTTATATTCCCGATCAGATCATTTAAGAGCTAATTATATACTGCCATGGTTGCTTGCTAATCATCTCATCTAGTTTAAGTTTGTCTCTCCAACTAGGTACTATCTATTATTATTTGAGAACATAAACCACTGTCCCTCTCTCCTTTCACCCATCCCAAAGGCCAGGACCAGTAATTCCCATTTTGAACCAGACATCAAGGTTTCTTTCCCATTCAAGAATCTGACCAAATTTGATCCTACTTTTCTTAGGACATCTCCTAAGAGTACCATTAGTATAAAAGGATTTGGCACCGTTAGTGACGTTTCTTCAAATTAGCCACTAATATCTTGAGACCTAAGCAATATCATGCTTTGGTCCTCTTTTGTTGTTATTGTTCAGGGATTTGGTCATGCTGACTCTTCATGACACTCAGATTTTCTTGACAAATATAATGGAATTGTTCCTTTCCCAATTCATGAAAGCAAACAGATGTTAAGTAATTTGTCCAGGGTCAGATACTTATTATCTTAGGCTGAATTTGAACTTAAGTCTTCCTAACTTCAGGCTCAGTACTGTATCCACTGAGTCATGTAGCTGCTTCTATTTGGTAGGCTTACAGGTACTTATTAATTCTTTTCAATAAATTTTGGTTATTGGAAAAACTTTTAACATTTTATTACTGTGACTATTCACTCCACTAAGATAACCAAGCTCCAAAAGGAGCTAGCAAATAATAGTTTTTTTTTTTAAATCTACTTGGCTATTACCAAAACCTCACAGGCTAGTAATAAGTCATTATCCATATCATGTCTTAAACTTTGCAAAGTGCTTGAGGGTAAGTAGTACAAGTTTCTTAGATGGGGAGCCTAGGGACAAAAAGACCATGAAACTTTTTCAGTCACAGTTAAATTCATAGTCAAGATTCTAGCCCAGCTTTCTTAATGTCTCTTAATGTCTTATATTTGATTCATGCTACCTCATTAAAATACTTCTGCTATATTAAATATAATTGACTATATTTCAAATGTAATTTAAGTAGCATTCTTCCTCAGAAAGTTTAAACATTGGTATTAAAAAAATGACTGAAATTATAAACTCTGACCTGTTAACCGTATCAACTGAAAAGTCTATAGATTAGAAAAGTATTAATAAATCCTTTGATTTATGTCAAGATTTCTCAAGTTGGGGTCCATGAATCTGAGGGTTTTTTTTAAATATTTACAACTGCTTTGGAAAATAATTGGTTTCCATGTAGTAAACTTCCTGCCATCTAGGGAAGGGGAAGGGACTAGGGAAAAATTTGTAACGGAAATCTTTGTAAGGGTCAATGTTGAAGAACTACCCATACATATGTTTTGCAAATAAAAAGCTTTAATAAAAAAAATTAATTGGTTTCCTTTACAATCCTATGAATTTTATTTTATACATCTAAAAACATTCTGAGCAGGTTCATGACACAAAAAGGTTAAGAATCCCGACGTAAGCCAAGCAATCATGTGGGACATGAATCTATAAAGGTCTTATGATATAGACAGGGGTTGTGACTGGTGTGGAGGGAACCTTTTCTTTTAATAACAATGACAGTGGGGGCAGGGAAATGGCAGTGGCTGGCCAGCTCTTTGCAGAGAACAAAAGGGGAAGCAATAGGGTAAGAAGGACAGGTCACAAAATCTTAAAACCCCATCCCGACCCAAAGTCCTAGTTCTGGTTACCAATTAGTTGTATAACCCTGAATAGGTCATTTAAGCTTTATGAGTCTTAGTTTCCTTATAAAATAAGGAACTATATTCTTCCACTTAACTATTTTTAATGTTTACTACTTAACAAAGATTTATTAAATGTTTGCTGTATGTAAGGCACTATTGTTGATACAAGGATATAAAGTCCAGGCAAAATACAAAGAGAAATTGGAGGGAGAAATTACTAGGCTACCACTGTGACAGGTTGACAGAAAAACTGAAGATTTCATGGAGGTGGGACCTGAACTGGGCTTTGAACAAAGGCAAGGCACAGATAGGACTGTGCAAGAGAAAGAGAAAAAGAAAGAAGGAAAGGGAAGTGAAGACCATCTAGAGTCCATTTTTATTCTAAAATTCTGTGATTCTTTGTCTAAATTATACCTCTAAAAGGGTCAAAAGGCAGAAATTAATAAGACATCAACATGAATGCGTACAGGTCCAATATTGCAATATTTTAAGATAATATTTGTGCTTAGGGTTAAGTTTGTTAAGGGAAAAAAAAGGACGCTAGGATATACTGAACAAATCCTGAATACATTTTCTAGTGGTTCATGTCTGAACACTATCACTTGCCACCTCCTTGGATATGAGACCTCTAAGACCAAAGTTCCCAATCAGCTATTGTTTCCAGAAAGTATAAGCTAAAAACAACACCTTGCACAATAAACTAATACTATAATGCTGTGGTTGTAAAAGCTTACACTAAATCACAGGATTTAATATAATATTCATAAACTCTTTCAGAGCTACATAATAAAAACTAAAAATGTGCTAACTTAAGAAGATACACTAATAACCTTAGTTTTAACAATCTTCTTTACAGTATTTACAGGAAAACTCAATTTCTTTATAAACCCTATCTCCATTTCTTCCTCAGGCTAAAAAGGAACAAGAATTTTACCCCTTTTCTAACTGGGTGGCACTGTTTCTGACCCAACATAAATATCTTAAAAATCACAGGTTCTTTCCCCTTTAAGAAGGTCATTTTTGTATAACATCTGGGAATAATAAATAGCTAATAAGACCCCTGTTATTAGAATATTAGAACAAGATCTACATTAAAATTTTAAAAAATCACAAATGTAAAAATGTCAGAACGTTCAACTGAACTATTTAAGCTTTTTAAAAAATCCTTAATAGGGGCAGCTAGTTGGTGCATAGAGCACCAGCCCTGAAGTCATGAGGACCCGAGTTCAAATCTGGTTTCAGACACTTAACACTTCCTGGCTGTATGACCCGGAAAAGTCACTTAACCCCAATTGCTTCAGGAAAAAAAATAAATTTAATAGATATTTTAACCTACCCCCTTTCAACAAGGAGTTTCTTTTTGATGTTGAAGTCATAGGCTAAAATAAATAAGTCAGTTCAATTGGCATTTAAGCATCCACTATTTGCAGGACAATGTCCAAGATCCTGAGGCTACAGAAACCAAAATCAAACTTTCTGCCCTCAAGCTTACATTCACTCCCCCCCTTGGGGGGGGGGGGTTGGAAATGAATACATACAAAGAAAATTCAATACAAGATATATCCAACATAATTTTTTGGGGGGGAGGGACACATACAGATCCAATATGAAGAGCAATTTTTTTTTAATCAACAGAAGGCATACTGGAAGGGCACAGTAGAATATGATAGAGGCAGCGGAAGATTGTGGCTGATAATGATATATGCCAGGGAGGGGGGGAAAAGATAGTCAAAAGGAGGAGTCTTGGCCTTGGCAATTCACAAATCAAAATCAAAGGCAATAATAATGTTTATTTGACTATTATTTCTAAGCAAGAAGTGGAAAGTTGAGGTGGGAAAGATGAGGCATGTTCCATTAGAGAGGAATGAAACATAATAAGGGTACTCACCTTCCAATTCTCAGCCAAAGCAGCTCTACCCCCTGGACTCACTCAGAAAGTAAAATTCTTTCCCTGAAACCAAGCATTAAGGTCACTAAGGTCATTTGAATAACTGAATGAGCCCATTGGCTCAATGAATTATAATACTATTAGTAATGCTTTTGAGTACAAGATGTGCTAGTCTTTAAATCCCAGAATGAGTTCTGTCAATACCAGGGAACACATTAGGAAGCAGTCAAGAGAAACATCAGCTGCATGTAAAGATAGACCAGTTCATTCAGAATTTATTCATTCACAGTTTAGACATAAATAAGATTTTCAAATCCTTATCAATCTATTTACCCTAATTAAATTACCTTGAGAGGCAAACGGGGAGGGGGGAATAACAGAAAATGAGTCTCATCTTTTAGAAAGAGAAACTGTTATCCCCAAATTCCACACCTAGCCATCTACTGGACATTTCTTTAAAAGTGTATTATTCCTTTATAAGTATGTTACTTGACAAATTGCAGCATGAGGCTTCTAGAAATAATACATTGCACAAATGAATCAAGTAGATTGGGAGCTGCCCCTGCTTTTTGGATGAAATGAATTTCTAGAGTTCACATGTTATTGCTATATCCAGAATTCTTGCTGCTATCTTCATCTGTCCAAGAAAAGTCCGATACCACTAATGAATGGTTATTGACCATGAGAAGTGAAATATAGTTCCTTGTCAACCAAAGCTGAATGAGTTAAGCAGAGAAAATTATGAGGCATGCTCCACCAGCAACTTGCTGAATTTAGTTTTAGTATCTCTGCACTATAAAATGGGGTTAAGGGCAACAGTGTAAAAATCAGAGTCTTAGGCGCAGCTAGGCAGCACAGTGGATAGAGCACCAGCTCTGAAGTCAGGAGGAGTTCAAATCTGGCCTCAGACACTTAATATTCCCTAGCTGTGTGACCCTGGTCAAGCCTCAGCAATAAATAAACAATCAGTCTTTTTGAGCAAATGACAATCAACTTTTGAAGATTCGTTCAACTGGAGGAGAGCAGTGACCTACCTAATCCTAACACCATTTCTTTGGAGGTCAGAAAGAGTAATGTGCTATCAGCACCTATTGCCTCTATTTTTGCCTTCTGGGGCCAAGCACAAATCTCCCTTCTTCATGACAGATCTTAAAATACCGGAAAGCAGCTATCATATCCCCACTAAGTCTTTTTCCTCCAAGTTAAACATCTTCAGTTCCTTCAAAAGATCCTCTGGCACAGTCCGTTCAACCTGATCCCCCTGTTTTAGATATATTCCAAATGCCTTCCAGTGGACACTCCCAGTTTGATCTTTTATATTTGGATACAATAATTTTAAAAACTTAAATTTTTATTCTGAATTTAAGAAACAAGTAAATTGGGTATTTCCAGATACATATCATAATAGAAAAAAGAAGATTATACCTATCTATTATGCATGTCTTGCTTTTCCTTTTTATGTACATAATAAATTAATCATATAATTTACATAGTTGTCCAGCTTATCTATGCTTCTTACTGGCATTCCTTACATTCCCCTTTCAGAATTTAAAAAAAAAACCTGCCTCAAAGATTTCTTTTCCTGCCTTATCCCTATCCTTTCACTCCATACCCCATCCCCACCACTGAGAAAAGAAAAAATTACATATATATATTCAAACAAAATAAATCCCCACATTCTTTGAATTGGAAAGCATTGTTTTATTCTGCATCTTGAGTCCATTGTATCTCTGTTGTAAGGTGGAAAACAAGCAGCTATCATCAGTTACTAGTCAATGTACTAATAGAGTTCCCAAGTCTTTCAAAGATGTCTGCTTCTTAATGTTGCTCTGACTGTATAAATTGTTCCCCTGGTACTAACTCGCTTCACTCTACATCATTTCATATAAGTCTTCCCAGGTTTCTTTGAAATGATACATTTTGTCTTTTGTTATACCATAATAATATTCTATAAGATTTATATATCATAATTTGTTCAGCCATTGTCGAAAAGATGGGCAACCCTTAATTTACAGTTCTTTGCCACTTACAAAAAGTGCTACAAATCAATAATTTTGAATATATGAATCCTTTTTCATTGTTTTTTGATCTCTTTGGAGAACAAACCCAGTAGTAGCTTACTGAGTAAAAATACTGATAGTTCAGTGACTTGAGTTTTCATTTCTTCTTATTCCTCTTAACACTTACAAAAAACATTTTTATTAATAATTTGCTTTTTTACACCATCAAAATTTCCCAGTGTTCCTCTCCACTCACCTCCTAAGAAAGTCATCTCCTATGACAAATAACATTTTTAAAGAAAAAAAGAAGAAAAAACCAACAAATCCATCAAGAAGACTGAACACCTATGCAAGGTACCACATTCGTGGACTTCCCATCTTTGCAGAGCATGTAGCATGTTGCTTTTTGTTACTGTTCTGCCTGCTTCACTCTACAAATCTTTCCGTGCTTCTCTGGTCATCATTTCTTATTGTACAGTAACATTCCATTACATTTATGTACCAGTTTGTTTATGGGCTTTCCAGAATAGCTGGTTCATTTTTAGCTCTCCCAGTAAGTACATGAGTATACTTGCCTTCCCTTAACCTTCAAACAATAGTCATTTTCTTTTTGGGCTGGAGATGGAATCTGAGTTGCCTAAATTTCTATTTCCTTAATTATTAATGATTCAGAGTATTTTTTCACTTTTGCTGACATTTCAGGTTTTTTACTTTGAAAATTGCCTATTTGTAACCTTTGATATTGGAATTAGGAACTATTGTGGAATGGTTTTTCTTCATAAATTTGAATCAGGAAAAACTTGCTGCAGATTTCTTTTCTGTTTGCTTTCCAGCTTTCCCAAAAATTTTGGTCAAGTAGTTGAATGCTTAAGCCAGTAGCTGGAATCTCTGGGTTATTGATCACTATATTTGTTTCTTTCTATATGCTGTATATCTAATCTGCTTCACTTACACACCTCTTTGTTTTTTAACCATTGCTGAATAGTTTTCATGATTACTGCTTAGAGATTTGGTACTGCTGGGTTCCCTTCCTTCCCACTATTTTTTATTATTGCTCTTGAGATTTTTTTTTCTGTCAGATTAATTTTATTTTTTTTTTCAAGCTATATAATTTTGGTAGCTTGATTGGAACAGAATTGAATGAATAAATTAATTTAGGTAGTATTGTCATTTTCCTTATTAGATTGACTTGCTCTAACCAACAATAATTAACGTTTCTTCAATTATTTAGGTCTATTTCTGCAAAGACTTTTTGGTAGTTGCATTCAAATAGTCCTCATATATGGTTTATTAAATTCCCAAGTATTTTTTATATTCTGTAGCATATTTCAAATCCAATTTTTCTTTATCTTCCTGCTAGGTTTTGTTGTAACATTCAGAAATGCTGATTGATGATTAATGTGGACTTAATTCTTTGTCCTGCAACTTTGCTAATGTATTTTCATTTAATTTTTAGTCGATTCTTTTTTAGGATTCTCTAGATGTATGATCAGCAAAAGTGGTACCTATTTCCTTAATTAGCCTAATTTTTTGCTCCCTCAATCTCTTTGTCATTTTGTGATAGCTAGCTTTTTTCACACTATGTTAAATTACACTGGTGATAATGGACATCACTGTTCTGCCCAATCTTACTGGAAAGGTATCTAACCTTTCTTCATGACAAATAATGGTCACTCAGCTTCAGATAGCTACTACTTACTGTCACAAGGAAAAGTCCATTTATTCTTATGTTTTCTAGTCTTTTAACAGAAACAGCTGTTGGATTTTGTCTTACAAAATTTGGAACCTATCAATATAATCACATAGTTTTTCTTATTTTTGTTGTTAATGTAGAATATTATACTGTTAGCTTTCTTTATACTGAAACAATCCTGCATTTTGGTATAAATCCAAAATGGTCATAGTATATAGCCCATTTTATGACAATTTTAAGCCTATTATTTTATGGTAAGATCTAATAATGAAATAAAACCTGTAGTTCTTTGTAAAAGCTGTCATTTTGACAAATGACCTAATACAGGCGAGTAAAGGGCCAAGTATGGATTCTTGACTATTTCTAATCTAACATACAGACTAAAGGGAATCTGGTCTTTTAGACACAAGCTATTTCAATTAAAAAAAAATCACATTAAAATAATTTTCTCCAAACTGACATTCTAATATTTGTTTAGTACATGAAATAAAAAAGCTAAATTAAAAAAAATTATTTAGCGGATTTTCATCATAATGGTAGTTTTGTGTTTCTTCAAACAAACATCTCGTGTGAGCCCAATGAGACCCTATGAACACCTTTTATTTTACCTGGGGTCTACAAGTGGTGAATTGTAAAGGTATGAGAATAAAGATAGAACTCATATCTACTTTTTGACCAAAATGAGAAGAGGGAAATTCAAAAGCTTTTAGCAAAACTGATGCCCAAAATGAAAACCCAAAAGAATCAAAGAGGCAAGGAGCTAGCTGCTGTGCCTATTTTAGGGAAGACAGACTCCTAACCACCATAAGCTTTTAAGATGTAACTTTTTGTTTGAAATCTCTTTCTCTGTAGCTATCAGAATTTTCAAAAATGCTTAAAGGAAAGAACAACCTAAGGAGGTGGGGAGAAGTGTTCCCTATTTGTTTCAAAGACTGTAATAAAAACAAAAAGAAGCACATCAACCAAGTATTGGGGACTTGCAGGAAAGAAGAAAAAGGGGTAAACATTAACAAGAAACCAATCCAGAGATGGTAAGGGTTTCAAGATTCTGTTGTCCCACACTGAAAATAAACTTTTCATTTACTGCAAATTTATCATTTACTTGCTAATCCTGAAATGGGAGAGCAAAGGAAAATCTAACAGAAAACTTGATATTTATGTCAATGACTTTCCTTGAGGTTTTCTTGTTTTCCTGTAGCTTTCTTCATTATTTTTTGTGACCTCTGCAGTTTTTCTCCTCTTACCTCTATACTGTATGTAACAAGTCACAACTAATTAAGGCCACTGTACCTCTGAATCTCACCATAGCATTTTGGGCAATTTTCAATCTTCAGATTGTGGTGTTTCATGATTCATAGCCTTTACAGCACCACCATAAGGGTTTCTGATGTTAAACAGATTTGTTTCTCTCACTGAAAACAATTTACACTTTCTAAAAAATCAAACAAGCATTTATTAATCAACAATGTGCCAGAGATACAATAAAAGATGAGACAGACCTTGCCTTCAAACTTACATTCTATCAGAACAAAACATGTTCAATGATAAGTAATTATCAATAAAAAATATAAAGGAGGCATTAACAACTAGGTGGACCTGGAAAAGCCTCTTCAATTTCCTGAAGAAAGCTAGTCCTGTCAAACAAAGAAATGAGGATTGAAAATATTAATGGATTTCCTAAAATTAAAAAAAAAAGACCTGTGAGCATAATTCAAGTAAAGCTGTATGTAAACCACCAGATTATAAAGGATTAAGGAATAAAGGGCTAATGAGAAAGTAGTGATAGCATTCTCAGAAAAGAATTCCAAAGCATTTCATATGCTATTATTTTAAATTCTATTTTATAAGGAAAAAATACAGAGATTAAACGACTGTACTCCCTGCTTTTCAACTGGGATTTAAGAAAAATACATGATTTATCTCAAGTCTCATAGTCAATAACCTTTCATTAATTAAATGGTACCAGTTAGTTCCTGGACTGAATTGCATTTAAAAGCAAGTCACCTTAACTTTCAACCCATCAGATTTAACATGGATAAAAGCAAGCCTACTACAGCAAAGATTTGGAAATAGAATCTTTAAGTGTGTATCCCTAACATAGCACTCACTCACTACCTATGTGATTTTAGATAAGTCTATTCACTTTTCTAAAACTCAGTTTTCTTCTGTGTAAAATAAAGACGAATACTATGACATTTTTTTTTCAACTGAAAAGAAGTTACTTTAAAATGTCTTTATTTTAAAAAAAATTAATGAGAAATAAGAAACTTCTAAATTAGGCCTTTCCCTTTTTTTTAATCACACTAAATTCTCACATTGATGCCTCACTCCATACACCTACTCAGCTTGTGAGTATTGTCCATTCTACCTTCATGATATCTACAGAATCCTACTTTCCACTCATATGGCCACGCCCAAATTTAACTTTCTAGAAAAATCCATATTTTCTTCGACCCTCAAGTCTCCCCTCCTCTCAATTAATCCTCTGCAAAACTATCAAAGCATAGATAGATTTGGCCTTGTTAGATCCCTGGTAAATAAACTTCCTTGGCTCCCTACTACCTTCAGGATCAAATGCAAATTCTTATTTGTTATTTAAAACCTTTAATAACTATCTACAAATTCCCTTCCTAGTCCTGGTGGAAATCACTTTGCACTTTCTAATCCAATTAAACTGAAAATTCTTGCTGCTCCTCACACAAAAACAAACCATCCTTTCTTCCTTTTTTTGTATACAACATACTCCTTTCCCCACCTCATCGTGTCAGAACCCTGTTTCCTTCAAATCACCTCCTCCTACATGTGGTCTTTCCTGAACTTCGTACATGAATACATGTAACCCTAAACCCTAGATAGAATGAGAACTCCTTGAGGTATGGAAGTATTTTGCTCTGTATTCTTAGTATATATAGCAGTGCCTGGCACGTTGTAGAGCCTTAAGAAATATTTGTTGATTTTTCCCTAAAACCCAAATTTCCAGTTTCACACCCAAACTTGGTGGTGTATTAATGATACTTAAAAAAAAAAACCACACACACACAACCTTAAATAATTTGAATCCACATCCCAATCCATTTTCACTGTTTCCTAGATGCAGCCATAGCAAATATTAAACAAATCCCGTAGCAACAAACCCCAGCCAATTCGTAACAATATGTGGTTTTGGTTTTTTCTAGTTATGAAGTAATAGAATACCATGATGGACAGTCTTTACACGTGATGGGCGGCATTACTGCTTGGGCGGGGGAAGGATGGCGGGGAGACTCGCTAGGGGCACGTAAGGATTTGCCCACTTCGGCTTGTCCGTGCTATTTTCAGTTTTCTACCAAGTCCAAATTCATTTTTGTTCTACAGCTGGCTTGGGAGAGAGGCTTTGGTAACAGAGGGATGAATCATGGACTCACTTCCTCTTGAAACGAGTCTTTCCTCCTTTCTCCCCCCTCCCTTCCACCCCGCCCCATTTCCCAGTGTAGGTACACCAGAGCCTCGCAGAACCTTCCAGAAATTGCCATCGTGCTTCCCAGCCCCGGAGGGGAGTCAGGCCGCCATAATTCCCGCCTCCCTTCTCCTTTTTCTGATAAGACTAGGAGAAAATCCAGCCCGCCCCCACGCCTGTCTCGAGCCCCCCCCCCCCGCCAGTCTCAGGCCCTCGAGGCATAAGGGGGAGGAAAAGCCAGACGCGGGCATTCCCCGAGGGCCACCGCCCTCTCCCTCCGCTTCCTCCCCCCTGCTCGGGATCTGATCCCAGTCTGGGCCGGAGGAACGAACACGTAGCGAACGGGCAAGCAAACAAAGTCCGCTCTGAATCGCGGCGTGGGCCCTCCGGGAGACTACCTGCTTGGCAGACGGGAACGAAGAATTACTGGGGGAATCCGCCAGGACTCAATTCCCCAGGCCTGCCGTCAAGACTGAGGCGACTGAGGCTGAAAAACCATGGAAGGGTGACCCCACTTTTAAGAGGGGTGGGAGATTCTCCCCCCACACCTGCCTCTAACTTTGGGCCCCTCCCTCTTCTCCTGGCCAGCCGCTCTCTTACCTTTCCAACCAGCGAGTACCACAGCCACCGCGCATGTGCAGGCTGCGCCGCTTTTTGTAAGGAGACGACGGCCCTGGGAAAAAACGTCTACGGGTCAGCTGAGAAAGTGAAAGGCAGCGTCAGGCGGCGGCGGGGGCGGTGGCGGGATCAGCGTTGGCGCATGCCCATTGAGAACCCCCCCCCCCCCGCCACGTTGGCGCGTGCCCAGTAAAGCCCAGCTTCATCAACGCTGTCTTTTCCTTTCCTTTGGTTGGGGAGGAGGCGGAGGAGAGGAGCAGGGCGAGGAAAGGGAAGAGAAGGATGAAAAAATGGAGTCGGGCCTAAGAAAAAGAGGGCGGGGCGGAGCCAAGCTGTACGAACCCACAGGGCAGAGCTAGGAGAGAGCGCACTCAGCTTCCAGTTAGAGAGGGACTCCCTGTTTTAACGAGAGCAGCTGAAAAATGGAAAGCACTTTAAACCAGCAGATAATGCTGTATACAGAAAAAAATTTCAAATAGATCCACGCCCCAAGTATCACATTATTTTTCTTTTAAGAGTAGAGACAACAGAAGGGCCATGCTTTTTCAAAATGCTGAGTAGAGGAGAAATTCCTGAAAGCCAGGGCTAGAGGAGCTCACCGAAAAAGGCCATTTTAACTACATCCAAGGAATTGGAGAGAGCTGGCCTCTTAGGAAAACCTGAGTCCAAGTGCCATTTCTGACATATCCTGGCTGTATGATCTTAGGAAACTCAGCTCCCTAAACCTCAGTTTCTGCCTCTGAAAAAAGAGGGAATTTAAACAGATGGCCTTAGACCTCCCTTTTGGCTCCAGGTCAACAAGCCTGTGAGCACACACTGTCAGGAAAATACCAAGCAAGATGTTTTCCCTCTTAATAATTCCGAACAATTCGAAGACTAAATTGCAGGGCTTGTGCTGAACTTCCTTGGCAAAGGGAATTTCCTCACTGAAATTGTCTAAGTCAATGAAATTTTTTAAAAAATTAAGCTTTTGCTCCAGCAAAATCAGTAAAATTACAGTAAGAAAAACTAAAGTGGGGGGGAAAGAGCTTTTAACCAAATAATCAAAGCTAAAAGTGTGGTATCTCATGTAAGGGGAATTACCATCAATATCTGAGAGCAAGAGCCTTTTCCTAAAAGATAAAGGATATTAACAAATAGGTTTTAAAAGAATTGCAAAATTCTCTAAGGCAGCAATGATGATAAATGCATTTTAAAGCAGAGTTTTCACATTATAGCCTTCACTGTGAAACTAGGACAAAAGACATCAACAATCCATGTTGTAAGAGCTCTTGAAAGACAGAACCCATATACACAGTAAATGAGTTAATGGCCAATGGATAGGACAGTTTTCAAAAAAAGAATTGAAAAAACCTTCAAATTACTAATAAGAGAAATGCATATTAAGACAATCCTGAGATTTCACCTCAGGCCCCTCAAAATGGCAAAGCTGACAAAAGCAGAAGTTGTACATGCTGGAGGCATTGGGGGAGGCCAGAGACACTAATAGATTCTTTGGAGCTATGAATTTCTCCTGTCCTTTTGAAATATAACAAGTGTTTATTAAAAGGCCATCATTAAATGACAACCAGACGCTGTGTCAGCCCTGAGAATACAAAGACAAAAAAGTGAAACAATGCTAACAAAGAGTTTGCATAGTATATCTCACACAGTATATTGAGAGATTCATTATGAACATATATAAATATATACAGAATTAAATACAAAATAAATAAAAGGTAGTTACAGAGAATCCTCAAAAATTCACATACTAGAATGTCTCACATTAACAGATGGAAGCAAATGACTAAGGTTATACTAAGCCCAATTCATCAACCAACACAAGTTTAACTCTCTCAAAGAGAATTGCTATAGCAATTGAGTTTGTATTTCTAAGATATACCCACCAAATTTATCCTTTCCATAGTTTTCTTTTTTCTTGTTTTTTAAGAAATTGGGTCTCCACACCTCCCCCCAGTTGCAGTGGCCACTCCTCAGCATGGGATCTTTGACCTACTCATTTTTTCAGACCTGGGCCAGTTCACCACCCCTTAGAAAAACCTGCAGGCTCATTGAATTGGTGCAGCATTTATTGTACCCACAGTCATCTTTATAGCCCATTGCACTTCACAACTCCACAGCTCAGGTAATCCCTCAGCCTTAGTCTCCTCAGAAGTAGGGATTGTAGGCCACCCCATCCACTCAAATACAGTATATTTTACAATTTTGATTACTTCCAAATATTCCTAATCCTTAAGAATTTTATTGCTTTCAAACGGTGCTTTCTGATAGCATTTCCTAAGTCTGCTGTACTGTTTATCCAATCCAAATTAAGTCTGACAAATCAGAGTATACACATTTGAAAGCTTATGATTATTAACTTGGGCAAGAGTGACTCCAATTATAAATCAATCACAACATTCAAATGAAAGCAGATCTATCTTAATGTTATAAATGCCTCAAATAAACAGTGCTTCTATATAATTCTACACTCATACCCGCAAAACCTATAAACATAGCACAAATATAAAACATTCTCATGGACTTAAGACATAAACATGAAATAAAACTTATTGTCAATCTAATAATATTAACCCAGTTGAATCCAATTTCCAAATCATCAGTGGAAAAAAAAATCCCTTCCATTCACCTACCAATTTTGGTAGATTCGTGTCCCCTTTTCGCCAGAAATTTTTCAGTGGCTCCAGGCATATAGGTATATAAAAGAGCTATAAAAATCAAACACTTGCTGATAATAAAACATAATTTTGTGACCCCTACATTTAACCACAAGACCCCATATGGGATCTGGAACCACTGTGTAAGAAGCAGGGGTCTATGCTGATTGCGTTCAGAAACTAGCATAGAGGATTTTTTTTTTCCTGCTTTTAATGTCACATTAGCAAAGGTAGAGCACAAGCAATCCCAAGCACATATCAACTATTCTTTAAATGGTAACTATCCTCAATTAATTAAACCCAATATAAATGAAAAACCCAACATTAAATGTACTCAAATCCAATAGAAATTCAAATTTTGAACTACTTAAATTTAAGTTGCCATATAATTACAGCTTGTTTTCAAAACTCAGAAGAATACTAGTATCCATAAAGTTAAGCTTTGAAATCATTTAGAAATCTGAAAACTAACTCCAACTCCCTGAGGAGTAAATAAGTGTTTCACAGAGTGAACCTTGAAACTCTATAGGCATGGCAATCTGTTTTCCTATTTAATGTAATCCAGTATTGGTCCCTGTTTAAGTGAAAAGTCACTTGTTCTATTTTTCTGCCGTTGGAGAATCAGAAATTGATTCTGGATAATCTGGACTTTATATGAGTTAAAAATAATATATTCAAAGTTGTATTTTTAGAATTTTTTTTTTCAAAAGCATCTCCAGACAGTTTTCATTTTCTTACAGTCAAGCTTCAGGTATATATCTCATCAGTGTAAACATTTCACTTCTTTTAATTATCTTGACCAGTTTTCCATTTTGGGACAGTCCCAAACTAGTCCTTCTTCAATTCCCCTTCCACCTTTGCTTCTGAGGACTTTACCGGTATCAGCTGCCCTTTCACCCTGGAATTTCCTTCAGTGCCTGAGGCCTTCTGGCCCGGGAACATCCCTGAATCTTTCCAGCCCCTTCTATCTTACTGCTAAGTTCCTTCTGGAGCCTTCATTTTGAGAACAAGCCTAAGCTTGCCATGCTTCAGGAACTGGGTTTGTTTTGGTTTTTCTGCTTGTATTAGTATCCCCTGGGCTTAGCCCAGTGCCTGGGACATAAGTGGGCTCTTAATAAATGCTTATTGCCTTTTTTTAATGTTATTAACTCTATCTAACCCAGACTGATGTAAATCACAGTACCTCATTTCTCTTCATACTGCTTCAATATTTCATCTTCTTTTTAATACTTATATATTAATTTCTTAACATCTACTTTCTGCCTTCAAATCATGTTTCAATCTTATGTTTCAGATCTAATTTCCATCTCTTTTTCAAATTAGCACAATATTCTTATTCATCTCAAATTCATTGCAAAAGTTTGCTTTTAGGGAATCAGATCTGAAACTTTCAGTTTTATTGACGTCTTCTCATCACCAAAAAACTACCACATTTTCAATTTTGTCTCTTCCCCAAGAAGTAGCAAATGGCACGGTCTAATTCCTTTCAAGGGATTTTGCTTCTAATTTACCAGGCAATTAAATTCTGACAAATCCTTCAGGAGCTCACTGTGATTGGCCAAACCCAAATCTTAATGTGAAATTTTACCTTTTAAAAAATTACTTTCCTTTTTCTGAGGCAATTCCTTTTTTCAAGGCAATTTAAAAGGAAGCTTTCTTCCCTCCACTGTGAAGAGAAGAGAAAGTTAAGACTATACCTTCTAGGCAGAGTTTTTAAGCTGCTAGAAACTGCAAAATTTTAAATTGTAAAGTGAATGCAAACTTTTTCCCCCTCCTCTTTTGTAGTAGTCAGTGGAGAAAAAACCCTTAAACTGGCTTCAGTTTAAGCATTGAGCATTTTTTTTTTACAAAAAAAGATTTCTACATAGACTCAGAAAAAAGTCTGTTCTTAGCAAAAAAACAAAACAAAACATTATAACCAAAACAATCCAATTACTGTACTTTTAAAATTTTACATTGTTTAACATTAATTTTCAAATTTTGAATTCCTAATTCTCTCTCTCCCTCTGGTTTCCACCACCACAAACTGAGAAGACAGGCACTATGTATGTACACCCTTAATTTATATTTAAATAATCCTTTTTCTGAAAAACATGATAGACACTTTTGTCTAAGAAGCTTCATGTTTTATTTTTCTAAATATATTTTTATTATTTATTTCTTCATGGTGATATGAACACTGACTTCTTCTGGGACAGAAACATTTTGATATATTTTGTGTCCCATTCTGAGCCCTGCCAACTTTTCCTAAGTTGGGTACGAAAAACTGACTTCTGTCTGCATAATGGAGTCTCTGTGGTAAAAGTTCACTGACCCACAATAACCTGATTCCAGTTGCAATCCTTTAAAAGGGAATTTGGTCCTTCCTTCTGGCAGAAAGGCATCCTTAGCCTTGTTTCCTATTTTAAAGTCAGTTACCACTTTGGGTCAAAGACCTTGAATGACCAGAAGAATATGTCAAGCAAACATTTCTTGGGGAGGGGATTCCTTTATACTTTTGGGTCATACATTCTTAACTGTGGAGGATCTATTCATTTGAAAATGTTACTCCCTTATACTTCTAAACTCAAAACAGTTTCATATATGCTATTTAATTTATTAAATTTAAGTTAAATTTAGTACATTAATTTAATTAAAATTATTCAACAATAAGCAACAAAGAAATTGTGACAGTGAGGTGGTCCACTGGATAGAATGCCAGCCCTGGAGTCAAGAAGACCTGAGTTCAAATTTGGCCTCTGTCACTTAGTAGATGTGTGATCCTGGGAAGGCTATTTAACCCTGTTCACCTCAGTATACTCATCTGTAAAATGAGCTGCAGAAGGAAATGGCAAACCACTCCAGTATTTTTGCCAAGAATACCCCAAGTAGGTCATAAAAAGTAAAAAAAAAAAAACTAAACAATAAACAAAGAAAATACCAAATGTATCATTTTTTCCCTGAACAGAGGCCCATGGGGTTATAGGATTCTCTGAGCAAATTCTTCTTCATGGACTAGATGTCTAGTCTAGATCAGCAGTCCACTCCAAAAGGTCAAGGCATCACAAGCAGTCTTATATAATTAAAATGGATTTAGTCTCAGAGTAGGTAGGTGGCTTAGAGCTGTCAGAGGAGGGGTCAAAACAAGCATAGTTTAAGTCTAAATAAATACAACATACGAGGTAGCTACAAACACTGAGAGATACTGACTATGTGACTTCTTTCTGCTTCAGTTCCATCATCTGCAAAATGGGAATAATAATAGCAAAGCTTTATTGTGAATACCAAATGAGATAATAATTGTAAAGCATAAGACCTGGCACAAAAACTAATTTCCTTCCCATCTCAAGGAGGGTAAGTGGTACAGAGCTTTGGGCCTGAAATCACAGAGTTTATCTACCTCCCAGAGTTGTAGTGAGAATCAAATGAGAAAATATTTGTAGAACAGTGCCTGACCCATAGCAGGAACTTAATAAAAGCTTGTTTCCTTTTTTCCTACAAATACAGGCATAAACAGAAATATACATAAATACCTCTTTCTATGGGGCTTCCAGACTTGGTCTTTCTTTTTTCATATTAAAAGAACTTAATCAGAAATCAGCAACACTGTGCAGTTCTTCAAAAAACAACCTAGAGATGTTTTAAAGGTCTCCTACTTTTATTTAGTTGACTATGGAAGTGTTTTGAAGAGCGGTTAGTCCTGAGCCAATGCTGGCTTTCTATCAGTGATCAGAATACAAATCTAAAAGACACTAATAAAAATATTAATACTCAATTCTACATTAGGTAGAAATCTACCAAAAATAATTTTTTTATTAATTTAACACTGACCAAGAATTTCTAGCTTCTATCCCTAAACTGCCAGTTTCTTATTCTGCATCAGGCACTGTGCCAAGTTACAAATATTATCTCATTTGATCCTTACAACAACCTGAGAAGATAGATGTTATTGTTATCCCCATTTTATAGTTGATTATACTAAATCAGGCCAAGGTGAAGTGACTTGCCAAGTCATACAACTAATAAATGTCTTTCTGACTCCAAGTCCAGTGCAGAAAACCACCTTGTAATTGATGATGTCATCGAGGAACCTCTCAGTGTTGAATCTATGCCAGATGTACCTGGATACCAGAGCCCAGTGGCTTTCTTGGAATATAGAGTGAATGGACAATAATTTGTGAAAGGATTTACATTCAGCTTATGTCTAGTGGTAAATTTAGGTTTCATAATCATGTACCAATCCAATACACCAAAGATTACAAAACTCAGTAAGTTTTTTCCTGCTGTTGATTGCTTTTATCTGTGTCCTCAAGGTTAGACTATTTATGGAAATGGAGTTACTCAGTTATCTCAGGGGTTAAAATGCCTTTAGTAAAGAAATCAGCAGAAAATGGATTTGGGCTTTTTAAAGAAGTTTCTAAGTGCCTTTCTCCAGCATAAAAGTAGCAAAAAAGTTTATTTTCTTGGTAGGAGGAAGGGAAAGGAATAAGCATTTATATAGCACTTATGTGTCAAACATTATCATTATACATTTTTACAAATATTACCACCTTGATCCCCACAACTGATATCCCAGTTTTACAGTTGAGGAAACTGAGGTTAAATGACTTGCCCAAAATCACACATCTAGTAACTATCAAGGCCAGATTTGAACTACAGCACTGGATCCACTACACCACTTAGCTACCATGGTAATACTAGACTTACCACAATTTTCTCTCCATACTGAAGGTATCACTCCTGTTAAGTATTCACTTTCTCTTAGGTTTTTTTCTTATTCTAAGAGGCAATATTTTCCTTTATGTAGCAAAGTAATGAATAGAGTATTTCAATTTTTAAACTTCATTTGTAAATTTCACATTTTTAGAAGATACTTCTCTTTTTTAACATTTTCAAATTTTTTTCTTTATTAAAGCTTTTTATTTGCAAAACATATGTATGGGTAATTCTTCTACATTGACCCTTACAAAGCTTTCTGTTACACATTCCCCCCCCCAGTCCTCACCCCTCCCCTAGATGGCAGGAAATCCACTACATGTTAATTATGTTAAACTACTTGACAAATCGAATATATGTATACATATTTCCCCACATCATTTTTGTGCAAAAAAATCAGAAGATACTTCTCTTAAAGATTTACACTTATAAATTTGGAAAGTTAGAAGCTCAAAACTGATAACTCTAGAAAGTAGATTAGCTTAGCCTGTGGTGCTCTGCCTTTATGTGGGATACATGACTAACTATATATTTGTTAGGGTAGAAGTTCTATCTCCTATTTCAATTAACATAATCATAAAAGTCCCAGATACCTCAATTGAATCCATCAAGCAAGCCATAGAGTAAATTAGATGTTAAAGAATTAACAATTCCATCCCCATTGATTAACCCCATTAATCAATTTGAGAGGATTGCAGCTTTTTTTTTTAACCATTGAATAAAAGTGAAAACATCTCTGGGCCTAAGCATAAAAACAGTAGCCACTCAAACATTTGTAATCCCCAACAATCAGCATAGAACCTGGCACATAGTACTCTTTAAATGATAGCTGCTACAGTTAGTGTTGTTTCTGCTGCTGCTGCTGCTATAGTTATATGTTTTATCCCCAGTACTTAACACAGTGCCTGGCACAAAGTAAATGCTTAATAAATGTTTATTGACTTACTTACATGGTATACCAATTTAGCCTTGTAGGCATAAAGGAAACAGTCTGTGTGTGTGTGTGTGTCTCTCTCCCTCTCTGTTTCTCACTTTCTCTATCTCTCACTCCATCTATGTGTGTTTTTCTTTCTTTGTCTCTTTCTGTCTCTGTCTCTGTCTTTATCTGTCTCTCTCTCTCCATCTGTGTGTCTTTCTCTGTCTCTGTCCTTTTTCTCTTGTCTCTATCTGTCACTCTCTCCATCTCTCTATCAGAAAATTAGAGCAAAACTGGGAGAAATAGGGACATTAGGAGAGGCTAGGTAGTTAGAAGGAGCGATAATGGGTGGTACCAGACATACTGTAGAAATCTACATCTAAGTAGAAATGTCCAATAGTTTGAGTTCTAGAACTGTTTACTGTGATATTCCCAAAGTCTGGCATGGACATGTACTTTACATTTGGAGGAAACTGTTATCTATCACTGGTCTAAGGAATGAACTCCCTAGCAAGTATACAATGCAAGTTAGCACCTTCTTTGCAATTTAGAGGTTTTTTCCCCTCAGTCAGATACATTTTGGGGGAATTAATAAGCAGAATTCTTATTATGAAGTCAATTCACACCTTTATTAATGGATTGTAGGTTTTATTAATCTAAGACTGCTATTTACTGTGTGAGAAGGAGAGGGGTGATCCAGAGGGACGAGGTCCAGATTGCTCTGGATACCTGAGCAATGACAGCAAAGAGTTTCATGGAACAGAAGATAAGGGATAGATCTGTGCTTTCAGTCCCCAGATCAGGGAGAGAACACTAGTTTTGAATCTAGCTCTGCTTCACCCTAGCTATATAATATTAGGAGGTTACTTTTAACCTTCATTTTCCCTAGTTGCAAAAATTGGACTACATGGTCTCTCTAAAATGTTCTTTCCAGGCCTCTTGTCTGGTGCTCTAAAGTCCTTTCCATCTCTAAATCCTTTTGATTCCCTTCCCATGAATCAAAATCCAAACTGGAGAAGGGGCCTAGAAAACCCGAATCTTTTGAGAAATTCATGGTTGGGAAATCATGATGTTCTGTCCCTGGGGGATGGAGAACAGATCGTTTGGGGTGACCAGAAGGATCAGGGTGCCTGGGTTCTTTTGCAGAGTATGTGGCTGGAGCTTCAGGTCACAAAAGAGGTAAGACTGGAGACAGATTGGACTGGGCAACCTTCCTGGGGAGAGGTGGGAAAGGATCATATCAATGCTGCTGCTTCTGCATTTCATTTTGGATCTAAGTTTGGTAAAAACACAGGTGTTTATAGTATAAACACCAGGAGACTTGACTAGAGCACAGTATTCTATGTCCCAAGACGTGTTATATGCCAAAAGTTCCCACCCCCATCCCTTCAGGAGTCCTTCCTACCCTTCTTGTCCACAGCACAGACCACACCTGAAATGATTTTGGCATTTTTCCTCAGATGAGATACTGATATTCAAGCAGTGGAAGATTCTGGGAAATTGGGCAAAAAATCTGGAAATGGTTCCCCAGCCTGACACCAGGCAAATTGTTTCAAGATAGATAGACTCAGTCTTTTGCCCAGCTTAATGGGTTGAACTTTAGGGGTCAGATTCACTGGTTTCTTGAGATAAAGCAGAATGAGATCATGGTTGATGGGGTTGAGATTTACTTAGGGTAGGATACCCAGTGGTACACCTTGAACAATTGCCCTGAGGGCTCCCAATGTCCAAGGGTGTGCTTTCTTAGGACCACCCAAAGATTCTAATGGACCCAGTGAGCAGCTGTGAAGATTCACTGATTAGGCAGCAGGACACCCCTACAGGGGAACCTGTGATAGATGAACAGAGATGCCTGCTAGGGCTGGGAAAGAGGAATATACATCGGAACACCAATGATCTTGTCCTCATTCCTTTTGAGGATCAGTGACCAACAGAAGCAGTGATGAGATCGAGAGCAACAGTGGTTGAAATAGGGGAAGGGAAAAGATCTTGGAAACAGAGAGTAACAGAAACAGTTGCTCTGAAATCTAAATAGAGAAATAATCAAGTGAGACAAGATGAGTAGCAGAGGCAGAGAAATGGCACTCAAAACAGAAGATATAACTTGAGTACTGTACAGAAAGTAGTGGAGACTAGAAGAACAAGGTAGGAAAAGCAGATTCAACACACAGAGAAAGGAAAGAGAGAGAACCAAGACACCAGCTAGAGAGATATCCCTCCTTGGGGGTAGCTTGCATAGATCTGGCACAGTAGGAAGTCTGTTCCTTTCTGTCTCTTTCTCTGTATCTCTTTTTAAAAGAATGCTATCCAATGAGGTGATTCGGGCCAATTCCAATGGTCTTATGAAGGAGAGAGCATCTGGATCCAGAGAGGATTGTGGGAACTGAGTGTGGATCACAACATATGATTTTCACTCTTACTGTTGTTGTTTGCTTGCTTTTTGTTTTCTTCCTCATTTTTTCCTTTTTGATCTGATTTTTCTTGTGCAGTGTGATATTTGTGGAAATGTATAGAAGAATTGCACATGTTTAAGACATATTGGATTACTTGCTGTCTAGGGGAGGAGGTAGGGGAAGGGAGGAATTTGGAGCATCGGGTTTTGCAGGGGTGAATGTTGGGAACTAAAACTTTGCTTGTGTTTTGAAAGTAAGGGGATATTATTTTAAAAAAAGAATGCTAAGCCACATTCATGATGCAACTTTTAGTCCATGAGAGTAGCTTAGACCACAGAGAAGTTAAACAACTAACCCGGGATCATAGAGACATTACATGTCAGAGATGGAACCTGAACCCATACCTTCCTGGCTCCACGGCTGGCTCTCTATTCATGATTTCTTTGGTAATACAACAATGTAATATCAGAAAAGGAGATGGAATAATCCCATGGTGAGAGTAAGGAATGGACAAGCCAAACTCTGTTAATTCCTATATCTAATCAGTTTTCAAGGTCTGTCATTTCTACCTTTGCAACAACTCTCATATACATGCCCCCTTACCGTTCTGACACTGCCACCACCCTGGTGCAAAGCCCTCATCATCTCATACCTAGCGATCTCTCTGATTCAAGTCTCTCTATACTCCAGTCCATCCCCAATTCAGTTGTCAAATTGATCTTCTGAAAGCACAAGTCTCACCAGGTCACCTCCCTCCTCAACGAACTTCTGTGGCTTCTTATTACCTCCATGATCAATATAAAATCTTCCGTTTGGCTTTCACAGCCCTTCATAACCTGACCTCTTCCTACTTTTCCAATCTTCATATACCTCACTCCTTTCCATATACTCTGCAATCCAGTTACATCGGTTTCCTTGCTGTTCCTTACACATCTTTTGACTCCATGTACTTTCTCTGGCTTTCAAGTCTGGACTTTTCTTCCTTCTCATCTCTGCCTCCTGAGATTTTTTAAGTCTCAGCTAAAATCGTATCTTTTGCAAGAAGTCTTTCTCAGTCCTCCTTATTTTTAGCATCTTCTTTCTGAGATTATCTTTAATTTATCCTATATATATGCATATATATATATCTTATTTGTACATAGTTGTTTGCATGTTCCCTCTCCCATTAAAGTAGGAATTCCTTCAAAGCAGAGGTTGTTTTGTGCCTTTCTTTCTATCTCTTTAGCCCAGTGCTTGGCACATAGTAGGTACTTTAAAAAATACATGTTGACTTGAATTGAACCCTGCACTGTTATCCACAGAATGTAAAATCAAATAGAGCAAGGCCTCTAACAAATTGAATAGATTTGCAATGAAAGATCTATGGGAGAACACTGAAGATATATACATGAGATGAAGAGATATACATGAGATACATTGCAATCCTTGTCAGTGAAGGGAACACTCACATATCATTGATCCTTTGAAGTATCAAAGTATATCTTTCAGCATTCAATGTGTATTTTTTCCATACTAGGCAATATAAATGGTTGAACCAATGAGGAAAAATAGGAACTGCATTAGCAGGAATAGTGAGATGGCTAGTTTGACTAGATTGTAGTTTGTATGAAGAAGAGCAACGTATAATAAAGCTATTCAAAGGAGAGGGAAAGAAAAATGAATTAATGAACAAGAAAAAGAGAAAGGGAAAAGAATGGAAGGGAAGAGAATGAATGAAAGTTTAAAAAGTATAGAGAATTGGTTCTGCCAGAGTAATAGAACAAAAATTGCCAGTTCTATTAGCTTCTTTTAGCCTTGCTCCTGAAGCGAGACTTGTGTTGACCACCATTCTCTCTCTCTTTCTCTCTCTCTCTCTCTCTCTCTCTCTCTCTCTCTCTCTCTCTCTCTCTCTCTCTCTCTTTGCTGAGGCAATTAGGGTTAGGGTTAAGTGCCCTGATTGCCCAGGGTCACACAGCTAGGAAGCAGTTAAGTGTCTGAGACCAAATTTGAACTCAGGTCTTCCTGACTTCAGGGCTGGTGCTCTATTCACTGCACCACCTAGCTGCCCTGACCACCATTCTCATCATGAAAATGCAAAGGATTTGAAAAGAATTTTCTTTTTTTCTTTTTTTTGCTGAGGCAATTGGGGTTAAGTGACTTGCCCAGGGTCACACAGCTGTTACGTGTCTGAGACCAGATTTGAACTCAGGTCCTCCTGACTTCAGGCCTGGTGCTCTATCCACTGCGCCACCTAGCTGCCCCAAGAATTTTCTAAGAACAAATGAGAGGGTAGATTGGGATCTTAGGGTGACAGCAAGCAAAGGAATTCATTGGGGCAGATGTAATGCCTGAGGGCTTCTCTGGCTGATTGCAACAAAGAGCTGAGATAACTCCTGGATTTGTCAATCAATCTACAATCAATAAACATTTAGGGTCCTATGTGCCAGGCGCCATTTGAGGCATTGGATATTCAAAGACAAAAGTATTTTTTGTTCCTGCCCTTTTATTACATCAGGAGAGACAACATGTAGATAGATAGATAGATACAATAGATAGGTGATGGAGATAGAAGGGATCGAAGTCATTTGCAAGGAAGGGTGAGATCTGAAAAGGCTTCATGTTGAAAGAAAGTGATGCTTTAGTTAAATCTTAAAAAAAACAACCTGTAATTCCAAGAGATTAAGGTAAAGAAAGAATGCATTTCAGGCATGAAGAACAGCCAATGCAAAGTCATGGAGTTGGGAAATGAAGTGTTACATACAAAGAACAGTAAGAAGGCCACTTTGACTATTCTGTTAAGTGTGTAAAGGGAAGTAATGCATAATAAGGAGGAAAAGGGAGAATGGGGTAGATTGTGAAGGGCTTTAAATGGCAAACAAAGGTGGTAGGCTATTCCCCCATTCTTATGGACCTATGCTTTGGCCCAGTAGTAGATGGAAGCAGAAAGAAGTCTAGGCCTGGAATGCCATCAGATGGCAGCAGAGAGCATAGAATACCCCACAATACAGTAGTCCAGTCCAGCAACCAGTAACTCAGTGACATGACTTGACCAGCAGTTAATGTTGACTGCTCTACAAGGAATGGGAAATGGCAGAAAGAAAGCTCCATTTGGAGCATTAGCTCTGAGAACATGACTTTCTTGGACTATTTCTGTTCCTTATATGTTCCATACGTGTATCCTAGCTATATGCATTCCTTTTGAGTGTACCCCTCCCCTACACACGTTCCGAGGCTCCATGTAAACCATACATACTCTTGCATTCATCAGTAGTGTAAAAATTTGCAGGACAATGTACTTCCGTCTTCCATGGGAGGAAATTTTCTTCATCATTTATTTTGCAATATTACTTAATTAAATGTCATTTGCTTTAAACTCGTGTTCTCCTTTTGGTCTGGAAAAGAAACACCAATGGGGGCTCATAATCTGTGATTTTGAGTGTATGCTGACCCAAGGAATGCCTTAAACCTCGGGTAGCTTTTACAAGGATCATGTATGAGGTGACCTAAGGCTACAAGTTGAAAATTAAAGAAATGGAAAAGGAGAGAAGCAGATGGAGAAAGATGCATGGGAAGCTACATTAGATAATGTAGTGATGAGTAATGTAGAGAAATAAGAGGTAAAGAAAAAGTGACAATTATCACTAATTCTACAGATGGGAGGTGCTACTCATTAAATAGTGTAGTGAAAGAAAAAATCGACTTTAGTTTGGTTTTGGTGGTTGCCATAGTCAAAGCAACAGAGAGACAGTTATTCATATGTTTGTAGGTTTTCACAATTCTCAGAAGCTATCATTTGCAATTCATATTGACCAGAATTATACAACATCCTCAGCAAATGATCATCCAGCCTTCGATTGAAGCCTATAGTGTATGGACATCCCTGGTTTTTAGAGCAGCCCATTCCACTTTTGACTACCTCTGGAGTTAGGAAGCTCTCCCTTACAGACAACCTAAATATTCATTTGATCTATTGTTTTTAGTTCTGACCTCTGAGGACAAGCATAACACATCTAATCCATATGTCAATTGACAGCCCTTCAATATTTGAATGCAACAATTTTGTTTGCCCCACTCTCCCACTACTTGCCAAATTGTCTCCTCTCCAGGTTTGTTGTTCAGTCATGTCCAACCCTTCATGTGTCCATTTGAGGTTTTCTTGGCAAAGATAATGGAGTGGTTTGCCTTTTCTTCCCTGGCTCATTTTACAGATGAGGCAAACAGGGGAAGTGGTTTGCCCAGGGTCACACAGCTAGTAAGTTTCTGAGACTAGATTTGAACTTAGGAAGTTTTTAGTTACATGTAAAGATAGTTTTCAACATTTACTTCCATAAGATTTTAATTTCCATTTTTTTCTCCCTGTGATCTCAAATTTCTTGTTTATCCTGGTTGACACTTTTCATCTCTACCAATGGCCTTCCTAAAATGTAGTTTCCAGAATTGAATACAAGATTCCAGTTGGGGTCTGACCAGGGCAGAAGACAGGGAGATTATCACCTTCCTGATTCTGGATGCTCTAATACTTCATTGAATCTGAGTGAAGAGCAGATCACAGCCCATGACTTTTCATCCTCTGCACATTTCTTTCCTTGCTGTCCTCATAAATTCTCTGCAGAGGAGTTAGCTAATGTGTTAGAGGCCTCCTTCTAAGACTTTCTAAAATTTACCAACACTAGTGTAGCACTCAGGCTGTTCATCTGTTGTCCCTTGTTTTCAAAGCATGATTAGTCAACTTTCCTTTCTAATCATATTTCCTCAGTGATATGATTTCTTGAAATATATCTCAGGCTCCTTGCGCCCATCATGGATCTCTTTGATTCTTTGGGGATCACGGTGTCCCAAAATTCGCAACCATCTTTTTGTCAAAAGGATGCACTTTTGTTCTGAGTAGGAATTTGAGATCACTGAAAGCACAACACAACTTCCAAACACAACCTAGTCAATTCTTTTCTTCCTTTTTAACCCCACACGTAAATCATTGTACATGTGTAGCATCTATCTTGAGTACATATACTGATTTACCAACTCAGTGAACTGACTATCCAATTGTATGCCATAATTTGGACTAGGGGCATCCTTCATCCGTTTGGTTTTGCTGTTTGGATTGTTAAACTGATCTCTTTTGACTAATCATGAATCCCATTGAGTAGGCTCTGTTATGTTCTAAGGCTCAAACTAGGACAATAGGAACAGTTGGAGGACCTCACTGTCTACAAAGAATCTCTCTTCTATTTGGACCTCGCCTTTGATAGTCTCCATGATGATGGCAAACAGGTTTGCTGGGCATTCACCTGTTTATTTTGTGCCTGGGTTAACATTAATACTTAGAAGATTGTTGAACAATTGTCTCTGTTGCTGCATTTGCCCAGGAATCTTTTATCAGCTTAGCACATGCATGAGAGAACCCTTGTTGGAGAACCCTTAAGGATGTATATGTTCTCCCAGATCAAATGCTTTTTTTTTGTAACCAACAAAAAATAAGCACAGTAGATCCTTGTATTCTCTGTACCTTTTAGTCCATTGTGTCACTCTAATGATATGATTGTTGTGTGAACTGTTTGTGGAAGCCTATTTGTTTCCCTTTTATATTTCATAGTGTAAGTAAGAGTGAAGTACTGGATTGATTTACTGGACCCCATCCCACTTAAAGTAGGACAGAAGATGCCCAATCAATCAAATTCATTTAAAAACCTTAAACTAAATGGCAGAAGGCCTTGGAACTGAAATGACCTAAACAAAAGTTATATTCCAATAGGTTCAGAAAACTTAGCTATACTTCAGAGAGCATTTACGAATTATCAAACAAGCTGAGAAGAGATTTCATTTGAGAGCTTGAAACAAGTTTAGGAAAAATATTATAAATATCAAACTCCAGACCTTGTCAATAGATTGGATATGGAGGGTAAGAAGAGAGTGTGAGGTGTAAAGGATGATACTGAGATTATAAACTTGGGTGACTTGGAAGATGTTGATATCCTGGGCAGTAATAAGTACTTTGTGAAGGGAGAAGAGATGAGGGAAGAAAAAGGAGAGAAGGGAAGAAAAATCATATGTTCTGTTTTGGAGATGAGTATGAGATGTCCGTAAAATGCCTATTTAGACATATCTACTAAGCGGTTGGTGATAGGAGATTAGAGGTTAGGGCCCAAGTTCAGGATTTATAAATAGATTTGCGAATTATCTGCATGGAGATGATCATTTCTTGGATATGTCCCTCTCCCTCTACTCATAAAATTGTCACCCTGATTCAGGATCTCATCACCTCTTGTCTGAGTTATTACAATTGTCTCCTAATTAGTCTCCCTTCCTCGAGTGTTTCCCCATTCCATCTGCCAAACAGCTGCCAAAATGATTTTCCTGGAGCTTAGGTCTAAGCACGTCTACCCCCCTACCAACTCAATGAATTCCAGTGGCTTCTCATTACCTCTAGGATCAAATATCAATGCCTCCTCGAAATTGAAAGCTCTTCACAACACAGGCTCTTCCTACCTTCCCGGTCTTGTTGCATCTTTCTCCCTTAAGTGAATACTCTGATCCAGCTATGCTGGCCTAATTGCTGTTCTTCATACACGATGCTACGTTCCCCATCTCTATACCTTTGTAATGACTGCCCCATACATTTTGAATTTTCTTCCTCCTCACATCCACCTCTTAGAATCCCTGGCTTCCTTCTGGACTCAGCTTAAGCCCCACATTCTACAGGAGGCCTTTTCTCCAGCTACTAAAGCCTTCTCCTCTGGGGGTACTTTCCATTTATTTTGTATGTGTCCCATATGTGTCTATATATGTACATGTTGTTACCCCTATTAAAATGGAAGCTCTTTGAGGGCAGGGACTATATTTTTTCTTTGTATTAGCACAGTGCCAGGCTGGCTCAGAAAAGTCTGGGTAGACAACACTTAGTCAATGTTAATTGATCCATTAGCTGATAACTTTGTCTTTTGGGCAGGAGGCAATCAGGGTTAAAATGATTTATCATACTTGTACCTTACAGATAGTAAGTGCCTGAGGTCATATATGAATTCAGGTCCTCCTAACTTTAGGGCCTAATGTTCCATTTGCTATGGCCACCAAGATGTCCAATAGCTGCCCCATAACTGATTACTTTCACCCTGGATCCCAGATCTCTTATTCTGTTTCTGACAAATGAAAAAACATACATTCTAGGAACAACCAACACTGCTGGTACTTGGAGGCTGGACTCAAGTGGACCATGATTGCTAGAACTTACCATTATCTTATACTTAATAAGTAAAAGAAGAAAATAGGGTACTACTGTCAAAAGGTACCAATCATAAGTAGAGAAATTCCTGTATCTGCAGACACATGAACCTTCCCATGTACTTACAGGGCATGAGAAAAGGCACATTAGGACTGGCACATTATCCTCAGTGCCATATGGCTGCACTGTATGATTTCCCCAGTCGCATTTGGCTGCTCCTACTGACAATTCCCGTTTTCCCCTTCTCTTCTTCCACCTTAACCCCATGGAAGAGGGAAGAAGAGAAGGAGGGGATGAGCTTGTCCCGCCTTCAGCATACCCTGTGACAGGTGACATACATAGAACCACTGGAACCTGTGCAAATATAACCCACTCCCTCTCAAACAAGCTACCTGCCCCTTGTAGCAGTGAATGAATATAGGAGTAACAGGGCACCCGGTGTAATACAAAACAAGGCATGAGAATATATTAGGGATATTGCTAGGGTCTCTTCCTGTTCAGCAAGTCACAGAATCATTGAATTAGAATCCAGTAACTGATTTTCTTGACTTTAAAACTAAATTTACTTCTTACAACTGCTATTTGTTGTTCCTAATTCTCCCTTCTGTGAACAAATCTAATTCCTTTTCCACATAACAGATGTTAAAATACTTGATGATTCCTCTTACTTCTTCTCCAGTCAATATTTCCAGTGCTTTGAATGAGTTCTCAACTCCTAATCACTCTTCCTCTCTCATATAGCCTAACACTAAAGATGTATCCTCACTGTATGTAATTGTAATCTACAGCCTAGAGCTGAAATGCTATATACACGGACTAGTTTCATTTTGGGAGCTTCTTACTAATCATACAATTTGGCTTGCTCCTGTAACCTGCTTTTGCACTAGGAATGTCAGAATTTTACTCTTTCCTATATTTCTTTTTCTTTTTTTTCCTTTTTGCTGAGGCAATTGGGGTTAAGCGACTTGCCCAGGGTCACACAGCTAGGGAATGTTAAGTGTCTGAGACCAGATTTGAACTCAGATCCTCTTGACTTCAGGGCTGGTGGTCTATCCACTGCACCACTTAGCTGCCCCTTTCCTATATTTCTTGACAAAAGGAAAAGGATTCTTGATTCCCTTGCCAGCCCTTAAGATTACAGGGCATCACAAAATGGAAAGCTTTTATTTAATCCGTCAAAAAATGCAATATATTCATATATACGAGAGTCCACAAACAGTGAAGTCACTCCATCTTGCCTCTGGTGAGCCCCACTTCCCCAGGGACCTGTACAGTTTTCCAAACACATAATAGCTACAATAGATAATAACACTCCTATGATTAAAATGAAAAAATTCAAAACTGCTAAGAAGGTGAAGTAAACAACCCATCTTTTTTCCTTGTCCCTCCTGGCACAATAAAACCCACCTTCTAGATATATACAAGGCCTTCCCAACTTACAGTACAACCTAGTGGGTTCCTACAACAGGGTAAAGCACTTAGGATCACTAGAGAATTCAAGATTACTAAGGACTCAACCTACTTTTACAATGAGCCCCACATTCCAGATCCTTTTGTACCAGTCCCAACTTATAATAGTAGCCTGAATGAGGCCCCTTTACCTGGGGAAAGCACTTGAGTCACTGAAGCACTTAGGTACTCCTTGAAGATTGATCGTTGCCTCCATCAACTGCCAACCTAGGATTCACTACCATCAGGAGAAAGTTTAGAATGATATTCCATTATGATCTAGCCTTATGGGCCACAATGCTCAGCTTCTGCTGAGAAGGTTGGTTCCTTATCATTCACAGGTGAGTTTGTTGGAGAGCAGAGGTACAAGGATCCCAAAATATGTTGGGGTTCAAGACTGGTGTTCTGGGCATCCCAAAAGAATTTGGAAGCTTAAATTATTTCTAAATCAAAGCAAAGTTTTATTATAATTGTAACCCCAATGAAAATGAGCTAAATTCTAATAGCATAAGTTAGCAGAGAGGAGGGGGTAAATTTAGAGGGATTTGGGGAGTACAGAACAAAGAATAGAGCAGAGTGAATGACATCACAAGATTGGGGTTCACATGATTGATGGGAAGTTTGGTCATGGAGGCATCAACAACTCCCTTTCTTATTTCATGAAACTAAGAAGTACTCATTGTTTGAGTCCAGGAGCAGGCTAGCAGCCCAGACTTTTGGATGACAAACAGATATCCTTGAAGGATCACTTGGTGGTATAAAGACATCAGGCTCGATCCTTTTCTTTCACACACACTCTCCGAGACAGGGCCACATCACTCCCAATAACTATATTCCTAAGATGGCTACATCATTCCCAGTAGCCTGGAGTTTCTTGAAAAGTATTAGGGTCTCTATTACTTTTGGAGTTTCTATTATCTCAAGCTGTGGTGCATACAGTCCTAGGGCCCTATTCCCAGATCTAACATGGGGATTATTGAGGACCATTTCCCACCTTAGGTATTCAGAGGTCCAGCATGCAGAATGTGAACATGGGGGATGATTCAAACCATACACAGTACCAAGCCTCCTTGAAATCCTGGAGGAGGATGATCTTGAACTTGCAGTGCTTGGGGGAGTCAGTAGACAAAGTCTAGGAGATAGAACTAGGTAATTTAGTGAGTTAGCTCTTTAGTCTATTAGAATTTTTCTTGCTACTACTATGGCTATTTATTCCTTAGTTTCCTCCCTTCAAGCTCAGACCTTTACTAGCCAGATCTGAGAGATTTTCTGTTTTTCTCTAAACAGGGCTTGCTCATTCTGCTGATGGCCCCAATCACTCTCCTACTCAATAAATATCAGTGGTTCCCCATTGACCTTGGGTTAAAATATAAACTTCCCTGTTTATTGTTCAAAGTCTTGCAATTTACCCCTAACCCATATTTCCAACTTCATATTTGCCTTTCCGCTCCAAAATATAGTAAGTTAGCCCTCTTCCTCTCCTCAAATAGATCTCTCCCCCACTCCCCACTCTTTCTCCCATTTTTGGACCTTTGTCTAGAATTTATACACTTTTTAAGTCAACTTCATAAAATTCCTCACTTCAAGCAGCAGCTCAAGCATTTTTACTTGAAGCCTTTCCTGAACCCTGTCCCTCCTCCATTCCTGCCTTGTATTTAAACTACCTTGGGTTTATTTCTATTTATTCTTCACACACACACACACACACACACACACACACACACACACACACACTCACCCTCCTTCATTTGTCTCCTCCTGCTCTCCAGGAGGCCAAGGATTGCTTCATGTTTTGTATTTGTATTCCCAGTACCATGAACTCAGGTGGTGTTTAATTCATGTTTTGCTGATTGATTGGAAGGATACCTAGAAATGCTTCTCACAAGCCCCCAGCAATGATTTTTGGTAACTGAATCTTCCTCCCAGAACCTTTCCTGCTCTTGCCTCAGGCATATAGGTGGTATAGTGGATAAAACACAGCCGGTGCCATCAGGAAGAGCAAAGTAAAATGCTGTCTCAGTAGTTTTGTAATCCTGAGCAAATCACTCAACTGCTGTCTGCCTCAGTTTCTTTACCTGTAAAATGGGGGTGGTAATAGCATTTCCTTCATTGGGTTAGGGGGATCAAATGAGATATTATGTAAAGCTCTTTGCAAATCTTAGAGTATTAGATAGATAATATTATTATTAATATCATTGCCTGGCCCATCCAACTTCCAGGGAGCTGATGGGCCAGTTGAAAACAAAGACTGGATTGGCGGTGGTCCCTTTGCTATTTGTCTCTCTAGTTTTTATCTGAGCTCCTTAATGTGACTCCCATTGTTAGGGCATTTCTGATCTCAGATGTCCCTCCTGCAGATTCCATATCAAAATCAGATGTCAAAAAGCCTTGATGACATTCCCCTCCCCTAAGATGACCCGGTCTCTTACCCTTGTCAGGACAGAGGCTCTTGGGGAGGTACAGCAGCCACTGGTGGGCTTTTGCTGGGTTAGGATTGGAGCAAATCCTAAACAGGAGCCCTTCCCTCACAAATGAATTTGCTATAATTCCTTGACAACCTCCCTGAGCCCAGTGAAAGATCTCATTTTCCATGCTAAGAAGTGGACACAGGGAATAGAACTGGGGCAGAGGAGCCCTTTTGAGGCAAATACCCTGGTGATAGAAAAGGGAGAAGGTTGCCATTTAATGAGGGATGTTTTGGCTCGAGTGCCCTGTGGCCTCCCACAGCGTATGGGCTCCTCCACTTATTTTGCCTGCGTGTGTCCAATCTGGTCCTCGAACTCTCGTTGTATGTGGCCAGGCAGCTCTTAAAGGACTCCTGCAGTGACCCAAAGGGCAGTGCCCCCCAAAACCAGGGAGAAAAGAAAGGTCTCCTTTTTTGCAACCCACTGCCTTAAGCTGGGGCCTGTTGCTCTACTTTTTCCCCTTGCCCTGGATCTTGGCCTGGACAAGGAATGTGGACCGTCTGGAGGAACTGTGTACCTTGGCCAGGGTACCCCGCTCTCAGTGGGTCCTGCCAGGGACGTCACACCCCTTCACTGGAAAACAGAGGGGCTCTGAGACATATAGCTTGGGTAATCTGAGCCCTGGGCTGCCACTCAAACCAGATATTTCCTGGAGTCTGTAAAAAGCAGCCATTCTGTGCTGGGGAACTGCCACGCAGGCCCAGCTTGGCTGGGGAGGGGGAGGGGAAGATGCTGGCAGTGTTCCTCAAGGACAAAGGAGGGCACAGGAGCCAAGCTTCTTTGGCTCCCCAAGCCTGGGCCCAGCCAATCAGCAGCGCTCTTAGTGGTTTCTAGGAAGCTCTGGCCTACTGCTGCTGATGGTAGCAGCCCCTCCCCACCCACCCCACAACTCCTCCTTCCTCCTCCAGCAGGGCCTGGCCTGCCCGTGGTCTTCCTCTAGCTTCTATTGGTTGCTGTCCAACCTCACTTCCTCCCTGCCCTTCTCCCCCCTCCAACTTCCCCCTCTCCTCCCGCCTCCTCCCCCGGAAGTTTCTCCCCTCCCAATCCTCCGGAAGTCCCTCTTATTGAATTACAGTCATCTTCCTTTTAAAATGTCCTCTGTTTTGGAGTGGATCTATAAAAATAACCCTAAATCTATTTAATCACCTCTGATTCTCCTGAGCCCTTTGGAGATCCCCAAACCAGACAGATAGCCAGACAGCCAGACAGCCAGTGAAGCAAAATTTCCCCCTGGTGAATGGATAATAGCAGGAACAGTATTTTCATCCCATTTAGTAGTAACTCCATCCATGAGAAACTGAATTCTAGATTTAGATCTGAAAGGGAAACAGACCATTTAATCCAATCCTCTTATTTTACAGAGTAGGAAAAAGAGACCCTTTTATTGAAGGTCATAAATAGGCTTAGAGATCTAGAAGTAGAGGAATAGGCAAAAGGTGTTTCTTAAGTGTTTAACCCTGCGGGATACAAAGTGAGTGTAACAATCAAAGTGAAGACCTCTCACAATTATTGACTAGATTAAGCAAGGCCTCAGGACCTAAATTTTGGTTTCAGGGGGGAAAGTAGAAAGTAGTTTGATTTATGACATTCCAGTTCCTAAATAAGGAAAGTAGAGCATATATAACCAATTAGAATGTATGGAAAGGAAAAGGGGGAGGGGGGGCTTGGGACTTTCTTTGTTCTGCACTGGATAAAAATCACAAGAATATACTGGACAGTGGCTTCCTCCCTCTGAGTACTTCCCTTTTGCTCGGGGGCTGTTGGACCACCCCGATTTCATGAAATTCTAAATTAAATACTTTTCTGCTTTTCACTTTGAGAGACCCCTGAGTAGTCATTTTGGGTGAGGGTCTGAACGAACCACACACAAAGAAAGGCAAAAACCCATTTCCTGTCCTCAAAAACATCAGGTTGTAACAGGGGCCACAGCTTGTGAATAGCTACATACAAGATATATGCAGTGTAACTGGGAGGTCATCTCAAAGGAAAGGCACTGAAGTTAGTGGGATTGTAGTTGAGGCTAGAGGGACGTCAGGAAAACCAAAATTCCAAGCACGAGATGGAAATCAGGGCTGAAGATTAGCAAAAAAAAAAAAAAAAGCCTGTGTAATGAGATTGTACTGTGGAGAGAACTGAAGTTAAAAGAATGGTTAGGTAGGAAAGCTGGAGGGGTTATTGTTGAAGAATTACCCACACCTATGTTATGCAAATAAAATAAAATTTAAAAAAAGAAAGAATATGGCCATTATTTGGTAGGCAACAGAGGGACACTGAAGCTGATGATTGAATCTGAGGGTCGGGGATGATCAAAGCAGTGCAGGGATGGTCCAAGCTACAAAGAAAACTCTCTGTCAAATTGAAAGTGTGGGTAAATTCTGAAAATGCACAGAGAGCATTTAAATCATAGAATCTGTCTGAAATTATTGATTCCTCAAAGAAAATTCAGTGGTATTTTTTTTTGCTAGACTGCTTCTCCTAACTATGCTACATCACAATTAGATGGAGGGGGAAGACTTTTGCCTTCGTTTTTCTTTCATTTGTTTAATATTTATTCTTTTTTAAGGAAATCTCTATCTTGTTGGAAGGGACTGTTTTCCTTTGTCTTGTTACCCTGCTGCAAGGTATAAAAGTAAACATTTAGTTTGCTAAATTTAATCCAGGATGGGTAGAGTTTAGCAAGAGATTGCTCAGAGGAGTTGGCTACCATTACCAAAGACATGTTTGGAAGACTTTCTCTATAAGGTGACTTTGCTGCTCTCACTCACAAGGAAGCCCATTCCATGTTGGTTGGGAAGTATTTCTTGACATGAAGCCTAAACTGGTCTTGTTGCAATTTCATCCCTTGCTTCTACTTCTGCGATCTAAGGCAAAAAGAACAAGGATAAAGTTTCTCTCGTGTTACATAGAATATGCAATACATGAGAAGAGCTATCATCCCATTCCCTTTCCATCCCCTACTTCACTCTGTATCTTGTCCTTTCTAAGGTAAGCATCCCCAGTTATTTTAACCAATCCTCACATGACACAAACTCAAGACCATTTTCCATCCTTGTATGATACACTATGATTGACTTAGCTCTTCTAAGAAATACAGTGATCGAAGACCATTCAATAAACTAGGGTTATAAAACTTGAGATATAAAACACCATCTAGATTCGGAGAGAGAACTGTGGAGACTGAATGTGGACTGATGCATAGTATCTTTGTCTTTTTTGTTATTTGTTTGCTGCTTCTTTCCTCATGGTTTTTCCCTTTTGTTCTGATTTTTCTTTCATAAGATAACTAATATTAAAATGTTTAAAATGATTATATGTGTAGAATGTATACCAGACTGCTTGCTGTCTTGGGGAGGGGAGAACTAATGAAAGGAGGGAGAAAAAAATTGCAAAGCAAAATTTTACAAAAATGAATGCTGAAAAGTATCTTTATATGTAATTAGAAAAATATAATACTACTTGTCTAGAAACTGGAAACTGAATGGATGCCCATCAATTGGAAAATGGCTGAATAAATGATAGTATATGAATGTTATGGAATATTATTGTTCTGTGAGAAACGACCAGCAGGACGATTTCAGAGTCCTGGAGACACTTGCATGAACTGATGCTGAGTGAAATGAGTAGAACCAGGATATCATTGTACACAGCAACAACAATACTATATGACGATCAATTCTGATGGACATGGCTCTCTTCAACAATGAAATGTTTCAAACCACTTCCAATTGTTCACTGAAGAAAGCCATATACACCCAGACAGAGGGATGGGAAATGTGGACCACAACATAACATTCTCATACTCCTTGATTGATGTTTGCTTACATTGTGTTTTCTTTATCTGATATATTTTTTGTGTAGATAAGATTTTTCTTGCACAACAATGATAAGTTTGGAAATATGTATACATATATTCGATTTGCCAATATTTTAACATAATTAACATGTAGTGGATATCTTGCCATCTAGGGGAGGGGTGGGGAGTTGGGGGGAAAAATTTGTAGCAGAAAGCTATGTAAGGGTTATTGTTGAAGAATTACCCACACATATGTTATGCAAATAAAATTTAAAAAATAATAATACGAAGCACAAGTTATAAATTCATATTATAATCAAGATTTCTGGATACAGGTGATAATTGAAACAAATTTATGAGGCCAAGGATCAGTGAGAAAGGAAATCATTTATATGTAGTGTCTCTCTACTATCTTAAATACTGATAATTTTTGTTTATATAATATTTTTTTAGTTTTCCAGTTACTTGTAAAACAATAATTACTGATAATTTTAAAAATATAATTTATCCATACCATTCAAAAAACAAACAAACAAACAAACAAAAACAATGTTGCTGCCTTTGTGTGCTTTGTTTTCCTGGTTCTGCTCTGTGTCATTTTATAAAAGTTAGAACTCATATGCCATAATTTGTTAAGCTGTTCTCAAATTGTCCGAGAAGCTATCTAATACTCTTCCCCCTTAAACAACCTAGTTCTTTGCTTTTTTCTCCCACCTCAAACTCCCCATTTCAGGATCAGGAAGTTTGGTTTACTTGCATCTATCCCCTCACTGGTATTACCCTCCCTTTTCATCACCTCCCTTCTTTTATCGAAAATTATTTCACCATTGAATTTGATGTATCAATCCTTCATTCTTCCTTCTTTCCTCCTTTCCTCTCCCAATCTACTCCCTCTCTTCTCTTTCTCTCTGTCAACTTCCTTCCTTCCTTCCTTCCTTCCTTCCTTCCTTCCTTCCTTCCTT
>JAJPUD010001087.1:80968-199218 GCA_023553655.1 Myrmecobius fasciatus | reverse complement strand
CTTCCTTCCTTCCTTCCTTCCTTCCTTCCTTCCTTCCTTCCTTCCTTCCTTCCTTCCTTCCTTCCTTCCTTCCTTCTGTCCCTCCTTCCTTTCTCTCTTTTCCAAATTTTGCCAAGGTTGGAAGCACAACAACCACTTATGGGCCTAATTAGTGATCAGCATGGAAGTTTTAATAATTTTTCAGTTTTCCAGCAGTCTCACTAATGGGTCTGTGTCCCAAAGAGATCATAAAAGAGGGAGAAGGACTCATATGTAAAAATGTTTGTAGTGGCAAAGAACTGGAAATTGAGTGAATGCCCATCATTTGGGGGATGGCTAATAAGTTTGATATATGTAGATATATCATTTTTCTATAAGAAATGATATGCAGACTGATTCCAGAAAAGCCTGGAAAGATCTGCATGAACTGATGCTGCATGAAGTGAGCAGAACCAGAAGAACATTGTACACAGTAAGAACAAATGTGTGATAATCAACTTATCTCTTCTCAGCAATTTGGTAATTCAAGGCAATTCCAATAGACTTTGGATGGAAAATGTCATCCATATCCAGAGAGAGAACTACGGAGATTGAATGTGGATCGAAGCATAGCATTTTCATCTTTTTGTTTGTTTGTTTCTTGTTTTTTTTACTTTTGTTCTGATTTTTTCTTGCACAACATGACCAATATGGAAATATGTTTAAAAGGATTGCACGTATTTAACCTATATAAGATTGCTTGCTTTGTTGGGGAGCGGGGAGATAAGGGATGGAAGGAATCAAATTTAGAACACAAGGTTTTATAAAAATGTGTGTTAACAACTATCTTTATTTGTATTCAGAAAAATAAAATGCTATTGGGAAAAGTAATAATAGTTTCTCAGGTTTTAACCTGGCCCAGTTCCCTTCTCCTAGGTTAGCCCTGCAGTCCCTAGCTCCCTGAGGCTTATCATATTGGTGTTGGACTTAGGGTGGTCACTTTAGCTTTATTAAAGCTCAGAACTCCTGAGCCCAATAGCTCCACCCAATTCACTAGACTTACTTCTCCTAGAGGCATGGACTACAAGCCTGCAACACAATGGCTGGCTGAGTTGTATTTCTACACCAGTTTCTACAAATTGTGAGTGTGTGTGTGTGTGTGTGTGTGTGTGTGTGTTTATTCAACCTTCCTTCATTTGTTTAAATTAAGAGTAAAATTCATCTTATGGCCTACTCCCTCCCCCATTTCCTCCAAGTTTACATGCTCTTCTTCTAATGCAATTATGAGAAATGGAAGCTCTACCTCCCTTTTTTTTTACACTATTATATTTTTACCTTTTCTTCTCTGTCCCCTATTCAAAAATCTTAGAACAGAACCAATCAACTCCCGGACCCTTTGTTTTTCTTATTTACCTTTCTCAATGTGCTTACAAAAAAGATTCCAAAGGGACACTTGCTTCTTCAATTACAATGTTATCCCTATAGCAATATTCTGCTTTTTAAAAAATTGCTTACATTAATGTACTTTCCTATGCCCTCTATTCCATTAATAGGCCATTTTCCCTTATGGCTGAAAAGCCATTTGTTTTAACTACCGTATCCCCCCATTTTCCAAAATAGAAAACTGAATTACAGTTAGATGGCCTAGTGGATAGAACACTGTCCTTGAAGTCAGGAGGACCTGAGTTCAAATCCAGACTCAGACACTTAACACTTACTAGCTGTGTGACTCTGGGCAAGTCACTTAATCCCAATTGACTTGCCAAAAAAAATCTAGTGTTCAGAATAGGAAACTGAGTTCCAGGTATATTAGGTGTTTTGGCCAAGGTCACCCAGGCTATAAATATCAGTGGTAGGATTTGACTCTAGGGCCTTTGACTCTAACTTCCACTGGAACACACTGTCTTCATGTTGTATAAAATAATTCCTCAGTGCTTCCAAAATTGTGTAATCTGCAGCCTGGCTTTTCTCTTTGTAATTGGTCTGGTCAAGCTGCTCTTCCCATATTCATTATGGGTGTTCTTTAAAATTCTTCGTGTTATTAAAAAGTCTTCTTAGAACATATCACATACTGAAAGCAAAGGGTTCAAATATGATGGTTCCTCTTTAGAACATTATAGAAATACTGACAAATTTGTTTCGTTTTCCATTTTGTTGTTTTTCTGCCAGTTATATCTACAAATTCTTTTGGGATAAAATGGGTCAGCTGAGTCTTCTATGAAGCTTTCTGGATATCTGTTTTTGCTTTCAATTAAAAAAAAAGTCTGGGGGCAGCTAGGTGGCGAAGTGGATAGAGTACCAGCCCTGAAGTCAGGAAGACCTGAGTTCATATTTGGTCTTAGACACTTAACATTCCCTAGATGTGTGACCCTGGGCAAGTCACTTAACCGTAATTGCCTCAGCAGAAAAGCAATAAAAAAAAGTCTGGAACAGCTGCTGGGGGTATTCAGATAGCCAAATGAAGAAGAATAAAGGCATTGCCACACAGTCACCAAAGGTAAGATTAGATAGCATGAATTTGTACTTGACCTAGGAACCATAGTCATGTGCCCTCCAGATGAGACCTACCGGCACTGAATGGTAGTGGGAGCAAAGGAAGTGGATATGGGGGTGAGGATAGGGATAATGCAAGGAGGGAAAAGATGTGAAAGTCAAGGATAGCACATTATTGAATCCATTAGTTCAAAGGCCAAGTGAAGAAGGGGAGAGCAGAATATGGGTAACTGTTTAGCAGAATAGAGAGGCTGCAGTAACGATGAAGGAAAAAGGCAGAGGGAGAAATAGAACGTTGACAGAGTCCTGGCCCATGGAGGTGAAAAAAAACAATTTTAAAGCATGATGAGATCTAGATCCCAGTGTGTGACTGAGTCGGAGGCCGTAGGAACTGAGAAGGCTAATAAACTAAGAGGCTAACGTATTTGAGGGGACATCAATGTGGATATTGAAGTCTTCCTGCATGAGGTCAGGAAATTCAGGTTCAGGAACACTGAGCCAAGTGAGAAAAGAGAAATAAATGAAGATCTCAGGGTTGATAGTCAACTGGAGCCAAGATTTAGATAGGAAGGCATAGGATTATGTAGTAAAGAGCAAAGGAAGAGACGTTGCTGACTGACAGAAGAAGGAAATAAGCATTTATTAGGCACCTTCTATATGCCAGGTGTCGGATTATGCAATTTTACAAATATTATCTCATTTGATGCTTATAACTATGCTGGGAGAAAGGTGCTATTATTACCTGCATTTTATATTTGAGGAAACTGAGGTAAGCAGAAGTTCTGACTTGCCCAGAGTAACGGAGATTCTGTTTGAGATAGAGTTAAACTCAGGTCTTTCTAACTTCCTAACTCCAGGCCCAGTGGATAGCCACTGGGCTACCTAGAGGCTTCTAGGTGGCAGAGGGAAGACATGGCAGGGGGGACCAGGGAGTATCCCTTCTTTTCTTCTTGGCTCAATATAACTGAGACATGACAGCAAGTAATAACCAATACTTGAGAGGAGAAGCAAGGATTCAGTGGCTTCTGAGGAAAGCCAAGTTTTTGATGATTGCAAGAGGATGGAAGGAGCCTCAGAGGCAGAAGTCTAAGATTAATTATAGAATTGGGTCTGCAGAGGGCACAGTAGAAGGGGAGAGCACAATAAGATAGGTACTTGGGAGGGGTTGGAGATGGAGATTATGAGACTGAGCAATGGGAGTGGGAGAAGAAGGTTTTCATCTAGCCAGCCTATGACTGAATCACAGGCTTAGGTGAGCAGTGCAGATTAGTATTTGCTTGCCATAGAACAAGGGAGTGAGTACCCTTTGACTGGAGCTTCCACCTCAGAAGGTTCATATAATGCAAGAGGGCAATAATGTTTTGGTGTTTTCCCAAACACCAGCGAAGAAGGAAAACTAATAGAGTAAAAATCCAATAATTGGGACCCCAGGGCCTTGGCTAATTTTACATTCAGCAGATCAGTTTCGGTGCCTCATCTCCAAAAGACATAGGGATGATTGATGTAGTCACTAGTTATTCCTCATATGGAACATTCACTTGGTTCAGGTTGGGCCAGGAAAAATGTTTTATTACCAAGCGGCCTGCTATCTGAGACTGGTCCAGGATGGGGACCTGGTGGTAGAGATTCTGGTGCTCAGTACTTTAGTTATGGAGGTCTGAGGCACTGTTTATTTGTTTCACCCTTCCCAACAGAGATCCTGACTCAGAATCAGGACAAACTGGATTCAAATCCTGACATATGCTGGCACTTTGACCCTAGGGGAGAAATTCTCAGTGCCCCACATAACTCTCTCAAACTATAATTACAGAGAATATGCCAAACTGCAGTGGGATTTCACCTCAGAGTTCTGTATAAACATGAGACTATAGGTCCAGCGTCTAAAGCAACGTTTGGTCTAGTTTGGTAGGAATGGAAGGCCATAGGCATTGTTGACCTTTTCACCCTAGTGGCAGAATCTCTAGTTCTGGGATCTGGGTGGTGAGTCGCTGTTAACGGTTGAGGGCTGGACCACTGATCATTTTCTCACTCTTCCTAATAAACAATAGCATCTTCCCACCCATCCTCCTCCAGCTAGTAGGAAGGTCTGTCCTTGATTTCAGAGTGGTTGAATAAATTGAAGGAAGTGAATTCAATGGAATATTGTTGTGTCGTAACAAATGCATATGAGTAATAAAGAGGAAGATGGGCTTGGAACCTTGTTCTCATCCTTGACTTCTCCCTTACATTCACCCCCACATATTGAATCTTCTGCCAAGTCTTATTAGTTCTATCTTCATCACGTCCCTTCTGCGTATACCCTGTCCACTCACACAACTGACACTCTGGTGTCTGCCTTGATTACCTCAGACCTGGATTGTTGCAACCGCCTACTGCTTGGTCTCCTTGCTGAAAGGCTTGCCCCACTGCATTCCACTCTCTACTCAGCTACCAAAGGGATCTTCCCAAACAACAGGTCTAACCATGGCACCCCACTACCTTCATTCAGTAAACTTCAATGATTCCCTATTGCTTCCAGGACCAAATCCCCCATTTAGTTTTATTTTTTCTTTTTTTTCTTTATTATTTTTTTCTTTTTTTCCCCATTTAGTTTTCAACCATCTTCACAACTCAGCCCCTTCCTACCTTTGCAGTCTTCTTATACCTTACTCCTTTCCATATATTTCTATTGCCTAGTTACACTGACCTTGGTGTTCCCCACACATGACATTTCATCTCCCAGTTCCATGTTTTTTCACTGGTAGTTTCACATACCTGGAACGCCCTTCTTACTTCTATCTTGTCCTTCAAGGCTCAGCTAAGATCCTACCTTCCTCAGGAGGCTTTTCCCAACCCCATTTATTCACCCTTTGCCTTCTCTCTGAGAATACAATCCATTTACACTGTGTATCTTGTAGAACCTTTTTTGGGGGGCAGGATATTTGTCTCAATCCGTTAGAATATCAGCTCCTTGAGGGCAGTTTGGTCTTTCTTTGTCTCCCTATATCTTAGCACAGTATTTGGCACATAGCAAGTATTTAATCAATGCTTGTTGACTGACTGGTATGAACCAATGTAGTGAAAAGAAGATAGAATCAGGGAAATGATATATACAGTAAGTATAATAAAGTAAATTAAAACCCCACTAAAAGGCATTAGAGCTCAAATTAACCAGCAGTGTTTCTACTGGGCTTATATCCCAAAGAAATCAAAAAGAAGAGAAAGAGACTAACATATGCAAAAAGTGTTTGTGGCAGCCCTTTTTGTAGTGGCAAGGAATTGGAAACTGAATGGATGCCCATCAATTGGAGAATGGCTGAATAAATTATGGTATATGAATGTTATGGAATATTATTGTTCTATAAGAAACGACCAGCAGGACGATTTCAGAGAGGCCTGGAGGGACTTGCATGAACTGATGCTGAGTGAAGTGAGCAGAACCAGGAGATCATTGTGCACAGCAACAGTTGATCATACGATGATCAATTCTAATAGACATGGCTCTTTTGAACAATGAAATGATTCAGGCCAGTTCCAATGGTCTGGTGATGAAGAGATTCATGTATACCCAGAGAGAGGACTGTGGGAAATTAGTGTGAATCACAACATAGTATTTTCACTCTTTTTGCTTGCATTTTGTTTTCTTTCTCATTTTTTTCCTTTTTGATCTGATTTTTCTTGTGCAGCATAATTGTATAAATATGTATACATAATTGGATTTAACATATATTTTAAACTTGTTTAACATACAATGGATTACTTGCCATCTAGGGGAGGGAGTGGGAGAAGGGGGAAAAATTTGGAATACAAGGTTTTGCAAGGGTCAGTGTTGAAAAATTATTCATGCATATGTTTTGAAAATAAGAAGCTTTAATAATAATAATATTAATAAAAGAACTCAGATTAAATGTGAAGTCTTGCTTTCAGAGGATGAGGGATGAAATACACTTCTTTCTCTAGGCAGGGAGGTGATGGGCTACAGATAGCACAATGAATCAGTTAATTTTGCTTAACCGTTATTCCTTATCACAAAGTAGAGTAATACATTTATTGAATTACTTGCCGTCTAGTGGAGGGGGGAGGGGAAGGAGGGAGAAAAATTTGAAACACAAAGTTTTGCAAGGGTGAATGTTGAAAAGTATCGATACATATGTTTTGAAAATAAAAAGCTTTAAAAAATAAAAAAATAAAAAAAAATTTAAAACCCCCAAAATCAAAGTAGAGTTATATGGGGGGAGAGGAGAAGATTATATTTGAAAGCAACTGAGGTGTCTTAAAAAAACAAAAAGCATCAATAAAACTAAAAAAAAAGAAAAGAAAAAGGAGCCAGACTAAATGTAAGCATTAGGGAAAATGAAAAGGCAGAGTTTAAAAAATCAATAACCAAGAGGAAGCCTGGAGACCATTTACAAACACCTTATCTGAAACCCATGAAAAATATATGCTGAGGGTCAAAACCATCAGGCCCTTGGAAGAATGAAAAAAAATCCAGCATGGTTAACTGTACAGGTCAAGGAAATTATTATTGCAAAATGAAAAAGGCATTTTTCAAAAAAAAATGATAATGGAGAGACCTGCAGAGGCACAGGGAAACTCATTAAACAAGGCAAGTCAAGTTTTTCCCTTTTATTCTGATTTTTCTCTTTTAACATGACTCATATGGAAATTAATATACATACATATATGACATTAATTAATCACCTAATTAATTAAAAACCAAGGCAGGTTGAATACCAATTAGGAATTGGGTTGGTCAAAGGAGAATTTGAAAAGTTGCTTTAAACAGATTTTTTTTATTATAAACTTAAACATCAACAGATTTTTTAATGTACAAAGAACATGAGAGATAGATTTTTTTAAATTGTATTTTAAATTTAACACAATAGTAATAAAACTACCCTGCTTATTCATGTTTCCTTCTGAAATTTCTCATTGATGAGCAACTTCCCAAGGACTCTGAAAATTAAAGTGCCTAGGGGCAGTTAGGTGGTGCAGTGGATGGAGCACCAGCCCTGAAGACAGGAGGACCTGAGTTCAAATTTGCTCTCAGACACTTAACACTTCCTAGCTGTGTGACTCCGGGCAAGTCATTTAACCCCAATCACCTCAGGGGAAAAAAAGAAAAGAAAATTAAAGTGCCAGTCTAGAAAACAGCACCAAGAGAGTGGAAAGAAGCAGCATGATAAAGTAGCTACATGGTTGGACTTGCAGACAGAATAAGGGGCTTCAAATCCCACTTCTTACAGTTGCTGTAAGACCTTGGACAAATCACTTCCATTCCCTGAACTTCAGTTTCGTCCTCTGTAAAATGAAGGGGTTGGACTATATGGTTTCTGAGGTCCTTTCCTGCTCCGGATGTAAGACTGAGTAAAATCAATAAGATGTTCCTTTTGAAAAAATTAAATTTCCCTTTTTTTCCATTTAATAAGTATTTATTTTTCTCTCTTTTACCTCTCCACACCCCTGGAGGAAGGGGAGACACCTTACATAGCCTGGACCAATGAATTCCCACATTCTTCATTGTTGGGCCCCTGGAATCTTGATTGATCTTTGTATTGATTGGAGAATTTAAGCCTTTCAGAATGATTTATCTTTACAATGTTGTTGGCTTAGTATAAATTGTTCTCCTGGTTCTGCTCACTCCATTTTGCATCAGCACACTGAAGTCTTTCCAATTTTATCTGAAACTGTCCCTTTTGTCATTTTTGCAGAATAAGAGTATTCCATTATATTCATCTATTACCGTTTAATTTTTTTTCAAATAATACAAATCCTTCTTCTCTCTCTCCTCTCCTTATTGAAAAAAGAAGAAAGAAAAACAAAATCCTTGTAATGAACATGCATAATCAAGGAAGACAAATTCTAGCATTGGCCATATACAAAAAATATACATCTTAATCTACACCCCGAGTCCATTTCATTACCTCTCTCAGGAGTTGAATAGCTTGTGTCATCATGAGTCCTCTAGAATAGTGACTAGTCATTGCTTTGATCAGAGTTCTTAAGTCTTTCAAATATTGTTAATATTTATCTTTACAAAGTTGCTATTATTTTATAAATTGTTCTCCTAGTTCTGCTTCCTGCACTTTTCATCAGTTCATAAAGGTCTTTCCAGATTTCTCTAAAGTTATTCCTGTCATCATTTTCCTCAGTACAATATAGTAGTCTATCACATTCATATACCATAATTTATTTAGTCATTTGCCAATTGAGGGACACTCCCTTAGTTTACAGTTCTTTGCCATTATAAAAAGAGCTCTGTAAGTTATATAAATACAAATATAAGTTGTATAATACACACACACACATATACATATATATATGTCATTTTCTCCTTTCTTTGATCTCTTCGGGGCATAGGCCTAATAATAGACAGCTGAATCAAAGGGTATTGTGCAGTTTAATGACTGATGGGACATATTTCCAGATTGTTTTCGAGAATGGCAAGAACTCATAGTTCCAGTAACAGTGCATTAACATACTTATTTTCTGCCATCTCTTCCAAGAATTGTCATTTCCCTTTTGCTGCCAACTGTGCAGATCTGAAGAGTATGAGGTATGATCTTAGAATTGCCTTAATTTGCATTTCTCTAATTATTAGCAATTTGGAGCATTTTTTTCCATATAGCTGTTGATAGCTTCCCTAGAGAACTTCTTGTTCATATCCTTTGATCAATTTTCATTTGGGGAATGGCTCTTCCAACAAGAGGTTCTTGAAATAATTAGAGAAAAAAAGCCAAACACAAAATAGAAATGGGGGAATAATCTCTCTGTTATGATCAGGTTTCAGAAATGCGCTCAATTAAATTCAACAAATATTTCAAGCATTGACAAGAGAGAAGCAGTATGGCACAGGGGATAAAACACTGGATTTGGAGTCACAATCCTTGCCCTCGAATCCTGCTTTGTACACTTACCAGTTGGCTGTATGACCCTGGCCATTTTCTTTTACCTCTCTGGGTCTCATTTTCCTTGTCTGTAAAATAAGTTGGAGTGGAATTTATATCCTTTGACGTTCCTTTTAATTTGAGATGATCCATGAATATAACCTGAAAAGTAAAGCCCAGAATTGCTTCACATGAGCACCAACACTGTGATTCTTTTGATAAACTGGACAATTTTGGAAATAGACATTAGTACATAGATACTTGTGTGGGAGTGGTGCAGCAAATCACAGGATCATAGAACCAGAGCTAGTCCAACCCCCTTATTTCATAGTTGAGGAAACTGAACGCCAGAGAAGGGAATTAGCTTTTACAAAGATCCACAGGTCCAAAGTTGTGAGTACAAAGGACCTATGGGTGCTTCAGAGGCAGGATTATATACTTATGATCACAATATCACAGAACTAGAGCTGGAAGGTTCTCTGACTCCAGGGTCACCATATTACCTCCTGCAGATGTATTTTGAGGACCAAAACAGTTACAATATGGAACTGCTATGGATTTGGAGAAAACTTTTTTTTCCTTTTCATGGTTGCTTTTCTCCTTTTCCTTAGAGAGAGGTTTTCTCTCACCACTTTTGGCCTAATCTTAGCTGCCTTACTGGTGTTTTGGTTTGGTCTTTTTTCAAAATAATCCTCTCTGGAAGACTAGAGGGAAGTTTGAGCTTGGGTTATTTAGCAGCCCCACAATTTTTCATCCTAAGTTTAGAGGCAGGAAGATTTCACAACACACCAGCTCTGCCAAAGTTTAAGGGAGGGGGTGTTGCCGCAGTCAGCTCATTCATTGGTTTATTTGGGGGTGGAGGGAAAGGGAAAGAAGGGTTGGGAAGGAATAAACGGAAAGTCAGTCTCTTGGCCAAGTGGACTGGGGAATTGTGGTTCTAGCTTAGGTGATCATGACCTCTGGTGGTCGTACTTGGTAAATTCAACTGAGGAATCCAGACACTACTATTAAAAATGATGCTACTCTATTCAGAAAAAGGGAAAATTCTACAAAATGCATATATTATCAACATCATATCAATTATAATATAAAGCACCTATGAAAAATAGTCTTTTCCCCTCTCTTGACTTCTTGATACAAATAGGTATGGTTAGAGATAGAATGAAGCATTATGGTGTCAATAGGCAAATTTATTTATATTGGGTCAGAGAAACTTGCCTTAACCCCCTCCACTAATTTTTAACCTTGGGGGAGATGGAGGGTCCTAGAGAGGAAGGCAAGTGTTAAAGGGGAGTGACATGATGATGGAAGCTGCAGGTGTGGTGGAGGTGAGGAATGGTAGCTCAGAGTGAAGAAGCGACATTCATAGTACCATGAAGACCAGGGATGACATGGTAGAGGACCATAAAGTGCGGAGATAGTGTGCCAGAAGACTTCTTTGGGAAGATGCTGCCTATCCTCGGCACCCTGAGTAAAAGTCCCATTGCGCTACCCTAGTTATGGCTCTGTTAATAATAAGAAGGGAGAACTACAAACCAGGAGATCATTGTACATGGCAACAAGATTGTATGATGATCAATTCTGATGGATGTGGCTCTTTTCAACAATGAGATGGTTCAGACCAGTTCCAATGATCTTTGGATGGAAAGAGCCATCTACACCCAGAGAGAGGACTGTGGGAACTGAGCATGGATCACAGCATAGTATTTTTACCTTTTTTGTTGTTGTTTGCTTGCTTTTTGTTTTCTTTCTCATTTTTTCTCTTTTTGATCTGATTTTTCTTGGGCAGCACTAAAATTGTATAAACATATATACATATATTAGATTTAACATATATTTTTTCTATTCTTTTTTATTGAAGTTTTTTATTTTCAAAACATATGCATGGAAAAAATTTTTCAACATTGACCCTTGAAAAACCTTGTGTTCCAAATTTCTCCCCCTTCCCCTTCCCCCCTCCCCTAGATGGTATAGCATATATTTTTTTTAACATGTTCAACATAGATTGGATTATTGCCATCTAGGGGAGGAGGTGGGGGAAAGGAAGGGAAATTTGCATGCAACACAAGGTTTTTCAAGGGTCAATGCTGAAAAAAATTTTCCATGCATATGTTTTGAAAATAAAAAGCTTAAGCCCTTTTTGTAGTGGCTAGAAACTGGAAATTGAATAGATGCCCTTCAATTGGAGAATGGCTGAATAAATTATGGTATATGAATATTATGGAATATTATTGTTCTGTAAGAAATGACCAGCAAGATGATTTTAGAGAGACCTGAAGAGACATGAACTGATGCTGAGTGAAATGAGCAGAACCAGGAGATCATTATACACGGCAACAACAGTACTATATGACAATTAATTCTGATGGACATGGCTCTCTTCAACAATGATATGTTTCAAACCACCTCCAATTGTTCACTGAAGAAAGCCATATACACCCAGAGAGAGGGATGCGAAATGTGGACCACAACATAACATTCTCATACTCCTTGATTGATGTTTGCTTACATTGTGTTTCCTTTATCTGATATATCATTTGTGTAGATAAGATTTTTCTTGCACAACAATAAGTTTGGAAATATGTATACATATATTCGATTTGCCAATATTTTAACATAATTAACATGTAGTGGATATCCTGCCATCTAGGGAAGGGGTGGGGAAGTTGGGGGGAAAAATTGGTAACGGAAAGCTATGTAAGGGTTATTGTTGAAGAATTACCCACACATATGTTATGCAAATAAAATTAAATTAAAAAAAAAGAAAATAAAAAGCTTAAAAAAATAAAATAAAAAATAAAAAGGAAGGGAGAACTGCAGTTCAAAGAATTCATTTGAAAATAGGAAATTACAGTGCAAGAGGGACTAGAGTGGTACATAATGGCAAGAGTATTAGATCTGGAGGCTGAAGGCCCAGGTTGAAGTATTTTTAGGCTCTTTACTTTAGCAGTTATGTGAACATGAGCAAGTTGTATGAAGGAGCATTTGAAGAGGAATCATGATATAATAGAAATAATGTGTTTTAAAGTCAGAGGTTGTTTTTATTTGCGATTTTCAGTTGTGTCCAACTCTCTGTGACCCTTTGGGATTTTCTTGGTGAAGATACTAGAATGGTTTGCTATTTCTTTCTCCAGTACATTTGGCAGATTAGGAAATTGAGGCAAACTAGGTTATATAACTTGCCCAGGATCACATAGCTAGTATCTTGAGGCCAGATTTGAACTCAGGAAGAGGAGTTTTCCTTGCTCCAAACCTGGCACTCTGTCTACATGGGTTCAAATCCTGGCTCTGATACTATCTGTGTGATCTGTGTAACTTCCCTGGACCCTAGTTCCTTCTCTGTAAAGTGAAAGGTTTGGACTGGAAGGCCTCTGATATTCCTGAAAAAATATCTGTAGACCTATGAGTAACTCATTATACCTCCAAGGTCTTCGGTTTCTTCTTCTGAAAAAAGAAGGGGTTAAACTCTCTGGCCTTTAGGGCCTCTTCCATCATCTATATCTAAGAACCTAAGTGTGATGTTGGGCATTTTACATCCCTGGGTTTCCTTCTGTCAAAAGAGGTGATAGGACTTGCTGGTATCTGAGCTTCCTAATACTTTTAGATCTATTATTTGATAACCTCTATTAATTTCAGTTGCCTCATCTATAAAATGCATGTGTATACTAACTTAACAGGGTTGCTTTAAAAGTCAAACGAACTAATGTATGAGAAAAAAAAACTTTGCAACTATATAAATGTTGCTTATTAAGTAGGGGGTAGGGTAAGGAATGCTGGAACCTTTATAAAAAATATGTCAAATGGGGCAGCTAGGTGGGGCAGTGGATAGAGCACCTGCCCTCAAGTCAGGAGGACCTGAGATCAAATGTGATCTCACTCACCTAACAGACTTCCTAGCTGTGTGACCCTGGGCAAATCAATTAACCTAATTGCCTCAGAAAAAAAAATAAAAAAATAAAAAATAAAATAATAATTAAATATATATATATATATATATTCAAATGAGCTAACCCTTCACAATCAGTTTGAAAGTTGTTTCATATTCTGCCAAGTAAGTCAATGAAGTTAGAAGCTAGCCTTTTAATAGGCCTACAGAGGCACACTGATCACTGTCCAAGATTTTGAAAAATAATGAAACATATTAAAAACTTCCTTTTTATTTTATCTACAATAATATTTCTGTGGTCCAAAAAGCCCTTACCAGACTTCCCTGTTTGAGGGCAGGTTAGGCAAGAGAAAAAGCCCCTTTGCCTCCATCCCCTGAAGTGCTAATTTTATGACCCATCCTTTTCCACTAGCTCCCAGGGAAGAGTCCCTTTGTACTTATGGAGAATATTTGAGGAGAGTGGTCCAGGAAGGAACTGAGCAGTGATTCCCGTTTTGGAACGTTAACATGGAATTGTATATTTGGATAATTGTATATTATCCCTTCCTTGTTCAATATTCCTTGTTCAATGTTACCTCAAATCGTTGGAAGTACAATTATGTTAGATTAATAAAGACTGTTTCTGGCTGACTTGTGCCTACATATTTGCTTTCTTCAACAATATTTAATCATTTCAATCTCATTAGAAATGTTAATTTGAATGATAATTTTAGCGAGATCCAAAAACTTTTGCCTGCTTTCCCATAGGTATACCCAAAGATTTGAAAAATAACAAAGTATATCCAATCACATTTTTCTCACTAAAATATTAACTTGAATAATGCTTTTAGTAAGATATAAAAGCTTTTCTCCTACATTCCTATAGCTGTCTTCCATATAATTAAGTGAATTATTGCTACTCTCACTTTAAATGTGAGGCTATTGTCCAATAACATACAGAGTCAACTGTTAACATATCCCTGGAGGGATGAAACATCATTGTATTATAAATAAGAATGAGACAGGAATAGTCTGACAGGAAGGTCAGGCCAATATAATAAAAGCGGCAATACAATTAAATTAATTTATTTAGTATGGTACAAAAAAGGGCAGCTAGGTGGCACTGCAGTGCTGGCCTTGGAGTCAGAAGGACCTGAGTTCAAATTTAATCTCAGATACTTACTAGCTGTGTGACCCTGAGCAAGTCACTTCATCCTGTTTGTCTCAATTTCCTCATCTGTAAAATGAGTTGGAGAAGGAAATGGCAAGTCACTTCAGTATCTCTGCCAAGAAAACCCCCAAGTGAGTCAGACATTACTGAAACAATTCAAGAAGAAACAGTATAAATTAAACTTCTAAAGTAATAAATACATGTAGGAAAAAATGGTAATGAGATTCATATGAAGGAAAGAGAGGTCAAGTACTTCAATAATCATCTTTATAATAACAAAAAGGCAGGAAGAAAGGAGAGGTATCAGTACCAAATTTCAAACTGTACTATATGAAGCAGTAATCATTAAAGCAGAGGTATCAAATTAGCCACCTCCAAAAGCCTGGCAAAACTCCTGACTGAAACAGATTAAAATACAATTGGGAGATGCTTTACAAAATAAGCAAAAAATACAATACAACATACATAATGTTAATTTGTAATTTTCAAAGTCACTACATGACTGCAGGGATCTGTTTCTATTTGAGTTTGATATAAAAGGATTTGGTATTGGTTAAAACAAGAGATACAGATAAGTGAACAGATTAGATACAGATATAGAAAAGCAAACAGACATAGCAGCATAATGTTCCATAAACTCAAAGATGCCAGTTCCTGGGAAACGGACACACTATTTGACAAAAACGTCTGCGAGAACTGGGTAGCAGTCTCACAAAAATCAGGTTTAGACTAACACTTCACTCCATATACCAAGGCAAGTTCCAGATGGATAAATGACCTAGATATAAAAAAAATCACATCATAATCAAATTAGAAATTAATTATTTTTCAGATCTATGGATAAGGGAAGACTTAATCATAGACTAAATCAGGAATGGAGAAGATGTCACAAGGTATCACAGGTAATTTTGATTTTATTAAACTAAAAAATATTGCCCAAATCTAATGTAAAAATCAGAAGGGAAATAAGCAACTGGGAGAAAAAAATCTTTGCAGAAAGTTTCTCTGATAAAGGTATCATATCCTGACAAATGTGGAAATATGTTTATAAGTATTGTACATGTATAACACAAAATCTAATAAAAATGAATGTTGATATTTAACCTATATCAGATTGCTTGCTGTCTCGGGGTGGGGGGAGGTAAGAGAGAGAGAGAGAAAAATTTAGAACCCAAAGTTTTTACAAAAATGAATTCTTGTAGCATTTTCACTTCTTTTGTTGTTTGCTTGAATTTTATTTTCTTTCTCATTTTTTTTCTTTTTTGATCTGATTTTTCTTGTTCAGCAAGATGATTGTATAAATATGTATGTCTATATGGGATTTACATATATATTTTACCATGCTTAACATATATTGGATAACTTGCCAGCTAGGAGAGGGGACCGGGGGAAGGAGGAAAATTGGAACACAAAGTTTTGCAAGGGTCAATAGTGAAAAATTATCCTTGCATATGTTTTGAAAATAAAAAGCTTCAATAAAAAATGAATGTTGAAAACTCTCTGTACATTTGGTATATTTGGAAAAATAAAATACTATTGGAAAAAAGAAGAAAAATGAATATTGAAAATTATCTTTACCTGTAATTGGAAAAATAAAATACTACTGGGAAAAAAGAAGACAATGGGATTGCAAATGTGATCTATGATAAATATGAATCACGTAGCCCTTTTACATTAAACTTAAATGCTTCCATTTATAAAAAACAAAAACAAAACCAAAAACAACTAAGTTATCATTTGTCCGAGATATATAAGGGACTAATTTGAATTGATAAAACCGAGGACCATTCCCTGGTAGAGAAATGGTCAGTTTATCTGACATTATCCAAGCTGTACCACTAACTATATGAAAAATACTTACACTCCTTAGAAACCAATAAAGCTGACAAAATAGGAAAATCACACTATTGGAGGAAAAGCAGGAAAAGAAATATATTAATGTAGTGCTGGAGGAGTTGTGAATTGGTCCAGCCATTATCTTTATTATTATTATTATTATTATTTTAATTAAAGCTTTTTATTTACAAAACATATTTGTGGGTGATTCTTCAACATTGACCCTTGCAAAGCTTTCCGTTACAAATTTTTCCCCCCAGTCCTCTCCGCTCCCCTAGATGGCAGGAAGTCCACTACATGTTAATGGTCCAGCCATTTTCAAAAGTAATTTGGAACAATGCCCCCAAAGTTACTAAAATGTGTATTTCCTTTGAGACAACTATACCACTATTAGGCCTATCTCCCTACCCCCCTAAAAAATAGAAGGAAGAGGAATGGGACCTCTGTGTATAACAATGTCTTCAGCAGCTTTTTTATGGTGGTCAATGATTGGAAATTCAGAGGGTATCCTCTTTGGAAATGGCAAAACATGTGATTTATGAATGTGGTAGAACGCTGTTGTACCATTAACGATGATGAAAGGGACAGTTTCAGAGGAAATTAGGGAAACTTCTATGAATCTGTGGATAGTGAAGTGAGTAGAACTAAGAGAAGAATTTATACAAAATTACAGTGATATTAAAGAGATAAATAACTGAAAGATTTTAAAACTGATCAATGAAATGATAAACCATGACTCTTAAAGAAGGATGATGAAACATCACTCACCTGCTTTCAGAGAAGTGATGAACTTAAAACATAGCAAGAGAAACAACTTTTTTGGACAGGGACTATTTAGTTTAATTTCATATTCTCAGCATGTAGCACCCACAGTGCTTTGCACATAGTACATAATTAATAATGCTTATTGCATTGACATGAATTAATATCTTCCCTTGATCTACACTCTCAGTTATTTTTTAAAGCTTTTTATTTTCAAAACATATGCATGGATAATTTTTCAACATTGACCCTTGTATAACTTGTGTTTCAGATTTTCCCCTCCTTCTCCCCACCCCCTCTCCTAGATGGCAAGTAATCTAATATATCTTATACGTGTTAAAATATATGTTAAATCCAATATATGTAAACATATTTATACAATTCTCTTGTGGCACAAGAAAAATCAGATCAAAAAGGAAAGAAAATGAGTAAGAAAACAAAATACAAGAGAACAACAAAAAGAGTGAGAGTGTTATGTTGTGATTCATATTCAGTTTCCACAGTCCTCTCTGGGTGTAGATGGCTCTCTTCATCACAAGATCAATGGAACTGGCATCAGTCATCTCATTGTTGGCAAGAGCCATGTCCATCAGAATTGATCATCGTATAGTCTTGTTGTTGGCATGTATAATGATCTGGTTCTGCTCATTTCACTTAGCATCAGTTCATGTCTCTTCAGGTCTCTCTAAAATCATCCTCCTGATCAGAGAAACATAATTATTTTTAGATGTGACCAGTGCAAGAATTTGTTTTGCTAGATTATGCATGTGAGTATTGAGAACTTTCTTCTTCAGGTTTTTTTAAACCTCCAAATGGAGAAAATGAGGAGGATAAAGGAAGGAATAGATTAATAAAAGAAAAAAATGATCAATGGTTCAGACTCATAGGCCCTTCTATGCTCTGCAAGAGGTGTGTGTGTGTGTTGAGGGGGGCCTAGGGGAGATATTTTTTCATATTCCCTCTTTGTGTGAAGTTTGGGTTTTTTTTTTCAATTTTTAATACTCATTTTTAATTTTCTTGTGATAGCTATTGGGTTTTTTAATCTTCATTGTTATGATCACTTGGCTCTTGTTCATTAGTTTTATCTTAGTTCGGTAGTTCTTTCCATGTTTCTTTGTATTCCCAGATCTGGCAGTCTGCTCTTTATTCTCTGTGCTTTGTCTCCAATTCTCAACCTCTACCACAAAACAAACCATGAACAATGAAATGTTTATCTTGCAATTATGGAGAAGGGAAAAATTCTTAGTAATCTGAGAAACAAAAATAGACAAAATAGAAGACAAAGCAGAATGAATGAAAATACTAAATCAAAGATCAGTTTTTTTAAAAGTGCAAATACAGTTTTCACTTTTTTCTGTAAGATATTTTCTGGAGGCAATTTTTCAAGACTTCTGATTTCTCACTATGAAAATCTGTTTTCTGTGTTTACAGTCGCATATTTCTATGCTTTAAAAAAATGGCCTTTCCTTTTAAATGGGTTTCATTTGGCAGATCTGCTTCTTGGCAGATTGAAATCAGTGACCTCACCCTACTATGCTACCCTTAGGGTGGGTAACAATGACAAGCCAAGTCAAGTTCAGAGAGTAGCCTATTTGTCTGTACCGGACAAATACTTTTCCGGCCCAGCTAAGAGTTCTACGTGGTTTCCAAGGTGCTTTTCTCCCAACAACCTCCTGATGGAAGAGTAAAAGTTTTACAGATGAGAAAACCCAGGCTCAGAGAGATCACATAATTAATGCCAGTGCAATACTCCTGCCCCTTTTCTTCCCTCCTCTCTTCCCTCTCTTCCCCACTTTTGTCTTCCTCGTTGGTCAAAGCAGACACCATATGTGTTGCTAATATATTAGCTTTATTATTATAGCATATATTATTTCTTTTTTTAGTTAACAAATTTCTTTTCTTTTTTTAACTAAAGTTTATTATGTTCAAAACATATGTATGGATAATTTTCAACATTCACTCTTGCAAAACCTTGTATTCCAATTTTTTTCCCTCTCTTCCCCTCATCCCCACCCTTAGATGGCAAGCAATCCACATATATTATTTTTGAATTTATTCTAGGCTTGTATTTCTAAGCATGGAGCGTGGAGTGGTGAACTTGGAGTCAGGAAGATCCGGGTTGGAATTTTCTTTTGGACATTAATTAGCGGTGAGTACTGGGCAAGTCGTTTAATTCATTCTGTGTTTCATATCGATCATTTATAAAATGAAGGGTTTAGACTTCTTGGCCTCCAGTCTTTGACTCCATCTAGTGCCCTAGTACTTGGTTCCCCGACTTCTGGGACCAGATTACACGGTCAAGGACTCCACAATTAAAAACAGTCTGGGGCTCTGGAATGGGATTTTGCAATGGAATCATATTGGGAAAGGGACAAAGAACCAACACTGAAGGGTTAAGTACACTAAAATGAGGAGTAAATAAAGTTAGTTTAAGGGATGGAGTTCTACAAACAATGGAGGAGGGCAAAATCACCATCCCATACTAGCTTGATACTTTCACTAGATGGGAATAGATATCAATCAATCAATTTTAGGCTTTAAGACTAAGTGAGATTACATTGTTTTTCTTCTCAGGTTTTTTTTTCTCCTGTACTGCAAGATAATTGTATAAACACACACACACACACACACACACACACACACACACACATTCGATCTGTCAAGTATTTTACATAATTAGCATGTATTAGACTTCCTTCCATCTAGGGGAGGGGGTGGGGGGGTAGGAGGGAAAAATTTGTAACAGAAAGCTTTGCAAAGGTCAATGTTGAAAAATTACCTATGCATATGTTTTGCAAATAAAAAGCTTTAATTAAAAAGAGAGAGAGAGAAAAAAAAAGACTAAGTGAGAAAAGTCTGAAAGCCATTTGGGGAAATGCATTCAATTTAGATAAGACCTGTAGTTTTCAAGAGAAGAAATCTAAGTTATCAGTGATTATATGGAAAAAATACTCCAAACCACCAATGATTAGAGAAATGAAAATTAAAGAACCCTGAGGTTCCACCTCATACCCACCAGAGTGGCAAAGTTAAGAAAAAGGAGGAAGACAATCGTTCGAGGGGCTGAAGGGAAAATAGCACATTAATGCACTATTAGTGGAGCTAGGAATTGATCTAGCCATTCTGGAAAGAAATTTGGAACTGTGCCTCAAAAGTTACTAAACTGTGCATACCTTTTGACCTAGAAATGTACTCTGCCGGTATCCCAAAGAGATTAAAAAAAGCACACAAGGAATCATATGTATGACCATGGCAGCACTTTTTAATAGTTCCAAAGATCTGGTAATTAAGGAGGTGCTCATCAATTGGGGACTGGCTGAACAAATTATGATAATTGAATAGAAAGGAATGCTATTTTCTTAATATATATTGGCTAATTTGATAGAAGGCAAAAATGACAAATATTGGAAGGGGATATAGAAAAATAGGTATACTAATAAACTGTGGAGTTGTGAACTGATCTGACCATTTTGGAGATTATGCTCAGAGTGCGTACAAAAAAAGAATATCTATAAATTGTGTATATCCTCTGACCCAGCAATACCATTATTAGATCTGTTTTCTAAGGTGGTCAGGGAAAAAGGAAAAGGATCTATATGTTCAAAAATATTTACAACAATTCTTTTGAGCTGGCAAACAAATGGAAATTGAGGGGATGCCCATCGCTTGGGGAATGGCTGAAATAAGCTGCAATACACGACTGTGATGAAGTATTATTATGCTGCAAGCAATGATGAGCAGATTGATTCTAGAAAAACATGGAAAGATTTGCATGAAATAATGAAAAGTATAGAGAGCAGAACCGAGAAAACATTGCATACAATAACTACAGAGTTGTTTGAAGAATAATTGTGAATGACTAAGCTATTCTGACTTATACGAATGAATATTCAAATCAACTACAAAGGATCTATGAGGGAAGATACTATCTGAGAAAACTTCAGATTCTCTGGGAAAGTGAAAAACCTCACAAAGGCTTCTCTTAGTCATAAGGAACCCTTTATCTAGTTAAAGGATTTAGGCTCATTAGGGTGATTTAGCCAAGGGCTGTGAGTGAAGGGACCATTTAAAAGTCAAAGGCAAAAAGGGAAAGGGGAAGTAAGGGCAAGGTCTAGAGAGTTAGGGAGGAGTTAGGGAGGGTCCTAGTTAAGAACAAACAGGCCTGTGCATTCTGTCAAGTCAGCAGTTGCATAATGGATTCTTAATAGCTACACTGGAGAGGGATAATGCTAATACAGGATAATGAGACTGTTTTGGTCACCGAGGTTACTTGTAGGGCTAGAGTATCTTCAGCCTGCTGAAGGGAAAGGAAGAGTCGTTTATCTGTAGGGTCCTTACTGATTTGGTAGGTTGGTCAAGCTTTGGCTATACTGACAAGATAAAACAGTCCCAGGAATATAGGTTCTTTTAGTGTGGGATAAGGTTGACAATGGGAAACAAGGGGGCCTTGGTTAGAGTTCACATCATTCTTTTTTTTTTTTCTTTGCTGAGGCAATTGGGATTAAGTGACTTGCCCAGGGTCACACAGCTAGGAAGTGTTAAGTGTCTGAAGCAGTTCACATCATTCTTAAGGGCTGTACCACCATCCACGTTCAGAGAAAAAAAACATATATGGAAGTATGTATTCTATGATTTCACACACACACACACACACACGTCAAATGTCGACCTTTTCTTGTGTGGAGTTGAAAGGCAAGGAGAGAGACAGCTCAGAACTCAAAATGTAATTTTTTTTAAAGAAAGAGTAGGACAGCTAGATTGCACAGTGGATAGACAGCCAGCCCTGAAGTCAGGAGGACCTGAGTTCAAATTTGACCTCAGATACTTAACACTGGCTGTGTGACCCTGGGAAAGTCACTTAACCCTAAATGCCTAAGAAAAAAACAAAGAAACTTAGGAAGTGCTCATGAATTGGAGGATAACTAAACAAATTATGGTACTCAAAAAGAAAGAAATGCTCTTGTACCATGAAAAATAATGAAAGGAATGGATTCAGTAAAATCTAAGACATATGAACCAATGCAGAGTAAAGTTGAGCAGAACAAGGAGTTGTTTGTCCTTCATTTTGAAGAGGACCAATGACATCACGGAGTTATGGATTTTAGTGAGACAGAATTGCACAAAGTCATCAGCCTCAGTCTCCCTTTCAGTCATAGAGATCCAGTAAGAAAACAAAAATGAGGATGACTGGCAATGACCAGGATGCAGTGGATGATCTTGGTGCCTTTGATTTCTGACCAAGCCTTCTCCGGCTGCCTTCATGGCCGTTGGAACAAGTTGTTCTTATGTGCCCATTCACCAGGAAAAGTCATCGCATACATGGGATAGACACCCCACTAATTCACCACCGGGTTTGTGGATTACCTCACCTGGTTTCCTCCATCTGCTGAGGTGTGGCTTTGGCACATGCTACACAGTCTTAGAGTCACAGGTGAGAAGTGAGTACTATAGTAGGAGCAAGATTGTGTGATGATCAACTATGATAGACTTAGTTCTTCTCAACAATGTAGCCTTCCAAGACAATTCCAATAGACTTGGGATGGAAAATATCATTTGTATCCAGAGAGAGACTATGGAGACTGAATAGGTCTATTTTCACCTTTTTTTTTGTTATGATGGTAGCTTTTTCTTTCTCATGGTTTTTCCCTTTTGCTCTGGTTTTTCTTTCATGGCATGACTAATAGGGAAATGTGTTTGAAATGATTATACATCTATAGCCTATATGTCATTGCTTATTTTCTTGGGGAAAGGGGAGATAAGGAAGGGAGAGAGAAAGAAGTTTGGAACGCAAAATCTTACAACAATGAATATTGAAAACTGTTTTTACATGTAATTAGAAAAAATTACTCTTGAGAGTTGAATGGTAGGTTTACCAAAAGTCAATGAGCAATCCTGTAAAAGATTTGGTAAGCCCTCACACCAGACGTGCTAGTCCTTGAATACTCATGTACCCCAACAACAACATTTAAAAACAATGAACACAATGACCAACCATGATTCTAGAATACCAGTGAAGAAACAACTGACAGAGGCAATGCACTCAAGATGCAGAATAAGACATTTTGACATGACCAATTCTTTTTTTTTCTGGTTTTTGCTGAGGCAATTGAGGTTAAGTGATTTGCCCAGGGTCACACAGCTGGGGAATGTTAAGTGTCTGAGGTCAGATTTGAACTCAGGTCCTCCTGACTTCAGGTCTGGTGCTCTATCCACTGCGCAACATGACCAATTCTTTCTGGAATTTGTTTAGTTTGACTATATATACTTGTTATAAAGTTTCTTATTCTTTGGAAGCTTTTGCTTTTCTTTGTGGGGTGGGGAGTGAAAGGGAGAAGGAAAGAAAAGAAATAATCACTAAATGAAAAATAAATAGCATTGAACAAAAGGCTAAATGGATAGGTTGGACTATGATCCTCTAATCTCTAAAGTCCCTTCCAGCCCATAAATAATATGAAAGTTAAGTAGAAAATACTTTTTACTTCAACCTTTTCTTCTCCTAAATTTATCTAAAATGTATCAGTACCTTTTTTGTCTTAGTAAAGATGGTATACTCCTTAATGCAGTACTTCAAGTATCTGTGATGTCAGTATGGGTACTCCTTTCACTGATACAAATTGCAGCTCATCCACTGTTTCCTGGATTGATTTTGCTTTTATGGCCAAAGAATTCATTCCCTTGAAGCCCTACTGATGGGCTTCTCCAAACTTAGCCATATTGGGCTTCAGACAGCAAACACGCTGGGCTGGGACTTGAAGCCTTTCCAGATTAATAGGACCTGCCAGAACTTGTACTCTAGCTACATTAGCCATTTAGATGAGAATTTTAATGGAGGAGGGAGAATATGCTGGACAAAATTTAAATTTCACTTAATTGAGGACCTCAAAATGCCTTAGGGGTCATTATTCTGAATATTAATGAACAGCCAGAGAGGTAGAAAGAAATGGAGTTGAATGTGAGCTATGCTCAAGGACACCCTCTGGAAACTTTTTAAAAAATCAACACCATTTTTAAGTTATTTGCCTCTTTTCCCTAAGAACAGAAGAGAGAAAAATATACTAGTTAATTAAAAATGTTCCCTTTATTTGGGTTTTGATCAATAGAGGGCTGTTTGATTTTTTTTCCCTAATCATTTCCATCATAATAAACAAAAAGCATTTATTTGATATCTACCATTTACTGCTTCTTTTCTTTTCTTTTTTCTTTTCTTTTCTTTCCTTTTCTTTATTCTTTCCCTTTCTTTCCCCTGATCACATAGAGTATCATGCCCTTACCTATGGATGCTCTGCCCATATAAATGTATAAATTTTGACCACTTAAATCTCTGGGGTTCATAGGCTAGGGCCATGCCTTGAACTCAAATCACTCTGGCCTTCATAACCAATTATTGGTCCCAGGCCAAGCCCCACTTGATCACTGGGCCCTGATTGTCTCAGAGTGAATGTAAATAGTAATTGTTTTGGTTTTGTCCAGTGTCTTCTTCCAGACTGATATATGTATATATATATATATATATATATATAATTTTTTTTGACTAGGTTAAAAGAAGCCATTCTCAGTCTCACTCCTTCCCCGCCTTAATCACTGATTGGGCATTGTCTCAGTCAAACAGAGACTTGTTAAAGACCTTAGCTTAAAAAAGGTCAAGGTTTCCCATGGCATGCAGGACCATCTCCAGTCATCCTGATCTTTATCTGGCCATTGAACCCAGATGGCTCTGGAGGGAAAAGCTAGGCGGGTGACCTTGCCCAGCCTCTCTCACTGAAATCTAATTGGCCCACATGTAATGGCATCACCTTCCTGATGCCATGATCCTATTGGAGAATGAAAGACAAACAATAATAGCCTGCTATATATGGCCAGACACTGTGCTAAGTGTTGGGGACCCAAAAACAGTTAAAACAACTGTCTCTGCCCTCAAAGGACTTGAAGTATAATGGGGAAGACACCATGTAAACAGCTGGGTGTAAACAAGATATACACAGGAGAAATTAGAGATAATATCAGAAAGTAGACATTAAGAGGTATTGGAAATGGCTTCTTATAGAAAGTGAAATTTTAGCTGAAACTTGAAGTCTTCCACTTGATTCCTCTGATGGAGATCTTCTGGAGGGCTGCTGGGAATTCAGAACTTCTCTGTGAATGTTCCAAGTTCTCTTTATGACCTGCTAAGAAAATAACCTGGTAATTGCAACCATTTAAGATGCCACACAGACTCTTGCTGCCACACAGGACCAGAGAACAGATATTGAAAGGCAAGATCAATTGAAGAAAGGGCCAGAAGTTGTTCCAACCCTGAGGACAGAATTGAAGGTATCACTCTGCCTGTTTAGTCTACCTCAGTGGTACCAAAGTCAAATAAAATAGGGGCCACTAAACCAGACATAAAGGTCCCTGCAGGCTTCACACTGACTTAGAAAACTACATTTTCATATTACCTATGTTCTGTTGTATTTTTGTTTATTTTGTCAAATATTTCTCAATCGCATCTTAATCTAGCTGAGCAGTACTCAAATTATTGCTGGCCCAGTTTTTGACAGCTCTATTCTACTTCTCAATGCAAATACAGGAATTATAGAGATGAAAACTTTAAACCTGAACAAATCACCTAGGCTAGACCCTGTGTTTCAGAAATGGGATATAACAAATAAGCATAGTTAAGCAAAACAATTGAACACCATGGTCATTTCTGAAAATGTATCTCCTCTCCTCCCCTTGAAAAGAAAAGAAAATGTATAGTTCTATCTGCATTTCTAATTAATCCACTACCCCTCTGCCATGAGAATGAGCCTACTTATTTCCTCTAGTAAGTGACAAATTACAATCTTAGAACCTTAGTTCTTTCATCCGAAAATGGGATGATAGTACCTTCCCTGTCTGCCTCCAGGATCATTTTGAGGATCGAATGCTTTAGACATCAATAAAGCTTTTCTATAATATATTTTATATTATTTTATTTGCTGATATATTTCCAAAAAACACACTACAAATGCTGCACAAAATGTAAGTATTTGTTGGCATTAGAATGCTGTTCCCCTGCTGTCAGACAGAGCTCTTAAGCAGATGTTTCCAATAACTCCCTCTTTCAAGTGATAGGGGTAGAGAAGCTAGCTGCTCTGGTGTAGAAGCTACTCTATCTCTAGAGCAGCAGTCTTTAGGGAGTCAAGTTGAGGTTTGTAGCCAGTCCTTTTTTAGAGGTTTGGAGAACAGAACAACTAGTCTCATGGCCCTTTTCCGGCTCCTTTCAAGGCAGGAATCGGTCTCCTTTGGAGAACAGTGGGCAAGATTCCAGAGAAAACTATTAATCCTTACCTTTCCACTTCTTGTCTCTATGTAGATGTTTAGATACATATCTTACATGAACACACACCCATATCCTATGTTTAATTTGGGGAAAAAAAAGTTTACATAAAATAGCAGGAATTCACTTTGACTTTCTGAGGGAGAGCTCTGGCAGAGTGCTGTACACGGAAGACTGCCATCTTTTTTCTTGAACAACTCTGAAAATCTGGGAGCAGACACATCCCAGTTTGAGAAGTGGATATGATTATAGACAATACAGAGATCACACCTAAGTACATGATTCTCAGAGGCAAAAGTCCAAATGGGCATTTTCTTGATTGTATATGCCTTTAATTAATGGAATGACTCCTTTGAATTTTCCACCACCATTTTGGGCTGTTTTCAGGAGTCCATTAGAGGCAAAAATTGCCTTTGAAAACTCAGCAGTCTAAGATTGAATTTGCTGTCGGCCAGCCTCATGATGAGGATAACAATACCTGCCGTACTACCTCACAGGATTGTTTTGTGAGGTTCAAATGAGATAATGGAAGAAATGCATTCTGCAAATGGTAAGGTACAATATCAGAGGCCATTATAGTGTCATTATTATTAGTAATACTCTAGCTTAATATCATAGATCTATATACTTCAATGGATCTGTGTTCTCTTTAATGTTAGCAGTTCTTCACTGATTATATAGATTAAAACACATCCACATTTTCTCATCTTGTGTGATTTCAATCACTAACCTTGGACTTAGAGGATCTGGATTTTATTTGTGGATCTGCTACTGACTTTCTGTGTGACATTAGGCAAGTCACTTCTATTCCCTGAAATAAAAGGGGTGGACTAAATGACCTGTGAGGTTCCTTGTAACTCTAGATTTATGATTCAAAGATTCTAATTCTGGGGACTTTATGAGAGCCCAAGAACTCACTTTCTGGGTGGTTTTAATAAACTTATCAATTAGAAAGCCTTTCTATGGATCTGTTCTTCATGTAGGAGAGCTGAGCTGGGTCAGATTTTTTTTTTTTTATGGAGGAGTTCATTATAATCAATCCAAGAATTCCTCTGCTAGATCCAGGTAAGCTTGATTCAGGAACTTTCCTGTTAGCAGATCACTGCTCCTAATCCTGAGACCTGGTAAATTTGCAGGTGCCCCATCCTGGAAATCTAGTTTGAATCTTCTCTCTATGTAGGCCTCTTTCCAACTTGCTAGCTCCAGCAGCTAACTCTCCTTTTCCTTAATTATTTTTTTTTAACAACTGTCAACAAAAATCAATAAATATACAAAGGAAGAAGATTGTTCCCAAACTTTTCATTTTTTTTAAATTAAAGCTTCTTAATTGCAAAACATATGTATGGGTAATTCTTCAACAATGACCCTTACAAAACTTTCTGTTACAAATTTTTCCCCCCTAGTCCCCACCTCTCCCCTAGATGGCAGGAAGTCCACATGTTAATTATGTTAAAATACTTAACAAATCAAATATATGTATACATATTTCCACACTTATCTTGCTGTGCAAGAAAAATCGGGTCTACAAGAAAAATATCTGGGAAAGGAAACACAATGTAAGCAAACATCAATAGAGAGCATGAAAATGTTATGTTGTGGTCCACATTTCATATCCCTCTCTCTGGATGTATATGGCCTTCTTCACTGACCAATTGGAACTGGTTTGAAGCATTTCATTGTTGAATAGAGCCATGTCCGTCAGAATTGATCATCATATAGAATTGTGTATAATAATGATCTCCTGGTTCTGCTTATTTCACTCAGCATCAGTTCATGTAAGTCTCTCCAGGCCTCTCTGAAATCGTCCTGTTGGTCGTTTATTACAGAGCAATAATATTCCATAACATTCATATACTATAATTTATTCAGCCACTCTCCAATTGATGGGCATCCATTCAGTTTCCAGTGTCTAGCCACTACAAAAAGGGTTGCCACAAATATTTTTGCACATGTGGGGCCCTTTTCTTCTTTTAAGATCTCTTTGGGATATAGGCCCAATAGAAACACTGCTGGGTCAAAGGGTATGCACAGTTTGATAATTTTTTGACCATAGTTGTAAATTGCTCTCCAGAATGGTTGGATCCATTCACAGTTCCACCAACAATGTATCAGTGTCCCAGTTTTCCCACATCCCCTCCAACATTCGTCATTATCTTTTCCTGTCATTTTAGCCAATCTGACAGGTGTGTAATGGTATCTCAGACAAACCTTTCATTTTTAACAAAGAAAAAAAATCTAAGGAAATCTACTTAAAGAGATATATAAGATGTGTTCACGTCTGGGCAGACTCCCTATATCCATATATTTTTTTAAAAGATAGCTATTGTGGAGCTGCTAAATGGTGCAGTTGATAGCATATCTGCGCACTGAAATCAGAAGGACCCAACTTCAAATTTAAGCTCAGACATTTAACACTTACTAGCTGTGTGACTCTTGGCAAGTCACTTGATCTCAATTACCTCTCAAAATAACCAAATAAAACATGTCCCTATTGTTATGATAAAACAGAAAGCAAATTTTCTTCTATTTCTTTGTATTCTTCTTATCTACTTCCCTCCCCCCTCCCACGGTAATTGTAGGACTCTATAATTTCTATAATGACCCCCCTCCCCATAAAAAAAAAAACAAAACTAGCTGATACTCAATTTATGTGATATTTAATTATTTTATATGCATTTTATCTTTAAATTAAAAATTTTGCATGGGATTGCTTAGCCTTTAGGATTTGTTTCACCTAAGGAAATGCTTGGAAAGATTAGTGAGAAATAGAGTGCCTATTTGGGGAATTCTAAAATTTTTGGATGCTTGCTAAAATCAAATATGGAAGAACCTTCAATAACAACAGTAACAAAAGCTTTATTGATGTCTTTTGGGTTTTTAATAATCCAGTTACTTTCTGATAGCTTTTCTCTTGCCCCTGCCTTTCTTTGATCCTAGGGATTCTCAACTTTTTGGGGTCCTGGACCCCCTTGTCAGCCTGGGGAAGCCTAGGAGTCGTTCTCAGAATCCTATTACTAATTGCATAAAATAAAACATACAGGAAGGCCAAGGAAGCCAATTACACTGACATATTTATTCAAGAAAAATTAATGTCAGAGACAGGTTGTTGTGTAGTAGAGCACCAGCTCTGTAATCAAGAGGAAATGAGTTCAAATCCAGACTCAGATACTCAAACCCTAGGCAAGTCACTTAACTCCAACTGTCTCCACCAAAAAAAAGTTCATGAACTCCAAGTTAAGAATTCTAGCCTTATAAAAGAGAAACAGAAAAAACTAATTGACTCAGTAGGCACATCTGGTATATGCAACAATTCATCACTATAGCTATCTTTCTTTACTAAAGAGAGGAGAAAAGCTTGTTGTCTCCAGGAATCAAGACTGGTGATATATTTAATAATTCAGATGTCTTGTACTATTTCCTCTATTTAAGTTATTGTAGTCATTATGTACAATGGTCTTCAGTTTTAAAGAAGCTTATTTTGTAAAACTTCCCAATCAACATGATTTTTTGGTAGCACTTTTAGTCTATCTTGCCTCCACAGTTTACTTCTAAAAAAATATTTCATTATTATTTTTTTTTACTTAACAATGAACATTTATTTTTCTCTCCCTTCCACCTGCTCCCCATTGGGGAAAAAAACAGAAAAAGACGTTGTAACAAATTGTATACACATACACACATATATTTGAGTAAAACAAATTCCAAAATTGATCATGTCCAAAAAACAAATATATAATTTGCAGCTTAATTTTTGGTAGCCAATGACTTATCTTAGTTTATATGTTAATAATATAGTTCTGAAGTCTTGGGAGGATAAGGAAAGTATAATACTTCAAAAAATGATATTAGAAAATAAAGTAAACCTCCTAATTAAGAGTATGAATGTTTTTTCATACACACACACACATATGTATATACCTATGTTGTGAGGGAATATGGAGTAGTCCATGGTATGCTAGGTCTGGATCCAAATACTGCCTTTGATCCTTAGTATCTCTGTAATCATCTGCAAGTTCCCGAACTGGAAACTTAGTGTCTTCAACTATAAAATGGAAAGAAGTACCTACCTAGCAGGATAGAGAACTTCTATGAGATCATGAATATAAAATGCTTTGTGAACTTTAAAAGGTCAACTCATTATTTTTAGCTTGAACCTGTGATCTTCTTGGTATCAGGAACTTGTGGTATGAAACTTCTGTTTACTCAGATTAGCAACCTGTCTCTAATTTACAGTTTTACATAGTTGTCTGGGTCACTTAGAAGTTAATTTTCTGTGATCAGGTGTTAGAGGCAGGACAAGAACTTCATACTTGATGGTGATCTTTAATACCATTACTGTTATTTATTAGATAATGCCATTATTATTTATTAGTTATTATTTATAAAATCTAATAAGCCACTGACAAGTGTAGTACTATAGATGAAGCTGAAAGATATTGTTTGATTAGCCTAAAGTAAGGAATCCTTCAAGTATGACAGTTGACAATAGGACATTTGTATATACAGCAGATGATGGCAACTCCCTAAAAGAAAATGAATGTTGGATATACTTTTAAGTTTGATCTGCATTGTTTAGCAATTTATTCCATTACTTTTCAAAAGTTTAGACAGTCAACATAATAAATCTAGTCTTGGTTGTAGTGTTTTCTGATTTTTAAGGTGTACATGCTTACAATGAAAACTTAACAATTAGTTCTTTTTTTGAGGTAATCAGGGTTAAATGACTTGTCCAGGGTCATACAGCTAGTAAATAAATGTCTGAGACCAGATTTGAACTCAGATCCTATTGGCTCTAGGGCTGGTGCTCTATCTACTGGGTCACCCTGTTGGCCCTAAAAATTGGCTCTTGGAGCCTATAGGAGCTGGCTCTAGCCCACCTCTGGAGCCAACTGTAGTCTTAATCCTTCCAAAGTCAGGTTAGTTCTCAGTTTCCCCATGAACTTCCCCATGGACCACATTTTTCTCTCCTTTGACTTCCATTTCTTGCATATCATTTCTTGCATATCAAAATAATCATAAACATGACAATAATAAATGAACAGTGATATTTTTAATAGCTGTCACTATGCTGCATAGTCAAAGAATGAAACTTTTTTTTAAATTAAAGCTTTTTATTTTCAAAACATATGCATAGATAATTTTCAACATTCATCCAATGATCTTGGAAATTCCACGATTATCATGCTGCACAAGAAAAATCAGATCAAAAAGGAAAAAAAAGGAGAAAGAAAGCAAAATGCGACAATAACAAAAAGAATGAAAATACTAGGTTGTGATCCATACTCAGTTTCCTCAGTCCTCTCTCTGGGTGCAGATAGCTCTCTATCACAAATCTATTGGAACTGACTTGAATCATCTCATTATTGAAAAGAGCCATGTCTATCAGAATTGATCATTGTATAATCTTGCTATTGCCATGCTTAATGATCTCCTCGTTCTGCTCATTTCATTTAGCATCAGTTCATGTAAGTCCCTCCAGGCCTTTCTGAAATCATCCTGTTGATTGTTTCTTATAGATCAATAACATTTCATAACCTTCATATACCATCACTTATTCAGCCATTCTCCAACTGATGGGTATCCACTTGAAACTTTCTTTTTTAAAAAAATTATTTTAATAGCTTATTATTTTTGCAATTACATATAAAGATGGTTTTCAGCATTCATTTTTGTAAGGTTCTGAGCTCCAGACAAGACAAGAAGAAACCTGATATTGATTATTCATAAACAATCATTTTAAACTTATTTCCATAAAGTCACATTGGGAAAAAATCAGAACAAAAGGCAAAAACCACAAGAAAAAAATAAAGCAAAAAAATAAATAAATAAACCCAAGGTGAAAATAGTATGCTTTGATATGCATCCAGGCTCCATAGATCTTTCTTTGGATGTGAATGGCATTTTCCAACCCAAATCTATAGGAATTGTGTTGGATCATTGTATTGCTGAGAAAAGCTAAGTCTATTCTAGTTATCATCATACAATCTTTCTTACTGTGTACAGTGTTTTCTTCTTTCTGTTCGTCTTGCATCAGTTCATGTAAGTCTTTCCAGGCTTTTCTGAAATCAGCCTGCTCATCATTTTTTATAGAACAAAATAGTATTCCATGAAATGAACTTTCAAAGTCAGACCTTGCTGACTTTAGGCAGGTAAACAGTTCAGTGGATAAAGGACTGAACTCAGGAAAACTTACGTTCAGATTCAGTCTCAGATACTTAATATTGGTGTGTACTTGAGAGCAAATCACTTAATTTTTTGTCTGTATCAATTTTCTCACCTGCAAAATGGGTATAACAACAGCATCTACCTCCTAGTGTAGTTGTGAAAATCAGATGAGATAATATTTATAAAGAGCCTGACACTGAGTAGGTATTTAATAAATGTTAGCTATTATTATTATTGTAATGAAAAAAATCAAAACTTGGAGTTCCTGGGGAGGAACCAAGATGATGAAATGAAGCTAGGAAGTTGTTCAAGCTCTCCCAGTTTCCCTCAAAAACCAAAGAAACCAAACCTCTGAACAGAGTCTGATGGAATGAAATCACTCTTTAGCTCAAGACAGACTGGAAGGATTTCAAGAAAGGTCAGTCTCATTGGGATGAAAGGATGTTCAGCTCAACTTAGTCAGTGTCCAATTAAGCCAATGAGAGAGTTTTAATTACAGCAGATCAGCAACTGAGGCCCTTGGTTCTAACTTAGTAGCAGACCAGACCAGTGGGGTAGCCTCCTGAACTAGCTCAGAAGGCAAATTGCCAGGCCGGAAAACCAGACTGTTTCCTGGAGAAAGCAGGTAGGGCTATCTCTTTCTGTGAGCAAGACACCAAACACATGGGGTCCCTCTGCTCAAAGCCAAAGCTCAGAGCACCACCAGAAGCTTGGGACAGCGCCCCCTGTACCTCAGGAACAGAGCTCTACCATAAAAGGCACAAAAGAACAGAAAAAAACCTTAACCATACAAAGCTACTATGGTGACAGGGCAGACCAAAACACAAACTCAGACAAGGACAAAATGTCCACATGGGAACCCTCAAAGAGTGATATGAATTAGTCTCAAGCCCAAAGAGGCTTGGAAATGCTCATAAAAGATTTTAAAAGGCAAATAAGGGAGATAGAAGAAAATTAGAAAAAGATATAAGAGGTATGCAAGAGAGAGTCAGCAGTTTGGAAAGGGAAGGCAGAAATCAAAACTTTGTGGCAACTGAATGAGGTACAGAATATTATTATAATATTTCTGGGGTCATCACAAAAATGTTTCCAGTGAATCTAGAGAATATGAGCTTACATCCCAATATCAACATTCATTTACAAAAAAGTAGCCATTTTATCTACTTGGGAAATAGTAAAACATTAAACATAAAAGGTTTGGGTAAGGGAGGCAGTATGGCACAGTGGATAGAAAGATAGCCTTGGAAGATCTGTGTCAGTCAGTCAGTACCTCAGTCAAACTGAGACCTGTCAAAGACCTTAACTTTAAAAGGCTAAGGCTTCCTATTGTATTCAGAGCCATCTTCAGTCATCCTGATCTATACCTGGCCACTGAAACCAGCTGGCTTTGGAGGGGAAAATGAGACAGGTGACTTTGCCCAACCCTTCTTCCCTTGTATGTCATGGTATCACCTCCCTGATGTCATGGACCTCTTCAAGGACAAACAATAGCAACAACAACAACAATATATGGCCAGGCATTGTGCTAAGTGCTGGGGACACAAAGAAAGCCAAAAAACAGTCTCTGTCCTCTAGGGACTTGAAGTGTAATGAAGGCACCATGTAAACTACTGTGTGTAAATGAGATATACACATGAGAAATTAGAAATAATCTCAGAGGTAGATACTAGAATTAAAAGGAGTTGGGAATGACATTTTATAGAAGATGAGACTTTAGCTGAGACTTGAAGTCTTCCCCTTGAAGTCAGGGAAGCCAAGAGGCAGAGTGGAAGAGAGAGACCATTTCAATCATGGGGGACAGCCAGTGAAAAGGTAGAAAGCAAGGTGATGCTCTATGAGAATAATAGTAAGGCAGCCCATATCCCTGGATCATAGAGTATATAGAGGGAAAAAAGTATTAAAACACTGGAAAGGTAGGAAGGAGCCAGGTTAGGAAGGGCTTTAAAAGTCACACAGATTTTTTACTTGATCTTGAAGGTGATAGGGAATCACTGGAATTTATTAAATAGGGGAGTGACATGGTTAGATCTGTACTTTAAGGTCAATTTTATACCTGAGTGGAGGATGAATTCAAATGAGGAAAGACTTGAGGGAGGGAGAACAATCAAGAGACTGTTGTGCAACAGACTAGATGTGACTTGCATCAGAGTTGTAGCAATGTCAGAGAAGAGAAGGGGGCTTGTGTGTATGCCTCTCTCTCTCTCTTTCTCTCTCTCTCTCTCTCCATTCCTCCCTATGTCCCTCCCTCCATCCTCCTCTGTCTCTCTCACTATGTCTATCTAACTATGTTGTCTGAGTGGAAATTACAGGACTTGGCAGCTGATTGGATGGAGGGGATGAGAGAAAGTCAGGGGTAGAGGATGACACAAATAGGTTTTGAACTTGGGTAATTGGGAGGATGGTGGTACTCTCTTTTTCCTCATTTAATTAATTGATTTATTTTTTTTTCTGGTTAATAGGTATCTCTACTTTTTAAATACACATTTCTTTATGAATTATGCTGGGACAGAAAAATCAGAACAAAAGGGAAAAACCATGAGAAAGGAAAAAAAACCCAGAAAAAAAGAAGTGAATATAGCATGTGTTGATTTGCATTCAATCTCCATTGTTTTCTTTCTGGATGCAGATGGAGTTTTTCTATCTAAAATTTATTGAGAGGATGGTGATACTCTTGACTGTAAATTTGTGTGTAAAACTTGTAAAAAATTTTAGAGAAATTTGGAAAAGGGGAGGGTATTGGGGAAAGGTAATGAGTAAAGTTTTAAACATGTTGAGTTTGAGATATCTACAGGACATCCAGTTTAAGATGTTCACTAGGCACTTGGAGATACCAAACCTGAAGTCAAGAAAAAGGTTTGGGTTGGATAAATAAATCTGAAAATCATGCCCATAGAGAAGATAATTGAATCAATGGAAGATCATCAAGTAAAATAACATAGATGGAGAAGAGAAGAGGACCAAGGAGTGAACCCTTTGTGTGTGAATATATACATTTAGTAGTCCTGACCTTGATGAAGATACAGAAAAGGAAACAAAAGGAACAGTCAGACTGGTAGGACAAGAATCAGGTCAGAGTAATGCCAGTAGAGAAGAGAGTATCCAGGGGGTGATTGACACTATTAGAGGCTATAGAGAGGTCAAGAAGGATGAGAACTGAAAAAAAGCCGTGTGATTTAGCAATCAAGATATCATTGGTAACTTTGGAGAGTGAAGTTTCAGTTGAAAGATGACAACCCAAAAAAGGCCTCTGACATGTACTGATTGTATGACCCTGCATAGGTCACTTAACAGTCTAGGTGGCTTTTTTGGGATAGGATTGTCATTTTTATGATAATACCTTGGTCTACTCATGAGCACTTGATATTCTTTAAAAAATTTTTTTAAGTAGTATTTAATTTTTTCCAGATATATTCAAAGATAGTTTTCAACATTCCCGGTTACTGTTGTAAGTTGCAGAGAAAATGCCAACCTGAATCAGTAGAGTGAGCTTTCTTATACGGGAGTTTCATGTGAATGAAATCATAGCCCTGGTTCAAATCTACTTCCAGGTAAAGAACTGATGAACTCTGAGGGCACATTGAAGCATATTTTTCCCTCTATTTTTCTTTTTTTTTTTTTTTTTGGTAACATAGATAATGTGGAAATGTTTTGCATGACTCCATATATATAATGGGCATAGTATTTCTTGACTTCTCTAGTGAGTGGGGGAGGGAGAAAATTTGAAAATGAAAATAAAAATAAAAAAAGATCCTACTTTTTTCTCTAGCTAAATCTTGTTTGTCAGTAAGCACATTTTGTACAATGTTAGGGAAAATTTATTTTATTTGAGTTTTGTCTACTGTCAATCTGTGACTAAAATATTTCATTTCTCAAACAAAAACAAATACAAAAATAGCTGATAACTTGCTTCTATCTTAATCACCATCTTAAGTCATCAAAAATGAAGGGACCTAGATAATATTAAAACTCTTCCCAATTATATTCTGGTTTATGTTGTCCTCTGATTTTAATCTTTCAATCTTGTTTCTTCAACTACATGCTAAAATTTTTGAGAACAGAAACTGTCATATATATCTTTTTAAAAATTTCTCTACAATTTAGTGATGGGAGAATGTATGTTTAAGTACTTTGTAAACTATAAAGTTCTGTGGTTGTCCAGGTCAAAGAACAAAGATATATTTAGACATATTTAGACAAACCTTCTTTTGAACTTGTACTCCACAATTGTTCTCCTTTGTTGCAACAAATGTATCACTGAGGAAAGCAGATGATTTTTTTTTGCAAGAGTTTCCGCTTTTCTTTATTTAATATCACTCAGACACCTTCTCTCCTTAATTCCTCTTTTAGATGAAGAAGTGACTTTCTCCTTGCCAAGATCAACCCCTCTTCATGTTCCCTCAGTCTCATCCCATCCAATCCAATCATTTCCACCAAACTGCTCTAGATATCATTCCCACTTTCTCTCATCTTCAGTCTCTTCCAATCTACTGTGCTCCTTTTTTTTTTTTTTTCTATGTACAAGCTTATTTTTCCCATTCTGTAGGGGGTGGGGTAAAAGATATATCCAGAAGTATAGACATCTGTAAGGCAAGCAGATGATGTTGGGCTCCAGGTTAATAACTCATGAACTATATCGTTGGCAAGGCTCTGGATAGTCCCAATATGTTGTGATTTTAAATCTCTTCTTTCCTATGGACCTCTCAAAATGATGAGTTCAACAAGTCTATCCCTGTTACAAAAGTAGAATTTTCTTTAAAAACTTACCTCTTCTGAATATCTCAGAATGTTAAGGTAGATAACAAAGTTCACGTGGTGAATGGCATACTGAATAATCCTACTGTACAAGACCTGTTTTATTACATAAAGTTTTATTACAAACTGAGATGCTTCGAAGGGAAAGGACTCAGCATCACTTTAAGTCACAGCTACCGGGGCCTTTAGAGTCCAATTAGTTTGTTCTTAAGGAAAAGGAGATTTCATAGTCAAAGGAAGGCGTGAAGATCATAGCATGTCTGAGTTCTTTAGTGCTCTTAGAGATCAGATAGTCTTATAATCTCTCGGTTACAAAGGGAGCGACTTAGATATAGGGCAGGGAAGGGAATTAAAAGCAAAGGAAGTCAGAGTGCAAAGAGGTTTTAGAGACTGTTCAATCTAACCCTGCTACAGTGGAGACAAATCAGTTCATTTATACGGAGGCTCCTAGAAATTTTGTGGATTGCCTAGTTTTCCTCAAAGAGTGTTATGAACTGGTCTCAAGCCCAAAGAGGCTACTTGGAAGTGCTCATAAAGGATTTTTAAAAGGCAAATAAGATAGGTAGAAGAAAAAATGAGAAAAGAAACGAGAGGTATACAAGAGTAAACAGCTTGGAAATGAAGTGACATCGAGGCCAAGAGAAGGGAAAAGTCTTAGGACTACAGAATGTTAGAGCTCTAAAGGGGGAGATTAAAATACAGAGGAAAGGACTTAGGGTATTTGGATGCTGGATCATAAAGAGTCCAGCCAGGGCTGGAATTAAAGTCTCCACAAGGGTTTCCTTGTTGACAAGGTTCTGGACAGTTCTAACATGCTGTGATTTTAAATTAAGGCTAAATTCTGAGACTTTCAGTTCTTTCATGTTTCTCTCCAGGACCATACTGCTAATAGATGTGTTTTGTTTTTTCTTTTTTTAAAAGAGATATCTTTGCCTGGACCGTTTCCATCATTTTTTGGCTAGACTATAATGAGCAGCTCCATTAGAGGGGCGGGAAAAACCGGGAGCCGGGCGGCTCCACTTGTGTTGAAAGGAAGAAACTGAGGCATGGGGCGGAGAAGACCGGAACGGTGCAATGATTGCCCCCCACAGTGCACAGATGCACACGTGAAGACCCCACCTTGGGGTTAGTAGAAACGGAGGGAGGCGGGGTAGGCGGACAGGCGGGCGTGGGAGCGCCGCAGCAGCTTTCCTTGTTCCCGCTTCCTTTTTTCCCTGACTTCCGTGAGCGCGGATTGCGCACCCTCGCCGAGCAGAATTCGAGAGCGTGGGGCTCGTGGCCGCGCTCGCTCGTGCTCGCTTTCGCGGGGAGGTGCGGTTGTGGGCGGGGGTGGGGCCAGCTCCTGAGTTCTGATAGGCGGGGAAGGTGGTGAACGAGCGCTGCGGCTCCCAGCATGCCTTGTGGGCGGCGCTCCCCTTTGACCCTCTTTCCTTCACTATACATCCGGGCTCCGGCTCCTCGAGAGAGGAAGATGGCGGCGGCGGCGGCGGCGACGACAAGCGGACCGACTTCGGTGGTTCCCTACGAGTGGATAAAAAACTGGGACAAAGTGGGCAGGCTCGAATTGTGAGTAAACGGGTGGCCGGGGGAGCGCTGGGGCGCGGTGTTGCACCTCGCGAGTTTTTCGGTTTTGATGAGACGGTTGGGGGGCGGCATTCTTTCCCTCCCCCACCCTGCTCCCTCTCCCCTAGACGGCGGCTGAGGAGAATTTGGGAGGACTTTCTAAGTCCAGAGGCCTCGGTCCCCCGGCAACTCCCCGGGCCTCCGCTCCGACTCTGGAGGGGGACCCGCTCCGCTCCGTTTTTCCAGTCTGGCAAGCACGGCCTGGCGTTTCCCGCTCTGGGTTGTCGCGTCGAGTCCCGGAGCGCTCCCTTAGCTTGAGGCCCCGGTTCTCCCTTCTTGTCCCGCGCTCCCGCTCCTCGACCCCTTTCACCACTCTCTCTTTTCACGGTCCTTCTTCCATTCTGGTTCCTCCCGCTGCCGTTTTGCTCCCCTTTTTTCTTCCAGGCGCCTCCCTTTTCCCCTTCGCTCCCTGTTTCCCCCACCCCTCTGGGACGCCCCACCGAGTTTCCTTTGCTTCTGGTCTCCCCCCCCCCCCCGCCGGTTTTGTAATGCTTGTGGCCCCCCTGCCAATTTTCTAAAGCTAATGCCCCTCCCCGCCGATTTTCTGTTTAATGTTTCTGCTCCCCCTCGTCAATTTTCTAATGCTTCTGCCCCCCCTCGCCGATCTTCTAATGCTTCTGCCCCCTCCTGCTGAGTTTTCCTGTTCTTATTCTCCCCCCTCCCGCCGAGCATTTTCTGCTCGTTTCCCCCTCCTGGCGGGGGGAGTTTCTCCAGTTTCTCTCCCCCCCTTCGGAGTTTTTTCTGCTCTTCGCCGCCCCCTCCCGCCGAATTTCTCCTAATTTTGATTTCCCCACCACGTTCTTTCTTGCTCTTGGACCCCTCCTCCCGTTTTTTCCGCGGGCTCTTCTGCCACTCCCTAACGGCGTTAGCTCTTCGTTCCCAGTTGCCAGCCCCCCCTATTCACACCCCCGCCGCGGTTCCTTCCCGCCCTCCCTCCGGTTGCTCTTTCTGTGTCCCATCTCCGGCCCCCCCTTTCCTTCTAAAACCTCTTGATCCCTCCTATCCTCTCTGTCTCCCCCTTTCTCCTTGTCCTGTCTCTTCCCCTTTCACTCAGGTTCCTTTCTCTTATCCTTTCCCCTTGACTGGAAGTGCCCCTCCCGCGCGGGGTTTCCTTTCCGCCCTCTGCCCCTGGGATTCCCTCGCTCTTTTCTTGTGCCCCGGAGCGATTTGCTTTCCCGCCTGAGTAGCGAGTGAGCGCCCGCGGCCGCTTCTCACTGGTCTCCTTTTCTGCTAATGCTCCCGGCCAGAGCTTCTTCATGCCAAGTTTCTCTATTCTTGGCCGCTCTGGCACCCTGTGATGGAGTGCGCCTTCTGAGGGCACTTTTCCTTCTTGGCCCATAGTTTGGAGTGGGACGTTCAAGGCCAACATGTGTGCGCGCGCTAAGGGGGGGGCGCATCTGGGAAGGGGGGGCATTAACATGTGACAATTTGAGAGAGAGAGCTGCCTCCTGGCTTCCTAGTTGCTCTCTGTCAATGGAATTTCCTACGTTCCATACCTTCTCCCGATCCCATTTTGTTCACTCTGTTGACTGCCACCAGTTTCAGCTGCTCTAATGATAAGGCAGACGTTTGTCAAGCGCCTTTCATCACTTGACAGTGGACAGTGCACTTTTTTTTGAAAAATTATAAAATACTCCTAGTGTAACAGGAGCCTATGTTCCACATTCACATTCCGTTTCAAAGTACAGTGTTTGGGTTATTGAAAAACTCATGGTCTAAAATTTGGTTGGGAACCATGAAGGGAATGACATTGTTCATTCTCTACTCTTAGAAAATGTTGACATTGATGGGCTTTAAATATTTCATTTTTTAATAGAATCTAAAGGAAGATCAGCGTCAATCCACTTTAGCACTAGGGTGTTTAGAACCGTTCTCTGAGCAGTAGAAGTAGTTTAATACTTAGGACTCTTTGTATTGTAAATAACTCAGATTTATTGAAAATTTAAAACGTGGTGGCAATATTAAACATTGCTAGAGGAAGGTGTTTTTTTGTTTTGTTTTGTTTTGTCCAGCTTTGTATTTGTTACTCTTAAGATGTGAATATTCTGAGCTTTGGTTCTTACAAGTTCCTAAATCGTAGCTTCTAAACATATTTATAGAGCCCAATGGGAGATTTAACTCCTCCATAAAATCTTTGAGGACTCCTCTACACTACACTGCACAAGGAATTCAGAGGAAGGACTTAATAGCGATCATTTGCCTTATCTCTCATCTTTTAGGTGATTTAATTGCCTGTTTACCAGTTCTGTCTTCATCTAGATAAACTCTGAGAGGCCAAGTACCTTTTATACTACTTTTTTGCCTCCTTTCCAAATCTTTACAGTGCTGAACATAGAGATATTTTAAAGTAATATTTTGAGTTGATTGTTAGGTGGTTTTACTAGAGAACATTGTCTATTTTTAGCTCTTATAAACATCTTCTAATTCTTTACACTGGGCACTTTGCAGTAGTTATCAAGTCAACAAGTAGGCAAAGAGAAAGATTGTCTATGTCCTAGGTTCTTAACATTCTAATGGGAAAAACAACAAATAGACAGTAAAATAAAAGTGAGTAAATAAGGTAAATAAAGGGTTGTGGGGAAGAGGAGGAAGTGGGAAGAAGAGGGAGAGGGAATGAAATATAGAGCCAGGGCCTAATGAAGTTTGGAGAATGAATGGTGGCTAGTCTGGGCTGACCATAAGTGCCAAGTTATTTGATACTTTATGAAAATGAGTGTGTACATGTGTACACATTCATATACATACATACACACAATTGGTAATTTTAAAAAGGACCTCTACAGCATGTTGACTTGTCTTGGTAAGTTTTTATTGTTAATAATGTAAAATCAGTTCTTTTATACAGGGGCTCATATAAATTTTGTAGATTGCTTAGGTTTCCTATTACTCTTTTTGGGACAGTTTGGCTATTTAACAGAAAGTATTCAAGGTTAAGAACAGTGAAAGTCAGAACTATCTTTTTTTTTTGGAATGAAAAGCTCTGTGTAGGCTAAAACTAAAAAACAAACAAACAAACCAGTTTTTGGATTACTTTTCTGATTTTTCAGTTCTTTAATTCATTTTTAATTGTTTTCCAGAATGGAACCTTTACAATAGTAGTTTTGAAAATTCATACAGTTATCAGCATTTTACTGTGTAAAGTTAAATTTCTGAAAGACATGGTTTTTTTCATTATATTCAAATCATTGTAATAATTTACAGCTGAGTTCTATTATGTAAATAAGAATTGACTAGAGAACATGTTTTGTAAATTAAATTTGTAAATTAAAAATGTAAATATTTCATAAAATAGTTTTACAATATAAAATGAATTTTTTGTGTGTGTGCACAGCCTAACTTTGTGTTTATTGTGAATTTTCACTTTTTATTTCCTTGGGCAGGACTGATGGTGTCTTAAATGTTTTTTTAAAAAACTCCCCTTTTCTGAAAATCTAGACCCTCACAGATTAGTGATTACATTGTAATGTGTGAGAAGATGGAAAGTTTGAGAATGAAATTATGTATAAAGATAGATGCTTATCACTATCATCCTCAGTATTACCAAATGTTTAGAATTATATCTCTAATGTATTTTTTAATAAGTATAAGTACCATACCATGGTATGGAACGGTTAGGTAATTGTCAAGGTTACTTAGTGGAGCAAGCCACGTGTTATGTCCTAGCTAACTGACCTTTCTACCTTTCTTTTAAAATAAATTATAATTTTTTCAGTTGATAAGCATTTTTTTCAAATAATCCTCCCCAGACTCCAACCTTCCCCTCCTCCAAACATAAGCATATTCAAACAACATACCCACATTGACTATATTAATTGAATGTCCCACTCTGCATATTAGTCTATCACCACTGTCGGGTTGATGAATTTTTGCTATGTGTACTCAGGAATTATGGTGGATCATTTATTGATTGGAAATAATTGTCTTTTGAAATTGTTCATTTTTGCAATGTTATAAGTTTACCTTGTTCTGCTAGTTTTGCTCATTTCACTATCATTTGATATAGGTTCCCAAGTTTCTCTGGGACTCTTTAATCATTTCTTATAACACAATAGTATTCCATTTTGTGTATGTGTATGTATATATGTGTGTGTGTATGTGTATCCATGCTATAATTTGCTTATTTACCAGTTTCATTGGCAACCCCTTAGTTTCCTGTTCTTTGATATTCCTGAAAGAACTGCTAGAAATATTTTGTGTTTATTAGACCTTTCCCTCTTACATGTTTGGAATAGGACACCTAATGCTGTTATTGCTAGGCGCGTGGTTTAGTAATAACTTTTTGGACATAGTTCTTGCTCTCCCTCTCTTCTTCCCTTTTTTCCTCTTTTCCCTTCCACCCTATTAAAATAAAATGTAGCAAAACCATCAACCTTGCTGACAGCCTATATAACACTTCCCCACCTGTCTTTCTTCTTAGAGGACAGAAATGTTTTTTTTCTGTCCATTGGAATTATATTTGATCAGTGCATTTAATCTGGTTTCTAATGGCATTTTAATATGTTTATTATTGTAGTCTTTGTGTGTATTCTAGTTCTGGTTTCTTTGCTCTGAACTAATTCAAGTGATCCTGTGCATTCCTTTTAATGAAAGGAAATTAAGAGAGCTTTCCTAAGAAGTATTTAACAACAGGGCATTAATGAAATGCTTAATGAATGTATTGGTATCTTTCCCTGTCATTATCAGTAATTTCCCCCTTAATATTATAGAATTATTCTTGGAGCTCTGTCTAATTATAGATCTTTTCATATTGTGTAAAACATGCAGCTTTTTAGCAATTTTGTTTTGGAATCTTATGGCTTATATTGCTCCATCTTGATTTATATAGTTTTAAAGTATCTGCTTCTGAGTTAGTACAGGATTTGGCTGATATGGCAGCTGAGCTTCCTTCTGATAGTAAAACTCTAATAAGAGATTCTTGTTCTATTGGGAGTTAAGGGGTTAAGGATTTTCTTTTACAAGAAACCCCGAGAGAGAGGTTTTCATCTTTATTTGCAAATGGTATCTATATAAATCTCAGTGTATTTCAAAACAACGGTGTCTGGGTATTTTTTGGTGAGGTGTTTTATTTATTTATTTATTTATTTTTTGTATAGGCCTGTGATTTCATTGCTGTGGGGAAAATAGATGAGGAAACTCTTAGCGATGAATCTGCTCTTTCCTGGAGGAACTGTGAAGTTGCGTGACTTGCTAAGGGTCACATAGGCAGTGACAGTGACTGTCACATAGTCTGCCCTTCGACTAAGAATTTTTTTTTTTTTTTTTTAAAGAATCATTCCAGAACTTTATATTTAAGAGGGGATGCTGTACCTTTCAGAATAGTCATCTTGTGTGACAATACACTTATTTCGGTGATGCAACTTTGCTCAGAAATATTTTGAAATTCTTTTTCTAATAGTTTTTAGTCAGATATGAACTAGCTCCAAAAAGACAGTCATATTGCTTTGTTTTCTCCCTTAGTAGCACCTGCCCTTGAGAAGCTGAGGAATCACAGGAGCTATTTAAATCCTCTTTCTTATTAGGTGTTGGACTTTGGGCAAAACACTTTAGGTTTCTAGGTCATTTATTGGCAAACATAGTACCTTTTCTCACAGATTAGTAACTGGAAAAAAAAGTTGTCTATACATACTGCATTGATCAGAAAGTAAGAAGTCAATGCTTGTTTTTACTTGATTCTTTGTTCCTGGAACTTGGTGGAAGTTTCCTGATCTGAGAGCTTTTTATTCCCAACAGTCTAGTGGACTAGTTGAACATAACAAATATTTTTAGCAGAAGTAAAGCATAGTTTTTCATGTAGTCTCAATTTCTTCTGGAAGATAATTCCCTCAAGTTAAGCCATTTTAAAGCTCACCTGATCTTCCTATTATCTTTGATAATTAGATATTTTTTTTTCCTTGCAAATTGTAGAGTTCTGGTTATAGCAAGTCTTTTGGCCAAAAAAAATTAATCTAGTTCATTTGACCACTCTCCAAAACTTAACAATGTTAGGTTTCTGGTTCTTATAGTGATGAATAATTTAAAAAATGACTTTTAAAAATCTAATAAAATTAAGCATGCACATTTGGTTGTCAGCAAACATGTGGCTTTCTTTGGATGACATGGCATTTTATGTAATGCTATTTGAAAAAACTAGAATAGTCAACACATTACTAAAATAAGTCTGAGGAACAAAGACATTTCAAAGATGTGTTGATCATTTTTCTAGTGTGCCAAGCACTGACCTGAATCAAACCTCTCTTCTAGTAACCAACTTTTGGCCTTGGGCAAGTCATTTTACTTTGCCTCAGTTTCTTCATCTTCTAAATGAGAATAGTATTATGCAGCAAGTAGATGTGAAAGCATTTTGATGAGCTTTGTGCTTTTAAAATGTAAGCCCTCTGTCATTAGTTTTATAATTAATTGACAGTTTGATAGTTTTATATCAAAAATAAAATCTGGCTCAGGTTATCCTTGTATATAAATCTTTTTAATCTTTCAATGATATGGTTGAAATTATTCTTACCCTACTTCTTTGTTAGCAAAAGGAAATCATACACACACATAAATATATATATAATATAAGTAATATAAAATAAATATAAATAATAATATATAATATAATAGTATATAATATAAGAGATTATAGCCATGCTTTACTTTCAAATTATATTTTAATGTTGTCTTACCTGTCTGATCTGACTGGGCAGTTGTTTAATTTCACTGTGAATATCACTAGACTTTGGCTTTCTTTTTGTTGGTTTACAAAACAAAACTAATGCTGAGGTGTCAGTGTAGAGTAACTTTAAAAGTTAGTTTAGTAGATTGAAGGAACACTAAATGATTTTGTTAAGTAATCTTAAGTTTCTTAATTCCTATTGCCCCAAATATATCCATCCATCTATGAGATATATGTATCCCCTCCCCCCCCCCCAAAAAAAAAAACAAAACAAAAAACCAAAAACCCAAAATAGAGGTGGTTTCTTCACTGAACTGGAAAGTCTTACTGTTTTTATACAGGAGAAGAGAGTACTCAATTTTAAAATTTTTACTGGTCTATTTTTGTTGTCTTGTGTGTGTGTGTCATTTTTTTTTTGGTTGGAATCTTCTCCCCTAGATTGAATCTTCACAGGAATGAGCTAAGGAAAAATTTGTTATGACATGACAAATTTAAATAATGCTTTAAGGAGATTTATTTTGGTATAAATCTATTCCCTCCCAAGCAGACTGGCTACTTGTCTATAATTGATCATTTTATCTTAAACGAAATGTTAAATGTTTTTGGCCAGGTTATATAACCATTTACCCCTAAATCTCCTTGACTCTAAGTCTGGCTCTCTGTGAACTACATTTTTGTGTAATTTAATATTTTATTGAAAGGACAAATGCAAAGCATTATCCTATATAGGGAGTTTAATTTTAAAATGCGGAATTATATCATTCCTATATAGTACTGTAATTCCTGTTTAAAAAAAAGAAAGAAAAATGCATGTGTTGAAAGCTTAAAACGATAACTATGCTTTTATATTTTGTTATATACTTGGAGATAAAAGAGACCAGTATGTTTTCCTAAGTTCTGTATTTCTTTTTTTTCCTATCAAAGAGGAGGAAGTAGCCTTTCTCTTTGAGGGCTAATAACCCTTTCATTTATGTTCTTTGTCACATTTCTTCCTGCTTTTTTTCCCCCTTGGTCTCTGCTTCTTTAGTCATTTCCAGTCTTGTAACTTTTAGTTTTTTGTTTTTTTTTTTTTTTTCTACTTCCTTGCTTTCTACCTACAAAGATGTTTAACTCATCTCAGAAAAACATTTTTGGATCCTATTAACTTTTCTCTTTGAAGAGAAAGAGTGACAGTATGCTTAAGGAGATGGAGACTGGAGGTAATCTACCTAGGATGTTATATTTTCTCTTACCTAGTTTTCCTAAGTACTCCAAAATAGCTAAAGCAGATTTTCTTTTAGAGAGCCTTATCTGTTATTAGACTATTAGGGCCATGTCTTTGCCACCCCCACCCCCTTCAAAAAAAAAAAAAAAAGGAAACAAAAAAAACCCCAAACAAAACTTATGCCTTCTGTTTGAAAGGCTTTGTCTTATTTGACATGAAACATTTATTTCACACTCTGAAATAATAATGGGATAATTAAGGGTTATAGCTTCTTCCTGGGTAAAAATGAGTTGGACTAGATGATGTCTTAAGATCCCTTTCAGCTCTGTGATTCTATGAGTGAATCTGTGAGTTTCAAAGTATAGATGATACTAGATATTCTGATGTTTTGGTAGGTGACGGGGTTAGAAAATTGGAAGGATTAACTGGAAGGATTCCTGACTTGGGTATGGAGGGTTAAAGAATGAAAGTTGCAAACTGGGATGTTTGGAAGTATTTGAAGATAAATTTTAAATTTTCAAATCTTTTATCTGTGTAGAAACAAGTAGAAACTATAGAAAGGTGGTTTTATTTATACTTTAGGGAGAACAGTTATGGCAGCTTTGATGAAGGACTGAAAAGTGGGTACAGTTTAAGGAACAATGGTGGCTGCCATGGTGTGGGCCAATAGTTTTCATATGGGTCAGACTATATAGTCACCGAAGTCCCTGTCCACTGTCAAATTCTATGATCTCTTATTTAACAAAGGTATAGTGGTGAATTAAAATTGTCATGAAATATAGTTGGGGGGAAGTATTAATGTCTCATAGCTTTTTGTTATTGATTCAAATCTTTGTCAAGAGTTGGGTTTATAGTGCAGGCCTTCATGGCCCATAGTGGCCCCATGTTTATCATTCACAGAAATGTTAAAAGTGCAAAGCAGGGTACATATCATTTCTATGTCTCGGTATACAACATATATTATCTACTGGTATTATTTCAAGGATTTTGGATGACCCAAGTTTCCTTTTGGATTAAAAATGTATTTTAACATATGGCCATTGTTGTATAATCACAGAATATAAACTAGATTAGATAAAGTGGGATTAGCCTTAAAAGAAAGATGTCTAATGCAGATCAGAATTTATAGGAATCAATATTTTAGGTTCAAACAGTTTTTTTTTCAAGCTGTCTGCCACTTCTATGATTATTTGGGTCCATGAAAGTATCAGTGTGAAGTGTTATTTATTATTATTAAAAAAAAAGTTAAAACAGCATAAAAATTCTCTGGATGATAATTCAACTTCATGTAATTTAAAAATGCAATTTATGCAGTTAAAAAAAAAAGATAGGTATGTGCTTTATAACTCAGATTAAAAAATCATAATTATTTAGTTCTCTTTTTTTCATCCTGAATCATTTAATACAAGCCTTCCCCTATATATTTTTTAAAAGTTTTCATATTCATTATTATTTTTGGTAGCAGTTCTGAGTAATCTTTTTAACAAAAACAAATATGTACAATCAGTGTATAATATACGTAGTCTAGATTGTATACATATACATGTATATATTTGTATAATGTAGTCTATATGTATTCCATTAGTCATTAAATGCTGTGATTTTAACATAATTGGATGCTTTTATAACATAAAATGTAACTAAATTTTATTGAGATTAGTAAATTGCTATGTGAAAATCCTCTAGAATTGAAAGTCATTCTTTTAGTATTTGTGTAGCATTAGGCAGTCATCTTAGTTTTTGGATTTATCTCTTTAAAAAACAATTTGTAAAACTTATTCACCAATTAAATATTCTAATGAACAGGCATTAATGTAAGTGCAAATGTTAGCATTTGCATATAGTTTTGCATCCAGTCCTGGTGTTACTGTATGTATGCATGTTTGTATGATATTTGGGACACATTGAAAGAAGCAGGTAGCTTGAGATATGCAGGCTTATTTAACATGTCTGATCAAGTTAATACATGTAATATTTTTATCTTATTTTAGTGTGCAGCTATGTCGAGCCCTCTGTGAAAACAAAACTCGTGAACATTTGATTTTCAGAGGTAAGTGTTTTAATACATAGGAGATATAATTTGGGTTATATTTTAATCAAACCTATGGTATTGGAAAGTTTTTCATAATGGGATTTTATATATATATAGGTTCTCATTCTAATTCAGCTAGCAATTGCCTTATTTTAAATGATCAATAAGAAGTAGAATAAAATTAAACAGTTGCAGAAGAGAATAACCTGTTTGTCCAAAAAAACTGTCAGAAATTGAAGTTCAGTTTTTTAAATTGCTAAAAATTTTTCTTTTAGTAGGTGATATCTGGGGATTTGTTAAATCAGTTATGGTAATCTGTTAAAGAAAAGAGAATGTTTACAACTACGACTTGAAATTTTTTTTGGAACTTCAATTAAAATGTATGCTTTAAAAGCAGTAAATGATTAAATTTTTTTGTGTGTTTGTTAATTTGTTTTAAAGGTTATTTCCTGTTTTGAGGTGCTTCCTTGCCAAATACCATCTTTACTCTAACCTTTTAAGAAATGATATTTTGAACCTTTGAACTACTCATTAATGCTGTAGTTCAGTTATTAGGGAGAGGGAAAACATTTTTTTTTGCTTGATTTCTAGAGAGTTGGAAGCATTTCCTATAGTATTCCTTATGGTAGAACCTCCAATCTTATCATTTTCTTGATTTTTAAAACTAGTTTTTTAATAGAAGCAAAAGTTATTAAGTAATTACAATTTGTATTTCTATTAACAATATATAGTGAGAACTGGATAGTTTATAAAGATGATGGGGTAAAGTACACATTGGTGTTAACATTTGAATCATCCTTGAATTTCCCTCATATTGTCTATTCTGCACATTTATCTCATTCATCCCTTTCTCTCAACTCACACTGCAGTTGGTCCTTATCACTTTTTACCTGGACAGTTGTCATAATCAACTAAATGATTCAGTTTATTTAAAATTAGTATTCCTTTGGTTCTAGTTAAGTTATGATCTTAATTATTTATTTTTCTTCTTTTTGCGGGCAGGGATGTTTCTTTGATTATTTGTGCATCTTACTTATAGCTAATTCAGATTTTACTAATTCCTTATTAATTGTCTTTATATTATAAGCTTCACTTCCATTGCCTCTCTACCTGATGGAAAACAGAACCCCAAATACTCTACTGCATAGCAGAGTATATTTCAACTCCCTTTCATAGGGAAAAAAATGAAAGGGAAAATGTTCATAAAACTGTTCTTCCATACTAACTCTAAACCACAAGGGAAAGCAATGTACTAGTGAAGGAAAAGAAAAACTTATATTCTTTTTACCTATTAGTAAGTGAAAAGAGCAAAATCCTACTACATCTCAGAGGAAGGGGGGGTCCCCTTTGCCTTTTGTTATTATCTGTCCTCTCTGCTAGAAAGGTTTGGAAGGGGGGGAATGAGCCCTGTGGTAGTTAATACAGAATTTTCTTGAACATATGTATTTTAAATACTATCCTTGCTCTTTGCATTTTATTTTATAACAGTTTTAGGCACTAGTGAAGGGAAATAGAAATGATAAAGGTTTTGGAGAAAGAAAGATGTTCACTGTGTGTTAATAGACTGATGAGAAAGCCAGGGTTTTGTGTTGCTTTTCAACAAGATTTTAATGAATTGGTAGTTAATACACTAGTTTTAAAAAAAATTAATGTCTCAGTATTGATATTTTCACAGTAGTAACTAAAAGAATCTGAGAGATAGGCAAATGTTCCCAAAGAAGCATAGTAATAATGCATTTATGATGTATGTTTTGTTCAATAGATCTGCAGCAAGTCATCTATGAGCTGTCATATCATGTCATAAGAGGAAATCTAAAGCATGAACAAGCATCAAATGTTCTTAGTGACATTATTGTAAGTATACATATTTAATGGTAAATTTGCCTTATCTCTGAAGTAAGAGAGGGAACAATTTTGATATGGGGTGCCTTTTGGAATAGAGGTTCTTGAGATTTATTAAATTTTATCTTACCTGTGGGTTATTTGAAAGGTGTTCATAATACCAAGTAATTTTGATTATATAGAACTAAAGTATTCTCTTGTTGAAGCAAAGCAGAACATATTTGAGGAGGTAAAAGAAAAGTAGTATATTATATTGAGCCAGGGTGAAGCTTGCTGAAGGTGAAAACATCAAAAGTTGCCATAGTTAAATATCTAACTTTTTATAAAGCTAAGCATTTTCCTGTTCTGCTTGTACCTGTAGGTTGAAATTTTAATGAGTTAAAACCAAGCAACTATATTTTAGACCCTGCTTATAAAATAATGGCATTGCTTTGTTCTTGAAATTTTTTGCCCGTTAGTCTCCACTGGTGTTGTAAATAATATTAACCTGATAGAAATCAGTTGTTAAAATGTATTCCCCTCTATTAAAGGAATTGATATATTGTATTTTCATTTTCTTTATTAGAATTAAGTTTTTGTTTCAGATCAGAGAATGTTTCTGATTAATTTGGTATTTTAGCTGGAAGATTGACTCCTAAATGGTAGGACTACAGAGACTAAGCTAGTACATACAGTTTTAGAAGTTTGATTACATGTGGTCAGTTCTTACTGTTAGGGAGTGAAATGAATCAGACTTGAAATAAATCCCTACAACAAGTTGAAAAGCACTTCTCTTGATGTTAATGGTGGCTGGTAATTGGCAGCTCTTTGTCCCTGTGCAATTTTTTTTTTCAGTGCTGGTTCAAGCCAGCTCTTTTTCAAGTGCTTTATTGGTTGGCAGAGATACAGGCAAGTGCTCTTCAGTGCCTTTGTCTTGATTTTTTTTGGATTGGAATAAAAAGTATCTTGGGGGTTTGGGGCAGCCCTGTACTTCTTTGGATATCCTCACACAATATGAACCTGCTACTGCTATACTAGTCTGTAACATTCTACTCATTCTTCTGACACCACCCACAGCTAATGTAATATTTTAAAGACTTGATTCTTGTTTTTTGGTGTTCAGGTAAAGCAGTGGAATTAAAATTAAAACCGATGACCCTTTTGAAACGTGGCATCAGAGTAGTTGGCAATTGATTTTTTTTTTTCCACTCTGAAAATTGGATTTCATTTTTAGCATTATGTGTTTGTTTTTCCTCTGGGGGTGGGGTGTGTTTACAGGAGTAGATTTATTTTTTGGGGGGGGTGTAACTTACTTTAACATACCATCCAATTAAATTATTTTGATAGGGAGGAGTTTGGACTTTTTTGGGAGGTTTAGGGGTGGGGGGGTTGGAGTGGAAATCCACTTTGTATTGTATTCTTAATGCTGGCCAGGATTGCTTATTGTTCTTGTTCCTTTTTTGTCATGGCATGCAAACACACACAGCAATGTGGCCTGTCTTATATTTTAATTATACAAATACATTTGTTTTAGTTTATCCTAGCAGTTTGACATATAAACTATTAGGCCTTTGTAAATAGTTCAGTTAAGGTTGCTATAGTATTAGCCAAGTACTAATTGCTGCTTTTATACTATGACGGTTACTAATGGAAGAGGGTGATAAAATGGAGGTGAAAAATGAAACTGTCCATAAGAAAATACTATAATTCTCCTAAAGTGTGGTACTGGAAATGGAAAAAAAAAATCTAGTACAGAATTTCTCCATAAGTGAAAGACATAATAGATGATTAGTAATGGAATAAGATAAAGATGATAGGATCTGGTGTATATAAGTATATAATACGTATCTTGAAAGAGTAAAGGTTATATAGGACAATTGCATATTAGGGTTTTGGGTATTTTTTTAATACTTGATGAAGTGTGTGATAGACTAATTTTTACATAGGTTAGTGTTATAGGTTAAATATGAATTTTACATGAACTTACATAAGAAATGTTTCATCAATAGTTCATTACCATTTTGTTTTAGGTAGATGTGAGGTATCTTAATATTAGTGATTTCTAATTTAGGATGCTGTTTGAAAGAGTTATACTTTTGTGCTGTTATATGCCAACTTATTTCATGATTCCCATGCTTCTCATCTATGATTTCTATGATTTCTGATCTTTTTTAATTTTGTGGATATAGGAAATTCACTTGACGGGATTTAAGTGCACATTGATGTATTGGTACCTAGACCTTTCAACAGTAATTTAAAAAAATTTCACTTAAGGGTGGTATTCTAATGCCATGATAATTATATCTTCAAAATTTAGGACTATCGTGAGGATATGCCCTCCATCCTAGCTGATGTATTCTGCATCTTAGGTAGGTATCAGTTCTTCATTTCAACTATGAAAAGAGCCATTTGGTAAGCTCATAAACTCCTCCCCTCCAAAAACAAAAGATTCTATGAATGATTCTATGGATCTATATAGTTACCTGCTTTTTCTTCTTGGAATTTAGAGTGTTTGAGTGAAGTACAGTGGTAATTCAGGTATTTTGGGTTTATTTGCTCTTTTTTGTTAGATAAGGGATTCCAAGCAATTTTAAAGTTGTCTTCAGGCTATCTGATGGGAGTAGTAGTTAAATTACAGTAGTTCAGATATCACCCCCTCTTTTGTTGTCAGTTTAATAGGTAGGCTATCTGAATTTATGATAAGGTCTAAAATTCTTATTTTCCATAAATGTATTTCATTCTCTTTAATGACTTTTTTCTCTCTAGGACAAGAATAGGTCATTTGAAAAGACTGCTTTATTTTTGAAGTTGAATGTTTTTTATATATGTATATATAAATTTTATATATATTTTTTGGGGGGGGAGGGGCATAGAGGCAATTGGGGTTAAGTGATTCGGCCAGAGTCCCACAGCTACTGAAAGTATAAAAATGTCAAATATCTGAGACTGGGTTTGAACTCAAATCCTCCTGACACCAGGACCAGTGCTTTATCCACTGCAACATCTCTAACTGTCCCTAGTTAAGAGACTTTTTAAACCAGTGAATAAACCAGATTTATAAATAGCCAGTTTTTTACTTGTGCAAGATGAACTTATACCAGATAAAGAAAAGAAAAAACAAGAGTATTGCTTTTGCTTTAGTGACCATGTACTAAAGTAGGTAAGAGACTCTAACCCTTTTCCTTTCCTTTTTTTAAAATGGACTGATAAATTAGAGCTCAAAAAATATCTTATATCTGGGATTAAAATTGAGTACATTATGACCTAGTAATGACTATTACACGTTAGATTGCATTTTACTTGCACCATTTTGAAACATATTTTCAAATAAAACAATCTTCAAATTTATCTGTCAAGTTTTGAATGACTACTTTGGCTCTTTGATAAACTTGTTCATTCACACCTTGATTTAGGGTACTTTTGTCTCATTGAAAGTGTATGTTTTGGCCTAAATAAGTGAATACCCCTTGAAAATATCTTCCAAGCTGGCAAAAAAAAAAAAAAAAGAAATAGAATTATAATAAGCAGATCAGAATGCTTCAGGGTTATGAATAAGGTTTTGTTTAAAAAAAAAAAATTGAGTTTGAGTGACTTTCCAGTAAATTCTGGTTGCTTGTCTTGAGACTGTTGCATAGCTCATTGTGATTTCTTTTGTACCTACTTAAATTATTTTGGGAGAGGTTTTCCCTAAAGTAAATGAAATTTTGAAATTTATTCCAGTTGCTCATCATGGACTTATAGAAATTACAGACCTAATAGAGTAACTTTAAATACAGCGTTTTTGTTTACTAGTAATTATAGTGTTTGGACTATGATACTTTAGAATTCTGACATTTGTCTTATTGTGTTAGAAATCACTGACAGGAAGAAATGAAAGTTTTTATACTTAATAATTCAATATTAGTGTTTTATCCTAATGATATATGTGTGTATATATATGCATATATATATATGTGTGTGTGTATGTATATCTGTAAAATTCTAATGATTTATGCCTGTAAAATAATTATTTTTCAGTAGATACATTTTTACAAATTTATATTTGGTGTTCTTTTGGGGGAAAATAATTCATAGCCCTCACAATTCAGTTTTTCAGGAAGATGAATAAGATGGCTATGGGTTTTTTTCCCCCTGGGTCTTCCCAGGTAAAGAAATCCATGTACTCATTAGTTACTTGGGGAGTAAAAAGGTAGGTGTCAGACTGACTAAAATGCATGTTGTATAATAATGGGTGAAAAAGGCTTCAGAGGGGGAGAGATTGGGGTAATGGGTTTCCTACCCTCTTTAAACAAAACTTTTAAGAATTAAAAACGGGAAAATGGCAGGAAAGACTTCTATGACACTTATCTGTGCTAAGGAGGATTAGTTAAGAGGTAAAATGACAAGGTTCATCAAAGATTTCTTGTGAGGTTCAAGAACACAGGTTAAATAGGGGATGACAGGTGACTGCCACAAGAAAGATTTTGCAGTGAAGCCAAAGAAGATGTACCTGAGTCCCAGAAAGGAAAGGCTATGATTTCCTAGATTTAAGGGGATGAAAGAGGTAAGCTCTGGGGAATAGAGGTTTGGGAGGTAGAATAATATAATAAGTAATGAGAAAACTGTGTCACTTAAAGGTTAAGAGAAGCCAACTGCCTAGAAAGGTATGGTGATGATTAGAAGTCTCTGGAGAGCAATAGATTTTCTGAAACCTATGTGAAGAGTCTACATGTAACTCAACTGTTGGTACTTTGAAATTCCTTTACTTTTTCATTTGAAGATCTGTGAATCCTGGTAATTCCTTAGGCGAATGGTTAAATTTTTTGATACCATCATGTTGGAACTATTTCATTGTATTAGCTGTCTTATTTAAAAAGGAAGATTCAAAACAAAACAAAACATTTATTGATTGCTTTTTGTATTCTCAATTTTCTGACATTAGAAAAAAATTTTATCACTGAACAGTTATGAAAATTATTCTAGCTACCATTTAATACATTAAGATTTTGAAAGTACTATATAATTTTTGAAGCGTTGGGGTGTGGATATCATCCTGGTTTCTTGAAGGTTATGCCATATGTTCTGAAGGGTCCTACCATATTAGACAAGCTTCATCTATGCTCATGACAGTGAACTGAGTCTTTTTGATGATCAGCTAGGCTAAGTATGGAGAGGTTACTTACTAGTAGTTTGGCTGCTTACTAATTAATTCATTGGCTATCGTAATTAAGCAAAAACCTGTGAAATGGCCTTTCAGTCTTATGGCCTTTTTTCAGGTGTGCACTTATGGTGGCAGAATGGTAGAAAAGGGAACTGAGAATACTATTTTTAGACAGTCTATGTAAAACATGGTGGCTGATATTCTAAATCTGATGTCCTTGTTTAGAATGAACAAGTGCTTTGACTATCAGTCTTGATACTTTTGTTGTGAATCAAGAGTTCTTAATCTTATTTGTGTCATGCAACTTTTGGAAGTCTGGTGAAACCCACTTGAACTCCTCAGAATTAAGTTTTTAAATGGATGAAATAAAAATTGCATAGGATTTTAAAGGAAACCAATTATTGAAATAGTCATCAAAATTTTTTTCTAAAAAAAATTCCAGATGAATAACCCTTGTGCTATTGATCCAGAAGAATGTGCTCTCAGATACTCCTTGGAATTTGTGGGGTTGATTTTTATATTGTACCCAAAGGCAACAAAAAACATTTCCAGGGCCATCTGTCTCTTACTATAGAAGTTGTAATAAATATTAGCAAAAGAAATACCATGAAAATAGTGGTAGTTTTTACATTTATCTCTGCAGAGAATTCTTTGAAGACGTTTTATAAAGAAACATGTAACACCCTCTAAGTTAAGAAACATACTTTGTGATTTCAGTTCAAACTTAGGAATGGATAAGAATGGTAAGGTAAATTGGAAAACATGAACTAGGAATAAGTAATGAAAGAGGCCGACTTGTACACTATAAGAAACCTTATATTTTTCCTCCATGAATACTTTTTAAAAGAAAAGAACCAGTAAATGATATACATGGTTAACACCCAGTAGCATCACAGAAAATGAATTGTCTTATATTTAAACAATCATAAAATTTGAGAATTGGAAGGGGCCTTACCGTCATCTGGTAGAGCCTATATGTAAAAGGGGATCTCCACTAAAACACATCATAATAAGTACTTATCCAGTCTCTTTTTGAAGAAAGGAAGCAACTTGTAAGTGATAAAGCCATTCCTGATTCAGTTGTCTATATTCAGATTGATGTCTTCTTAGAGCAGAAGTCAGAAATGGTGTATATTTAGAAGAAAGAATAATGAGAAAAAGATTTGGACATGCTGTTAAAACTAGTCTCAATCCTGACATTCAAACAAGTTGATGAGAAGTGGATCAAGGATTGAAGAAAAGACATTGACACTGCTTATAATCCTGGCAGTTATTATAAAATTACATATTGTCATAAGACCAAAAATGACTTTAGTCAGCAAACACTTGACTTGCCAAACAGATAGCAGGGAAATATAATACTAGTTTAGAACATGTACTTATTTGTAAAATCTTAGGGAGAACAACATTGAAAGATTTTGAATAATATTGTCTTATAGCAAAACCACTTAAAAGAAAGTTTGGCCAGTAGTCTTTTTTTTTTTTTTTTTTTGCTGAGGCAATTGGGGTTAAGTGTAGCCAGTAGTCTTAAGGAGAGAAGTGTAGCTATCACATTTGGTCTCTAAATACCATAGTCTCAGGTGTACTTAACAAAGGTACAAAAATGGGAAAATTATCTGGTTTGGAGTAGGTGTACATTGAAGAACTGGAAGGGGTGGAGTAGCAACACACTTAGGGTATTTCAAGTAATACAGTATTTAAAGGAGGTGATCCTCATTAATTAAAAAGAGAAAAGTTAATTGAGAGCATTGACTACTATGTTTATACATACTTTTCTGTCTACATACGCAAGTTTTTATTAGCATTTTAGTACTGATTTAGTACTAATTGAAATTTATTAGTATAATCAACCCATTCAGGGAGCCATCCTTGATGAGGATTTTAGGGAACTGTCTTGAAATCGAAGATGGCCCATATCTATACTATCATACAAATTGACAAAGATGTATGAAGAATACTAGTTTATTAGTTTATAGAGCACAATCTGATAATCATTCAAGATTTTGAAATATATCACACGGAGAACTTTGATTCATGGCTTGCTCATCATATATTGGATGAAGTACAAAATGAGGTGACTGTATTTCCCACTATGATAGAAAATATTCAGTACTGGGTCCAAGTTGATAAATTTCCTACAAAGGGTGAAATTCTACAAATGTCTTTATTTACCAAAGATAGTGTTAATTATATATCAAGTCCATGAATGTGGGAGTCTCTCCTGGACTATGTTCAAAACTAACAAGAGTTTGGGCTAACTATGTATGTAGGAAAAGCCAAGTGGATGAAGAGTGTCTCTTGCCCCAGAGTATGACAACCAAATTGAATGGACAACTCCTAGGGCTTTGTTCGTATTTGTATGTGGGACAATATAAATAGACAATGAGTTAGGTCCAGAATTAACTAGAGGAGAATGAGCTGGATTACCCTCTAGGAAATTTCAAAGCTCCTTTTAAAGTAGATAGTTTGGCAAGTCTTTAGGATGATATAGACAAGAATACATGGATAAGAATGGAAATGTTTCAATTTGCATTCCAGAGAACAACCAAATCAAATAGATGATTTTTGAATATTTGAGGTGGTGTTTTTGTTTTTTGTTTTGTTTTTTACTCAATAGCTTAATTGGTTAGAATGTTAAGTTAACCAAAGTAATTTATTGCTCTGTAGCTGTACCATTTAGAATAATAGAATTGGAAGTGATTTTAGATGTCATTTAATCTATTCCTTTATTCAGTGCAGAAATCTTCTATGTGATATATGCCTCTGCTTCAACACTTCAGTGATGGAGAGCTTCATTATTTTCATTTTATTGTTAGGCAGCTCTTTAATGCCCCTTCCTCCCCTTTTTTTTTTTTTTTTTTAAACTTAAAAGAAGAATGTTCACTTTAACTTCCAGGGGCACAGATTGTACTTTTTTTTTTTTTTTTTTTTTTTAAATTTCCATTGTTCTTAAGGGAGCTTGGTAAGAGAGTATGGATCCATCACCACCATTAGGAGAAAAAAGTACATAACCATTTCACATGTGAAGGGCAGAACAGCAGGTTGTTTTAGTAATAATTCTAAATAAAGTAAGTAATCTTGTTTGGAGAAACTAGAAGGTTGCAGTAAAAAACTATAAAACAATTTTCTTTATCTTTGTTATTTGTCATAGATATTGAGACAAGTTGTTTAGAAGAAAAAATCAAGAGAGACCATTTTACACAATTGGTGTTATCCTGTTTGGTAAGTGTGTCCTTGAGAATTTTTTTTTCCTTTGCTGAACTTTATTGTATCCCTGATGCTAAAATTTTCAGTCATAAATTGGAGAATCGAGTTTATTAAACACTATTATAACCCTGTTTTATCATTCCCTTAAAACACTCATAAGTGAGGCTGCTTTATAACAATGTTTTTTGTTTGTACTTTTAGTAACATGCATGAATGGTGATGAAGATATATCCACTTGTATACTTGTAGCCTATATGTTGAATAATATATAACTTGATTTTAGCATTTTTAAGTATATATGTTGTTAGAGGTATTCAAACCACCTGTTTCCTAGGTTGTATTAAAACAAGTTTTAGTGAAACTATCCAATGTAAGGAGATGATTTTGGAAAGCTTCTTTGTACATGTTTGGACATCTGAGTAAAATTATTAAATGATATCATTAGAATCTTTAATTATTTTAAATATGTAGTTAATACTAGCATGTATGAGGAAAATGACTTGATATAAATAGATTTGAAATTTGTAGAAAAACATTTTTCTTAGCTCCATTGAATGAGAGAAGAAAGTAACAAATATTTTAATACAAAAATTGAAATTTATTTTGTAGTAAGCATTACTTAGTTCTGTACTGTTCATACAGTTGAATACAAAAGTGACATTACAATACTGGAAACTAGAAATATGCTTTCCATGTTATAACAGATTTTGACTTAAAGCTTATGAGAATGTTTAGTTAAAATGGATTTCATTTTAACTGGAATTTTGCTGTTAATACTTACAATTTATAGACTGTATATGGCAAAATTTTCCTTTTTTAGAAAACTATAATATATCCCCGCTATATAGATTTCATACATACTAGGTGCCTTTTTTTTTTTTTTTTTTTTTTTGGTCATTGGAGTTAAATTGCTTAGAAGTTGTAATTATGTTTCATGATAAACTATATATATATATATGACATTTGATATTTACTCTTTAGAGTTTAAACAGTGCCTTGAAGTCATAGAATAAAAATATAAACTTGAAAATTTAGGAAAAAAAATAGGATTTTTTTCTAACTACACTTCTTTTATATGTAGTATTTAGTTTCAGACACAATCTTAAAGGAGCGTTTGGATCCAGAAACATTGGAATCTTTAGGGCTTATTAAGCAATCCCAACAATTCAATCAAAAATCAGTTAAAATCAAGACGAAACTTTTGTGAGTATATGTATGTCATATTGTAGATTATATTAAGTGATGTTTTCAGTTCCTAATTTGTGTGTATTGGATTTTTCTAAAGACCATGATATGCAGCATTTTTTAAAAAGATAAAGTAGCTCAAAAATTAGCTTCAGTGGTTAAATTTTTCCTCTTATCATGTAAAACAATCTAATCACTGAATTAAAATCATTCTATCATTTTTCATATTAGTAACTTCAAGGTAATTTCCTAGATTACAAAAGAAAAATTTTTTTTTCCTGTCCTCTACCTCATGTTATATTTTGAATTTCAGTATGCTTTCATCATTATATAAGAAAAGTTAATATCTTTCTTGAAAAAACAGTCATTTGTTTTTTTTTTTAATCCCTTCTTTATGAAAATCTTACCCAATGCTAAATCTTACCTAAGTGCTACAACTTTTTGAGATGCCATAATCCAACAAGCAAAAATACATTACAGACACACAAATATTTGTTTAACTTGGTTTTATTTACTTAACTATGTTTATCTACTTTCAGTTATAAGCAGCAAAAATTCAATCTCTTAAGAGAAGAAAACGAAGGTTATGCAAAACTGATTGCAGAATTGGGGCAGGATTTGTCTGGAAATATCACTAGTGACTTAATCTTAGAAAATATCAAATCTTTAATAGGTAAGGCATATATAGCATTTTATGTATACATTCTGAAAACTTTTTTTAAATTGTCAATGAATTTTCATAGAAAACAGGCCATAAGTTAATGTATTCCTTTTTTTTTTTTTTTTAAACCCTTCCTATTAGAAAGGAGTCTGCTATAGTGGTTGTTTCTGAACTTGGGTTCAGGTTCTTTCTCTCTCTGATACATAATTATGTGACCTGACAAATTGCCTAACCTCACTGAGCCTTAGTGTTTTTGATATATATAAAATGGGGATAATAAGTGTAATTATTATAATGCCTTAATATATAATAATACCTTACAGGATTATTATGAGGCTCAAAGGAGAGACTATATGAAATGAAGTTAACTGTCTTTTCTTTCAATTTTGAAGGGTATCTATTTTGTTTTAATCACATGCATAAAATACCATTGCTTGGTTCTGTTCTGTTAAGAATTTAATTTTACCCTTTGTTACTATTTTAACTTTTTTGCTTTAGGTAGTTCCTTGCCTCCTAATGTCATCAGTCTAATGTTAATAGATTATAGTGATAATTCTTGTTTTTCTGAAGTGATCCTATCTTCTCTGGGGGTGATAACCTCACTTCCTGTCTTCTCTATTAGCAATAAACTAGGTTGGATGTTATGGAAGCCCTCTAATATGGCTGACAAAAGGTCTTATTTACATTAACTGATACTTGGGCAGGGCAAAGAGCATTTCTCAGACTTAGATGCCTTATGTACTCTTAACAGTTGCTAATAGAAATATAAACAATCTTATGGATACTTGGTAAGTAACTGGGCTTTCCATTTATAAGAAATGGCTTTTTACTCCTTAAAACTTTAAAAATTTTCTAAACCTCTCTTTTGGTTTCTTTGTCACTTTATGTTAGTTATTGATCTTGAATTATTGATTTAATTCCAAACCTTTATTTCTTTTGGTAATTATATAATCTCTTTCAAAAGAAAAAATGTATACAGCTCTTATGCCAGAATACTTGACTTTGTATTATATCTGGAAATGAATGGATAATTAATACCATAGATATAAGCAATTTTAGAAGAGTCAAAAGTATTAATAGAGGAAAATTACATTCATATTTTGAATATACATTTGTCTTTCCAAGTATAAACTTTATTAGAGCTTGTAATCTACTATAATTCCTAAAGCATTTAAGCAGTATAACTTGTTCTTGTTAGTCTACTTTTTTCACACAGTTGTGTATATATCTTTATATTTATCCCAAAGGAGGCTTCTATTTCTGAAAAATTAACTGACTACTTTTACATTGTCTGATTTCTAACCAATAATTTACTCGTGCTGTTTTCAAAAATTTAACCTGTTATTTCATAGAAGGATAAAGAAGTATATAGGGTTTATTTTTATATAAACTATTCTGTATTACCTGTTTGGATTATCTGTATATCTCTGCTTTTGACTTATTCGCAGGGACTTAATTTCCTTTCAGTCATTTAAGAAATAGATATTTTTAGAGAACCATTCCACTTTGTTAAAGAAAACTCACAATTAACAATAAAATTATAATGTTATAACAGTAAAATAAGGATAATCTTAATTTTGAAATCCCAGTTTTCTCATATTGTGATACAGAATTGAATTTTCTAACAACTGAAGGAGTGGCAGTTAGATGACTTTTCAAAGTAATTTTTCAAGATAAATTTTACTTTTAACCTTCCTTTGAGAATTGGAATAAAACAGCATTCTATCCTCACTTTCTGTTATTCTGTACGTTTAAGTTGTTTCTGAAAGTCACTGCTTTACAAGAAATAATATGCACTTAATTATGAATTGACTTTATTATATCTGTTATAGGATGCTTTAATCTGGACCCGAACAGAGTTTTGGATGTCATTTTAGAAGTTTATGAATGCAGACCAGAATATGATGAGTTTTTTGTACCTTTAATAGAATCCTATATGTGTATGTGTGAGCCTCAAACACTGTGTCATATTCTAGGATTCAAATTCAAGTTTTACCAGGTATTATTTATTTATATGTATATCTTAAAGTATCACCGATTTATTTGTGTTAATCTTAGATTTAAATTTTCTCTTTTTTAATGGCATTGAATTGACATTGAGTTTTAATATAATAAGCTTTACTTTATCAAACTTGGTTTTATTCTTTTGTCCTCCTGAAAACCTTTAATTTGCAGATGAAGGACCCAGTGGACTGCTGGTTATTTCACTTCAGTAAAAATCATTCTTTCCTTGGGGCCTCCTAGAAGGCCAAAGAGGTGCAGATTCATTTGTTCCTCTATCTTTCCGCCCTTCCCCTCCCCTTCCCCCAGTATCACTAATAAGAGAAGGTAGAGATTTGTAAGAAAAGTTTGGGAGTATAGGAAAGGAAGAACAAGATACAAAAACAATTCTTTTGAGAGAGGCAATATAGGCCAAAGAAGAGTAGCTATCAGGGGAATCTACTCTCTTCCCTGATCTTCTCAAGACACAAAAGGCAGAAATGTTTATTTATCTACCTATCTATCTATCTTCTCCTTCTCCCCCCTCCCCCCCCTTTTCTGAGGCAATTGGGTGGGGCTGAGTGACTTGCTCAGGGTCACACAGCCAGGAAGTGTCTGGGACCAGATTTGAACTCAGGTCCTCCCGACTTAAGGGCTGGTGCTCTATCCACTACACCACCTAGATGTCCCCAAACACAAATATTTTAGAGTAAGATAGGCCCCAGGACCTTTTTGAATATGGAGATAGGAAGATAATAGTGTTGTAATATTCTGATGTCTTTGGTTATGTTCTCCTGTAGTACTTAAGCATTATTTTAAATTTTTATTGGAATTTTATCATTTAGTATGTATTTCTATTAATATTCCCATTAAAAATGCTAGTTCCTTAATCTATCCTTGAAATAGATATTTTTGGTTTAATTTATTCTTATTGATAGTCATAGCTGTAGTAATAGCTAACTTGAAGTTACTTGAAGTATTATAGTTAGTAGTACTTGAAGTTTTATAGTTTTTAATTTAGACTTCCTCAGATTTTCATTTCTATTAGATCTATAGATACTATAGGTAAAAGAAAGAGTGCAGTTTATTTGCTTTTTAGTGGTTCTTTTGTTAAATGGCATTCCTTATTTTTTTCTTAGGAACCAAATGGAGAGACGCCAGCATCTTTATATAGAGTAGCAGCAATACTTCTGCAGTATGATCTTATTGATTTAGACGATCTTTATGTTCATGTAAGTTGTTCAGACCCAAGAGAAAAGAGTATTGTCAGTCCCTTATGCAGTTGGGAAGTAGAAAAGACTTGTGTAGCACTGACTACAATTGTTGAGGGGGAAGGGAGAAAAGTACAGTACTTGTTTGCATTTGATATGTTAGTCCTCATAAATTATTATTTCTGTTTACCAGTTAAAGTTTGAGTGTATGCAATGATGACTAAACTCAGTAATATAGTACATTTAAGTTAGAGACCCACAGAGCTCCTTTTTTTGTCACATGGGAATATTCTTTCCCTTCTATGATAATATTTTTAGACACTCATTTGGAATGAGAGCTGCATCATTGCATCCTTTCTTAATGTGAATGCTAAATCTGTGATTTAAACTTGGGGGTGGTTGCTTTGGGAGGCCCATGGTTTAGGAAATTAACCTGACACACTGGGATTTATGAACAAATTTTCTTGGGTTTTGGATTATGATAATGTGTCCTCACTTAAAATTCAGCATGTTTAAAATAAAAATTAATATTCACTGCCTCCAAGTAGCCTTCACCTCTCAACTTTGCTGTCTCTGTCACTAATAAACCAATTCTTCCACTTTTTCAGGTTCTTAATGTTCGAGACAAAAGTTTATTTTAGAATCTTTTAAACTGACAGATAAGCCATTTAAAACTAAGAATTACTAAATCCTTTTAAATTAGTTCAAAATAAGTCACTATAATCCTTTAGAAGCAATAAAGGAGAATCAATAAGAAAACCTGTTATCAGGGAAATGGAAAACTGTGGGCATCAGTATAGGTGGGGCTTCTAATTTTGAATGTATCATGTGTTCATGAAGTCCTATAGTCATAGATTTAAAGCTCTTAGGTTCCTTAGAGGTCATCTACTCAACTTTTCCCAATTTATAAAAGAGAAAATTAGAGGGGTTATATGATTTACCTATGGTGTCATGCCTAGTAAATCAGTTTTTGAGCTCACATGTTATGATTATGAATCTAGTGCTCTTTATTCTGTCTCTTTACACTGCCTCACTCTATCCTCATTTTATAGATAAGGATACCTTTACTTAGAGAGAGGAAGTGACTTGCCAAGGGTTTCATAGCTAGTAAACATTGGAGGTAGAATTTGAACCCAATTCTCTCCTGATTCCAAGAGCAGCATTCTTAACACTATACTATGTTGCCTCTTGGATTTTTGGAGAAATTTTTGGAAGTTCTTGAGAATTCATTTCTAGATTTTTGATGAAATGGGCAGGTAGTTGGGATTATCCCTTTTACATAATTTTAACTCTTATTTGTATAGCTTCTTCCAGTGGATAATACCATTCTTGATGAGCACAAACAAGAAATTGTGGAAGCCAAGCAAATTGTTAGAAAACTTACCATGGTTGTCTTGTCCTCTGAAAAGATGGACGAGAGAGACAAAGAAAAGGAAAAAGAGGAGGAGAAAACAGATAAGGTACTTAAAATATACTAGTAGAATTGAACACTGCACTTTATTTCTAAACCAAGAAGAATTCTCATGGATGGAATAGTTATGGGCTTATAATTTAACAAGCATTCTTGCTGCCAGTGAAACCCTATATTTTTGGGCATATTTCGCTAACTTCGAAAATTGACTAACTTTTAAAAAAGTTGGGCAGCTTTCCAAAAACGCTGATCACGTTTTTTTTTTTTTTTTTTCTTCTAGAAAGCTTAAAAAGTAGTATTTTTCAAGGAACCTTTAAATGAAACTCAAGGGTTTTTAGATTTATGGCAGATGTGTACTAAGATAAATGATGCTAAATTGGTTTAATTCAAGTCTACAAGTTACTTTAAAATCGGATGATAAATGTTTCATCTTCCACAGATAATAAGGAATATAGGAGGATTATTATATGGTAAAATCTCCATTTAAATGTAATCAAACTAAACAGAATTATTTTTTGGTGATCTCCTTATTAAGATTGAGGCAAATTACAATAAAAATCCTGATATTGGGGATTTATTTAAGAAAACAGCAAAACTTCATTGGGCTGAATAGGACCAGCTTTCTTGAATAAAATATAATGGTAATAAATTTCAGAATGTTGACCTGGAGATAATGCAGAATCCTCAATTATCACAAAGATTCATGTCCTTAAGGTAGGAAAATTTGCAAACTAGGTTTTTAACCAAAAAGATACTTAGGTTAGTAATTCATTTCATAGAAACATTATTTCCCTGAGCATTGTGATTGGCTGTTTAATAGATTATCTTTTTGAGGAACTGTACAGATCATATTTTGTGCACTTAACTATTTAATCAAGAAAATATCCTAATTATAGATTAATTGAAGGCTTTAGCATCAACATAATCACCTCATTGTTATTATTACATATTAATTACCTGGTACCATTTTTTGCCATTTTAAAAATAGCCAAAAAAATGATGCTTTTATTAAAATATCTTTTAAAAGCAATTATTTTTATTTTTAATATTTCTAAATCAATTGCAGTTTCTCTTTTTAAAAAAGCTAGCTTATGTTCCATGCATGAAAATGATGAATAATTTTAATAAAGTATTTAGATTTTTTGTCTGTTTGTTTTGTAGCCACCTGACAACCAGAAACTTGGCTTATTGGAAGCTCTGTTAAAGATTAGTGATTGGCAACATGCACAGAACATTATGGATCAGATGCCCCCATTCTATGCTTCTTCTCACAGGCCAATAGCCATTGCTCTTTGCCAGCTTATCCATGTAACTGTTGACCCCCTTTACCGAAGGTAAGTTGTTTTGTGATTTATTAAGAATTGAAGTCCTTTGCGATGGTTAAAGATGTTATTTATCTTTTGTCAAATTGTATTTTATGTTAACTAATGATTAAATGAAAATACATTATCTTTATTAAAAACAATTATCAATTATGTTCAAATGTTTTTTCTCCTATCTAAACCGGGATTAGCACACATATGTCAAGAAGTTTAAGTCATAGGAATATCTGGACCTTAGAAAACTTTTCCTTTTTTTCCCCACATTTCTCTTATTTTCTCCTCAGTAAGGTCTGTGTCTGGTATCATTTCCCTCAATCCCCTATTAAGTAGCTCTGCTTGAAATTCTCACTTCATGATATGCAAGCTGATGTTTTCATCATTGCCATCTCATCTTCTGCCTTTCCCCAGTTACTTTGACAGTCTCAGGAATACTCCAGTTCTGTGGGACTGCTTAGGAGCAGCAGCAGTGGCATCTTTGGCAATAGCCTCAGAGTCTGTATTAGCAACTTTAGCTTTGGGATCCTATAAAGATATTGATTACTGACTTCATTAACCTGTGAGGAAATTTCCTTGCATAGTGTCTTCTGTGGCTGCAGAAGTTCAGCTGCTCAAGAGAAGAACATTTTGGACTTAGGGTTCCGCTATAAGTTAAATATGAAATTTGAACCCCTTTCTTTGTATTTCCCCAATAATTAGTATAGAAAGCACCTGGATTGAAAAGGGTTATTGATTATTAATATTATTATTAATATTGATTAACCCTTAGCTATATCTATATCTTTCTGTTTCAGTTTTCTGTGCTATTGGTGCCTATCCCTTACTTTTTAAATTTTTAAAATTTTTTTCATATTTGTCCTGTTTTTCACTATACATAGATCTTTGGTCTATTAGTCTTAAAAAATGACAATGCATTTTATATAATTGTATAACATAGAAAATATAGAGTAACTTAATGATGTAAAATAAACATTAATTAGAGATTTTAAAATGATGTAGATATCACCTATGACATAAAAATTGTTTTATTTCAAAATTGTTTTATTTCTTTGCTGTTTTATAGAGTTGGAGTACCTAAAGGTGCTAAAGGATCATCTGTTGCTTTGTCACAAAACCAGCGAGCGCCAAAACAGGCAGAGAGTTTTGAAGATATGAGAAAAGAAGTATTCAATATGCTCTGTCATCTTGGCCCTCACCTTTCTCACGATCCCATTTTGTTTGCAAAAGTGGTACGCTTAGGGAAAGCTTTTATGAAAGAGGTTAGTAAGAGTTTCTTTTGTGGTAATTTCTGTTATTAGATTGTATGTGGAAATGTCTCTTTAACGCTGAAAATAGAATATAACGATATATGTAATGTATATATTATATAATAATATAAAAAAAACCCTTGTGTTTAGTGAATTAAAGTCCAAAGTAGCATCAAGCTTACCTCAAGGTAAGCCAAATCTTACATAAAGTTACACTGCATAAAATGCTACACCTGGAACCCATATCTTGGACTAGTAATTTTCTTTTAATTTGCAGTAACTCTTAGGATCTTCCTTATTCTCCATGATTTTCTTTCAGTTAATTTTTTTTTCTGAATTTATCCCAAGTGGGGAAAAAGAGTATCTTCCTCATTAAATTAAAAAAAAAAAAAGACATTAGAGAAAAGAAAAGCTTTTGTTTCCATAGCTGGTGCTAAAATGAGAGGGAAACTGCCTGCTATCAATAAGGCACTGTAGAAAATGGGATAACAGAAGTCTGTTTTCATTGCAAAAGAGGAGAAAATTTGTATTGTAATAACTATAGTATTTTTTCAGCTACTTCTTGTATATTACACACCATTTATAATGTTTCTGTAGAAAAATATATTCTGAGTTCTAAACTGATTTACAAACTGTTGTAATATCAATTTTTTGGGTTACAATTTGCCACATGTGTACTATTTGCTCCTGTTGCTGTTGTCCTCAACCCTGAAGTTCACTCTGAGTCTCTTTATACCTGGACTGTTGATGAACTGTCTCAGACACTGCTGATTTTTCCCTCTTAGGCCTAAGTTTTCTCATCTGTTGTAAATGGTTTGGATTGGATGATCTTTAAGGGTCCTTCTGGCCCTGATATTTTTTTGTTTCTGTATCAAACTCAGGCCTGAGGTAAATAGATTTTGTTTAAAGCTAGATGATTTTTTTTTTTAAGAATCATAATAGAAATTAACAATTAGTTAAGGTAGTTAAGAGTGGTGCTATGTATGTTGGTCTGTGCTGGAACTTGACATGGTTAACTAATTGACTTGTTATTATTTCTTGGCTGAATGAAAGGCTGAACTTCAGTTATCCCTTTTTCTTTTGTCCCTAAGTTTTTACCCATTCCCTAGGCTTTATTACTGATTTTAGATTTTTCTATCCCTTTTTGATTTTGCATTCTATGTACAGATAAATTAGTATCTCTAGTCTGACCTCCAAAGGTCCACATTGCCTATTAAGATATTTTTATGTATATCCAATGATGAACTTGATTCCCTGCAAATCTGCCTTTCATCTTAAACTTTCTTTTAAATCATCCTTCCAATTGCTTAGACATTTTTAGTCATCTTCCTTCTTGGCTTATAGAATCTTTAATTTCAATAATTAGATCTGAAGATCTGTCCCATGTTTTAAAACATGTTCAGATAAGCCTTATTATTAATTTGCTTGTTGACACATATGTTATCCAATTCCCTAAATAGTGATGGGTGCTTCATTTTATTCAACAGGGGAGATGAAAGGAGGGTAGAGGGTGGGGAGAAGGTAGTACCTGTACTGTGGCATGCTGATAGTCAGAAATACAGCTAGGAGGTAAATGAAGAATGGTTGGCCTGTGCTTATCTTTAGAATGGTGGTCCTGGAAAGAGCTCACTAATAGGAGAAAGGGCTGGCATAATGGAGGAGTATTCTAGGGTTGACAGAACCCTGATCTTGGAGGGAAGTGCCAGGGTGTGAAGGCAGCTGATTTTTTTAAGTCCTTAGAGTTCGAGGTACATCTGGAAGAGGAAAGCATGGCTAGCCTGAATTCATTCTGGAAATTGAACTTTCTGTAGTAATCCCTTAGTTCTTAGAAGTATCTCACATGTTTTTTTGGTATGATAGGAAAGCTCCAAATTCTACTTTCTCTTTGGCTTGTTATATTCTTTTTGTGATACATATTCTATCACAGAAATATCATTGTAATTTTGTTCTATGAAAGGTGAATGCCAAAACAGTTCCTGGCTACTCTTAAAACATCTAATATTAATGTTTGAATTTAGAAATTAGCTACATATCCTAACTCCTAAAATGAACCCTTCAGTTAAAGTTGGTCAAAATACATCATCATCTGTCATTATTTTCTTGGCTAAAATGCTCCGGGCTTAACTTCCTCTTGTTTTAAGAGAGTAGAGTAAATAAACTACAAAAATCTAAACCAAGAACTTTGTATGTTGTTAGTTTTGCACATTTAGGAGTTAAGGTTTAGAATAGTAGTTCTCATCAAAATGTGGTTTGGGGGTTTCTAATCTCCTTTCAGGGAGTTTGAGAGCTCAAACTATTCTTTTCATCATAATACTAAGATGTTCATTTCTAATAGTAAACAAGTAGGTAAAGATATCAATATCAATAGGTAAAGATAATCAATATAAGCAGAAACTGTTTGGAGAGGGGATCCTCAAAGTGTAAAGGAGTCCTGAGACCAAAAATGTTTGACTACTGCTGGTTTAGATTATGGTCTGTAAAATAAAAACTTTGCTCTTCTCCTTTGTTCCCATTTGCCTAAATCATCCCCTCTCCTTCCCCCAAGATAGATATTCCCCATTTCCACTGTGTTTCTAGAATGCCTGTTCCCATACACAAAATTTAAAATTTTTTCTTTCCCATTCCTACTGTCTTCTGGGTTCACTCATTCTCCCAACTTAGTGTTTGAGGTGGGGGAATTAAGATTGCTTCTTCATTTTCCCATTTCCTATGGACTCTGAAATTCCCTTATCTTATCATTAATTATTAAACTGTTTTTATTTTTTAAAATATAGTAATACATTTTGGTATAATTTGTTTTCTTTGTAACATGTATTTTTACATTCAAAACATTCTGAATAAGGACCAGATAGCCCAAAGACTTCAGAATATCAGGGTGGGGGGGTGAGAGGGAGGGAAAAAACATCTCTGCTCTAAGAAATGTCTCTTTTTCCAAGTCTAGATTTTTCAGTAGGATTTAAATTTGCTGAGTTGCTAGGCCATTGAACCATAGTTACCCCATCTCTAGGAAGAGGTTCTTAAACTTTTGGCATGTATAGCATGGTGCCAAGTCGTAGTATAGTGTTTGCATGATCATTTCTCTCAAATGAGTGTTAGTCATTGCTTTTTAATCTGAATTAGGCTGTTTTTCTTTATTTACATTATTATAGTAGTAGTGTATGTTTTTTTTTCCCCTACTGGTTTAGTTTTCTTGTTACTGAATCAGGTCATAAATCTTACTGTATTTCTCTGAATTCCTCATGTTTTTATATTCCATGGCATAGACCACAATTTTGTTTAGCCATTCCTTTTTCAGTGGATACTTAGTTTCTAGTTTTTTCCATCCATTTTTTTCCCCTTTTAGGATTCTTGTACAAAATTTCCTAAGATTTGGTTTGGTTTGGTTTGGTTTCTGCCATTTAATGCTAATGTGATTATCATACTTACTCCCTCCCTTTTCCTTTTATCTTTTTGGAGGAAAATAACATTGAAATCAGCTTAAGATATTATGGCATTGAATTATTGTGCTGGCTAAAACTTGTCCTTAAATTTTGATTAAAATAGTTTTAGTATATCTAAAGTTTAGAAATGTTTTTATTTTTTAAGTGGTATATTTGAATTAGAATATTAATTTAAGAATACATAGATGCAACAAATAAGTAAAAAGATGAAACATCTAGCTCAATTTCATTGCTTCCTGGGAGGAGTTGTTAATATTGCCATTTATTATTTCTGCTTTAGGAATTTCTAATTGAAAAAGAATTAAAGTATATTTCAGAGTATTAACTTATACTGTTTAAAGGAAGAACTTAGGGCATAGTTCATATAAAATAATTTACACTTAGTTTTAACTTTTGTGTGTGTTTTTAGTTTCAGGCTGATGGAAACAAACCAGAAGAAAAAGAGAGAATGGTAAGAGTTTAGGAAAACCAATGACATCTAACATTTTTGACTAGGGAAAATTTTTGTGAGCCAGACTTAGCAAAATGCTTTATAATATTTTAACATCAACTATAACTGAGTTTTTTTTTTAGATTATCATCTTCATATTCTGTTTGAGAAGGGAAGAGTTATACAGCATTCCTTTTGTTTAAAAAATCTTACTTTGTCTAAGTTGGATGGGGAAAAATGATCAGTGAATTGAAGGATTAAGAGAGAGATAATGGAATGCTCTTAAAAAAGAAAGGGAGCCTACTGTTGACAAAGGGTTAATGATGATGGTTGTATTATCACTTAGCAAATTTGAGAATTATAATTTCTCCAGTTTGTTACATGTATTTAAGTGTGTCTTCTATGTAATAAATCATTTCTGAAGAGATCTGTGTGAGATAACTTAAAATTCATTGGCGATAGAATTTTGTTTGTAGGACACTTGATTTTTTTTTTTTTTTTTCCTCCCCCTTGACTTTTTGGGAATCCAAGAATGAGAAGTCTGAAATTTCAGTAAGTCATCCCTAGGTGGCACCCTTGTTGCTTTGGTAATCATAACCTGTCTTGCATGTATCTCCAGCAGGGGACAAGTAGAAAATGGAGTCTTTATAAACTATTACCAAGACATTTTATAACTTAAAAATCTAATTTCCAAGAAAGATTACGTTTTTCCACTTGTTCATTTTTCAGGCCAGCTCCCCAATAGGGATTTTCTTGGCCAAGATACTAGCCATAATTCATTATTTATTATTTTCTTCTCCATCTCATTTTAGAGATTAGGAAACTGAGGCAAACAAAGGTTAAGTGACACATAGTAAGTGTCTTAAGACCAGATAGCAACTCAGGAAAATGAATCTGATTCCAGGCTAGGCACTCTATTCTCTATGTCATTTAATTGCCTGTATCAGGGATCAAACTAACCCAAATGCAAAAAAGTATAATGTCCTATTCTCTTGGTCCCTTAATTCTTTACCTTATCACCATGGGAAAATTTGGGCAGGAATTACTAAAAAGGATCAGGGTCATACAAGTAGGAACTGTTGAGTGTCTGAGGTCAGATTTGAACTTGGGTCCTACTGCCTTCAGGGCTGGTGCTCTATCCACTGTATCAACTAGCTGCCTCTATTTAAGGATTTCTATGACTGGCATCACTTGTCCCTTGCCCTTTCAAGGTGGAAGTTAATTATTAATAAAGTTTTTTTGTTACTGTTTAAACACGTCTTTTTGGAGTAAAGAATCATTTTGTAGAATAGATGAATGTCCTTTAAACTTTTCTTTAAACCAGCCCTTTTCTGCATCAAGTTCACTTAAATTGGAATAGGACAGTTTATGAAATTTTTCTACTTGAAAGTTGGCTTTTCTTACATGAGGATGGTTTGGAATGTGAAGTAAAATGCTTACTTTCAGCTATCAAGATTTAAAAAAAAAATTTTAAATGTGTTTCATTTTTTTTTCCTAAATTGTTTGTGACTGGGATGGAGAAGAATAGGTAATGGATTTGAGGAGGTTTAGGAACTGGGAAAAGACAGTGAACTAGGGTGGTGGCTGTGCATAAGTATTTAGATACTTAAATCCTGAGTAGATAAAGAATATCATTGTTGGTTATTTCTCTATAGTCATGTGATTTTTTAAAACCTTTTTATTAGACTATTAACTTTTTTTCCCAGAAGTAGATTGTATTTTGAATTTTTTGACTTTGAGTTGGATTTTTTTCTTTATTTCTTTATTCATTTTGCAGCAAAGCATAATTTGCAGTATTTTATTTTCTGCCTTATTCTCCTAGGTCTGAATATGTTCTTATACATTAAGTCAAATAATAAGCATTGACTATGTGCTAGGCACTGGTGATGCATAGGTAAAAATGAAGTCCTCAAAGAGTTTATGTATATACTTCTTGTAGAAGATTGTGTTTTAGTTCAGTCTTGAAGGAAACAATATAAGAACAAGGGAGGAGGAAATGCATTTCAAATGTAGAGGACATTAGCACAGACCGGACAGATATAGAATGCTTTGAAGAACAGAGAAGAAACCAGGAAAAGAGAAGGTTAGGAGGAAAGGCTTCTTTAGTGAATGGGATAGGAAATGAATTAGGGAGGAGTAATAGGATTGATTTGTTCTGAGGACCTAGTTGAAATTGCATTAAAAATTTGTTGTAGATCAATCATGGTTTCATGAATTCTTCCAAATTCATGAACAGAAATGATGGCAGATGGTCAGTAATCCAGGAATCGGTATAGCAAAGCATGACTGACGATAGAAATGGGTAAGGGATTTGAGAGTAAGGAACTTTCGAAATGGTATTGTTAAAGAGTGGTTCTGCAAAAAAATGATATCAGAAGACAGTGAACTGAGAATACTGAGGACTGAAGCAATTGGTAATCATGGGAAAGAAGGAAAAGGGTAGGTTTAGGAGGGGTAAGGAATAGGAAGAGATGGCAAAAAAGGCTATAGTTAGGTAGAGGAAAGTCACTTTTTTGATTGTGGAAGTGGAACCCTTTTGGCTGAGATTTTTGGTGACTGAGATGGAGAAGGGAATGGGATTTGAGGAGGTTTAGGAACTGGGAAAAGACAGTGACAAAGGCCTGAACTAGGGTGGTGGCTGTGACTAGAGAGAATGGGACTGATGGTGTGTGATAAGTAATGGAAATTCTACAATAAGATTTGGCAACTGTTGAAGGAGAGAGCTAAATTGAGAGTGACTTTGAGGTTTTAAATGTGAATGACAGCTAGAATGATAGTGTTCTAGGTGGAGATAGGAAAGTTAAAAGAGAGATGGGATTTTGGGTAAAAGATGTGTTCTGTTTTAGATTTAATTTGAAATTCCTTGGAGGTGTCTAGTTGAACTATCTAATAGCCATTTGGAGATGTGACTAGATTGAGATTAGATAGGGCTTGATATACAAATCTTATGATCTCATCACTTATCATAAGTGTTTCTGATCTATAGAATAGTTTGGGCAAAAAGCATAAGCTGATCTTGTGAATTCTTTTTTTTTGGTAGGAAACTTTGCTTAGTTGCTTGCTGACTATTACTGATCAGGTGCTACTTCCTTCTCTTTCCTTGATGGATTGCAATGCTTGTATGTCTGAAGAATTATGGGGAATGTTTAAGTCTTTTCCATATCAATACAGGTAAGCATTGGTATTTTTTTGGAATTTGCACCACATCAATTTTGATGCATTAGTTTTATTTAAAATAATTTAATTAACATGCATTTATTTTCTCTCTCACTCATTGCCCCATTAAAAATGAAAGAAGAAAAACAAAACCTTTTTTTCCCCTAGTAAGTTTATTTTTAATACACATTACTTTATGAATCATGTTGGGAGAAAAAAATCAGCAAAAGGGAAAAAAACCATGGGAGAAATAAAGACACAGAAAAAAGGAGTGGACATAGCATGTGTTGATTTACATTCAGTCTCCATAGTTCTTTTTCTGGATGTAGATGGCATATTTTGTCCATTCTGTCTTATTGGGATTGCTTTAGATCACTAAACCATTAAGAGGAACCAAGTCTTTCATTGTTGTTCATCACATATTCTTGCTGCTGTTCTATACAATGTATTCCTGGTTCTGCTAAACAAAACTGTTGGAAGGTTGTTGGAAGGTTGGAAACAAAACAAAACCCCACATTGGCCATGTCCAGAAATGTGTTAGTCTGCACATTTAGTTCATTACTTTTTTTTTTTGAATAGGGTGGATATCATTGGATTTCTGAAATCATGGTTACATTGATCTGAATTCTCAAGTCTTTCAAAGTTAAAATGATGTTAAAATATGTTTCTTAACTGCATCAGTTCATACAAGTCTTCCTTTTTTGATCCTACAGTAGTATTTCATTTGCTTTCACATGCCATAATTTGTTCTATCATTTCCCAATTGATGGACATTCCTATAGTTTATACTTTGCCACTGATAAAAAGCTAGTTTTGCTTATATAAAACTTTTTCTTTTCTTTTTTTTTTATTAAAACTTTTTATTTGCAAAACATATGTATGGGTAATTCTTCAACATTGACCCTTAAAAAGCTTTCTGTTACAAATTTTTTCCCCCTACTCCCCACCCCTCCTCTAGATGGCAGGATATCCACTACATGTTAATTATATTAAAATACTTGACAAATCGAATATATGTATACATATTTCCACACTTACCATTTTTGTGAAAGAAAAATCAGAGAAAGGAAACACCATGCAAGTAAACATCAATCGAGAGCATGAAAATGTTATGTTGTGGTCCACATTTCATATCCCTCTCTCTGGGTGCATATGGCTTTCTTCAGTGAACAATTGGAAGTGGTTTGAAACATTTCATTGTTGAAGAGAGCTATGTCCATCAGAATTAATCATATAGTATTGTTGTTGCTGTGTATAATGATCTCCTGGTTCTGCTCATTTCACTCAGCATCAGTCCATGTAAGTCTCTCCAGGCCTCTCTGAAATCGTTCTGCTGGCCGTTTCTTACAGAGCAATAATATTCCATAACATTCATATACCATAATTTATTCAGCCACTCTCCAATTGATGGGCATCCCTTCAGTTTCCAGTTTCTAGCCACTACAAAAAAGGCTGCCACAAACATTCTTGCACATGTGGGGCCCTTTCCTTCCTTTAAGATCTCTTTGGGATATAAGCCTAATAGAAACGCTGCTGGGTCAAAGGGTATGCACAGTTTGATAACTTTTTGAGCATAGCTCCAAATTGCTCTCCAGATCCGTTCACAGCTCCACCAACAATGCATCAGTGTCCCAGCCTTCTGACATCCCCTCCAACATTCGTCATTATCTTTTCCTTTCATTTTAGCCAATCTGAGAGGTGTGTAGTGGTACCTCAGAGTTGTCTTAATTTGCATTTCTCTGATCAATAGTGATTTGGAGCACCTTTTCATATGACCTCTTTGATTTCTTTAAAAAAATTTTTTTAAATAAAATTTTTATTTTCAAAATAGTTACAAAGAGTTTTCATCATTTCACCCTTGTAAAACCTTGTGTTCCAAATTTTTTTCCTTCCATTCCCCCCAATCCCTTCCCTATGTAGTAGGTAATCTAATATTTCCACATTCATCATGCTACACATCTCTTTAGACTATAAGTCTAATAATGATAGTGCTTGGTTAAAGGGCAACACAATTAAATTATTTTTGGTCTTAGTTCCAAATTGCTTTCAAGACTTATTAACTTTGATACAGTTTTCCTGCAGCCCCTTCAATATTTGTCATTTCCTTTTTTTTTAAAAATATCATTAACATTCTAGTTATTTCCTTTAATTTTCATTTCTCTAATTATTAATATTATTTTTTCTTATGTTGTTGATAGCACGATTTTGTTTGCTTCAAAACTGTCTTTTGATATCCTTTGATCATTTATTTGTTGGAAGTTGGCTTTTATTCTCAAAAATTTGAACTAGTTCCTCTTAAAATGTCTCAAGTAAGTGCAGATTAAAGATTTAATAACTTTAGTATTATAAATGCTACAAGCTTACAAAATGAAAAGTTAATTTAAAAATGATATATATCTATAAAATTCAACATAACCAATGTTTTATGTTATTTGTTGGTGTAATAAGATTTTAGAAGTTTGTGGGGGAAAAAAAATCAGCTGTAGCTCAGTGACTGAATAGATTACTTTTCTAACCCTAACTTTAAGATCATTTAAAGAGCAAAATTTTGATGCATTTTTGATGTGATATTAAAAAAAAAAAAAAAGCTCATGGGGATATATTAGTTGACCAAGTGACCAAGCAATAGGACCTTCACTATTGATCATCTGGTTTGAGAAAATGTCATCTAGAAACTGTCCCATATGTGATGCATATTTACAGAGTGTTCCATCTTGTCATTGTTAAAATTCACAAATAAATACAAAATAAATTTAAATAAACTTTCAAATTTTTTTTGCGAGTTTGTAGTTTATTGAAGTTTAACCTGCTTAGACTGTTTTGGGACGTGTTTTGACAATTTATCAGAAATTTGTCATGCATTGGATTTAAGTTTATAACACTTCTTCCCTTATCTCTTCTTTAAGGTATCGTCTGTATGGCCAATGGAAGAATGAAACTTATAACAGTCACCCGCTTTTGGTAAAAGTTAAAGCTCAAACGATAGACAGAGCCAAATATATAATGAAGTAAGTTTTTTATTCTTATATTTGTTGAATCATAGTAAATTTAGGTAGCTTAAGTGTAAGTGTAGATGTTGCTAAGTCCATGATTCTTAACTACATAGGCACTTATTTATCTAGTTGCTATTTGTATAGATTTTACATTCAGAAAGGCTGTACATCTAGCAAAAATTCTTTTGAACATACTGCATTGTATTGTAAGATCTCTATACACAGCTAATGTAGTTTTATTGAGTAGGAAAAATGAGGAGAAACTAATATGGATGCACAAGGTCCTCCCCAGCCAATCTTAATTTTTAAAAAGATATTTAGGGTATGAAATCCAAGTTCAACTAAGAGGATAGTTGCAAAGATGTAGCATGGTAATAAATGTAAGGCTGGCTTCAGGAAAAAAAGATGAGTGAGTTGAAGTTAGTATACCAAGGACAGCAAAGATTTTTTTTTTTAAGGTATATTGGGAAAAATAAGGCAAGCATTTATTAAGCATCTACTAAGTGTCAGGTACTGTACTAAGCAAAAAGGATATTGAGAAAAGCAATCTCTGTTCTGAAGCAACTCATGGTCTAATGGGGAAGACAATATGGAAACTTAAAGTTACAGACAGGATGAATTAGAGGTAATCTCAGAGGGAAGAGACTAGATTAAAAAGATTGGGAAAGGCTTCTTACAGAAGGTGGCACTTTTAAGAACCTCTAAAAAAAATAAAACAGTTGCTTAGAGTGGATAGAATAATAGATTTATAGGAGGCAGAACTGCTCCCTTTTTATTTTGCTTCTGTTTTCTCTGCCAAGGCGAAGACAGAACAAAATAAATTATAGGGAGTACAAAGATAACTGAGTAAGAGCATTTAAGTTGTTTAAAATAGGTTTGTTACCTGGGCCAGTAAACTATTATTGGAGATTGAAAGAACTCATGTATGGGATTGCTGAGTCTTCTATCTGCTTTTATTTTGAAAAAATTTTTTTTGAATTAAACTTGTTGAAAGATTTAGTGGAAATTTAAAAATATTTCTTGGCAGGGATCTAAGATTTTCAAGAGGTTTTTCATCTTATTTAATTTTTTTTTTTTTTTTTTTTGCTTTTTTTTGCTGAGGCAATTGGGGTTAAGTGACTTGCCCAGGGTCACACAGCTAGGAATCTTATTTAAAATTTTAAGAGGTTTTTGGGGCAGCTAAATGGCATAGTAAATACAACAGGAGTGGAGACAGGAAAAAGACCACAGTTACTATCTCTGTGACCCTGGGCAAGTTAGTTAACCCTGTTTGCTTCACTTCTTCTGTAAAATGGACTGGAGAAAGAAATGGTAAACAACTGTGGTTTCTTTGTGCCCCCCCCAAAAAACAAACAGACCTCAAATGGGATCAGAAAGAGTTGGACACGACTGAAAAATGAATCAACAATATATTTGATTTTTCTCTTAATTTCAAAAGTATATCTGACATTTATATCATAAATGTCTTTTTGGATTATACTTAATATAGTTGGTTTTCTGAATGCTGTTAAAAACAATTCAGGATGGTCATTTACATGTAGTTATTTAATCTGTTTTGGTAAAAATTTTATGTACTGTATTTTATTGTGGGAGAGATACTTTATTGAAAATAGTACCTTCAACTTTTTTCCTCCTCCATCAGGCGATTAACAAAGGAAAATGTGAAGCCTTCTGGAAGACAAATTGGGAAATTGAGCCACAGCAATCCAACTATTTTGTTTGATTATGTATGTATTAAGCTGAAAATTAATATAAAAATCATTCAGAACATTTGTTTGCATTTTTATATCTATCTTAAAAAAATCTTGGATAAATTTAAATAAATATATTCATCTTACATAAATACCTTAAATGATATTTAACGTTTGGTATGATCTTAGAAATTCCTTAATTCCTCTTCTTCCCTATAGGTCATCATTATGGTATCAAAAGAGATAATGTATATATAAAGTACTTTGTAACCTTAAAGTGCTTTATATATATGAGTTATTACTGGTTAATTTTAATAGTAACTTTTAAAATATCAGTTTTATTTTCATTTCCAATGTTTTTCCCTTCTACTTCCCTCTCCCTCATTGAGAAAGGATCATCAAACATGTTATCAAAACAAAAAAACAAATTACTGTATGCACCATATCCCCCTCCCTCCGAAAGGAAAAAAGAACCCCAAAATTTGCATCAGATTTTATTCCAAGTTTACCAGATTTCCTATCTGTAGAGGGATGGCATTTCTATAATGAACCCTTTGAAATTATAATTAGTTATTGCATAAATCAGAATCCAGTCTTTCAACATTTTTATATTTATATACAATATTATCATTATTGTATAACTTAAAATTGTAGCTTTATCAGAAATATTTGTGGTGAGACTAGGTATAATAGTTTCATTTATTATTACATTGTATAAGAATATAATATTTTGATCAAATTCTTTAATAATATGTACGAGTACTACTATAAATCTATAATTCTTTATTACTTTGTTTTTATAATGGCAATATTGAAAATAATTGTATATTTTTGTAAATTGGATTAATCAGTGAAAATAAGGATTTATCATATGCCTACTATGTGCTAGCACTGAATCCAAATGTAGGACCACTTCTTTTATAATAGAGAAGTTTTAAAAAGTGTTTCACATGAGATGCTACCATTTTGCCTATTCATACTATTATCATGAGAATAGCTTTTTCTATAATAGTTAAAGGTTACAAAGCAGCTTTTTTCTCATAGCTCATTGAATGTAGGTGGTACAAGATAGGTTTTTCATTTCCAGCTTTAAAACTCATTTCTTAATTAAAAACCAGATTTTTAATGATTTACAAAAAAAAAATATTGTAAGCAGATGTTGCAGATTCAGTTTGATATAATATCAACAAGATGGGATTCTAAACATTGACAGGCTCTTTACAAATTGTTAATTTCATAACTATTTAATCACTGATTCACTGATAGATGTCTTAGTTATTAATTAACCGTGTCTTAAGGCATTCTAAATTCTAAGTTGCATCTATTCTTTTTCTTTCAGATTTTATCACAAATACAAAAGTATGATAATTTAATAACACCAGTAGTTGATTCATTGAAATACCTCACTTCATTGAACTATGACGTGTTGGCCTGTATCCTCTTTCATAAAGTTAGGTGGCGATCTGAGAAATACAAAAATAATACATGAAAAATATAAATATCTAAATAACTGGTATATACATGAGAAAAACTTAACATGTTTAAAGAGAATCTTTGGTTAGGCTTTATTGGGTCGGTAAGTGGTACTGTGGATAGTCCTGGGCCTGGAATTAGGAAGATCTGAGTTCTAATGTGGCCTCAGATACTATGTGACCATGGGCAAGTTATTATTCTGTTTGCTTACTTTTTCATCTTTAAAAATAGTAACAGCACTCTCCCTCACAAGGTTGTGGTGAGGACCAAATATGTTGTTAAGCAAAACAAAATTTCTATATTGGCTATGTCCAGAAATATGTGTCTCATCCTGCATATTTAATCCTTTACCTTCACCAGTGTTCTAGAAACATGGTCATTGCATTGGTCACAGTCCTTTAATGTGTAATTTGTTCTCGTGGTTTGCTCAATTCATTAAGCATCAGTTTGTATGAGTTTTTTCAGATATCTCTGAAACTATTCCTTTCATCATTAAAACATAATAGTACAATTATCTCTGGAACATTCTTTAGTTGCTTGTCTCCCTTCATCAGATTTTAAAGTGCTATACAGAGGGGCAGCTAGGTGGTGCAGTGGATAGAGCAGCAGCCCTGAAGTCAGGAGGACCTGAGTTCAAATTTGGTTTCAGACACTTAACATTCCCTAGCTGTGTTGACCCTGGGCAAGTCAGTTAACCCCAATTGCCTCAGCAAAAATAAATAAATAAATAAAGTGCTGTACAGATGCCAGATATTATAGCTTTAAAGTTAAGAAAGCCTTTCTTCAAAACTACTTATGTTTCGTGTAAGTATATTATTGCTATTTTTTGAACTGACACTTTTGACGGTGCAAAAATAACCTGCCTAAAATCACACAGTGCCAGAGAAAGGATTTGAATCCAGATCTCTTCCAGGTTTCAGTTTTCTTTCTACTTTACTATTTTCCTTTTTGGAGTATACAGAGTAATGATCTTCCCTTCATTATTTCATCCTATCCTTAGATGGGTTTTTGTTTCATAGGAAGAAAAAGAAAAAGATTTTATATTTACCAGCCACCCTTTTTGTCTTTGTGTGATTGGGCATATTTCTCGTCTGCTAAGAATGCAAACAAGGGACTAGGAATGAATGCTAGAATTTAAACAAAAGTGTTAGGTTTTCCTAAAGATAAATTAGTGAAGCTTCTGACATTGACCTTAATGTACTGCGAGATTGCATCATTGAAGCTTTGGCTAATCCAGAGAAAGAAAGAATGAAACATGATGATACAACTATCTCAAGCTGGCTTCAAAGTAAGTATTGTTTGTCTTATGTATTTTAATATGCATACGAGTGCTTATCTCCATGGCACAATGGATTAGCGTTCTGGACCTGGACATCAGGAAGGTCTGAATTCAAATTCAGCATCAGATGTTTCCTGTGTAACCCTGGGCAAGTTATTTAACTTTTGTTTTCCTAGGTTTCCTCAACTGTAAAATGAGGATAATAAAAGCCCTTAGCTCTCAGGGTTGTTGAGAGAATCAAATGAGGTAACGTTTTTAAAGTGCCTTTATGTTGCCTAGAACACAGTAGGTACTTAATAAAGATGCATTATTTTATGGTTAAGGTTTTGTAACTACTGACTAAAAGTGAATAATTATCCATTATAAAATATTCTAATAAATTATTAGTAATGATGTAATAATTATATATGCATTATAATATAAAACAAAAAGTTGTTAATAAATACTGGTAAAATCAGCAAAATCACTTTTTTTTGGTTAATTTAATTGGAGATAGTAATATGCTATATCATGAACCCCTTTTTAATTACATTTCATGTCAATTCATACCTTAGGCTTAGCTAGTTTTTGTGGTGCAGTTTTTCGTAAATATCCAATTGAACTTGCTGGTCTTCTTCAGTATGTGGCAAATCAATTAAAAGCTGGAAAAAGGTATGTATAAAATTTTTTGATCATTCCTTTTAAATTCATTGCTGTGAGTGTGAAGCTATTTAGAGCTCTGTTATAAGTAACTTTAAACAAAAGAATTAGGAAAATGATAAATAGAAAAAAAATACCAAAAGGCAGCTGAATTTGTATTAAAAGCTGTGATTAATATTATGTCTGGAGGACCAATGACGAGATGTATCTCCCTTTTCTTTGTAGAGAAATGGGAGAATGTAGGTGCCAAGTTAGAGGTGGTAACTGTTCATTGATTTTAATTATAATTGGGCTTGTGATTGGGAGACTCTCACAGACCATCTGAAATTTAGCAAAAGAAATTTATAATGTTATACTAAGTATATTCAGGATTGATATTGATTCAGTTTGCTAGGGTTCCTATTGCACTGCACATTTCATTGTAGTGTTCCCAGACAGTAACTTTTCAAATGCTAGGTTTTAGATTTGATTAGATAGGAATTTATTAAAGGTTTAAACTTTTCTTTTGGACCCAAATTAAATCTCCAGGACACTTTCTTTACCTTTTATGAAAAAAGTCTAACCCAGGGCCTGGTAGAGTACAATTTAACTATTTTTATCTTTGATGAGAAGAGCTTTTTTGGGAGTAAGAATGATACTGGTCTTTGGTATTTTAAAAAACAAACCCACAATGTAGAATAATAAATTTAATTATGAGTCATAAACTTTAGTATGGTGTGAAATGTAGAATTTGTGCTCTTTCACATTCAAGTTTAGGTTCTATGCTTTTGTGTTGATGATATATGTAGAAAAATGTAAACAAAAATAATATTCCACTAAAATATATCTTGTAATTAGTGAGCACTCAATGAAGATAGTGTGATTTAGTGGAAACAATACTACATTTAGAGTCTTGAGGATCTGGCTTTGAATCCTAGTCATACTATTTATTACCTTTGTGACATTGGGTAAATCACTTCCTCATTCTAGTCCTATGTTTCCTTTTATAAAATGAAGTCTCTTAAGTCTCTGCCAACTTTGTGTATGATGCCTTGTATAAATAGAACTAGATTCTTTATCCTTGCTCATCCTCAATTTCGTCCATTTTAAATTGAGCATTGGACTACATCACTTCTGACACATTCCTTTGAACTCTGGGTTTAGTGTCTGATGAATGAACCTATGCGTATTTTTTCAAATTACATTTTATAAATTTTTAGATCTCTCCAATCCCCCATTAAAGCAAGAAAAACAAAACCTGTTTAAAATATGTATAGTAAAAACAAATTTCCTCTCTCTCAGGAGGTTTGAGTCCTTTGGAAGCCCAGAGTTGATTATTGTGTTGTTTATAGTTTTTAAGTCTTTCATTTCAGAGTTGCCCATCTTTGCAATATTGCTGTTGAATATATTGTTCTCCTGGTTCTGCTCACATTACTGCGCATTACTTTGTAGACCTCTTCATATACTTCTCTGAAACCATCCCCTTCATTATTTCTACAGCACAGTAACATTCCATCACATGCATATGCCATAACCTATTCAGCCATTACCTAATTGATAAGTACCTCCTCAGTTTTCATTCTCCCCCCTCCCCCCAGTCTCACAAAGAGGTGCAATAGTTATTTTTGTACATGTGAGTCCATTTCATCTTTCTTTGACATTTTTGGGGTATTGGCATAGAGTATGCATCGTTTACTTTTGAAAACTAGTTCCAAACTGTTTTCTAGATTGATCGTCCCAGTTTACAATTTCACCAACAGTGCCTCCAGCTTTTGTCAATTTGTCCTATTTGATGGCTGTGAGCTTATAGATATTTTCCTAGAAGACATTATTTATTTGTACATTGAAATAAACTTGACTGCTAAGCTTTTGACTACTTTTGTTGTAGTTTTATACATATACTCTTATGATCACTTTATTTTCTTAATAGTGTTTTATTTTTCAAAAAACGTGTAAAGATAGTTTTTCAACATTCATTTGCTTAAGATTTTTGTGTTCCAAATTTTTTCTCCCTCCCTCCTCAAGACATCAAGCAACGTGATAGAGGCTATAATAATGTACTTTTCCAACTACCACCAAGTGTGAGAGTACTCTAATCTTTTAAACAATGCTTTTTTTTTTTTTGCTGAGGCAATTGGGGTTAAGTGACTTGCCCAGGGTCACACAGCTAGGAAGTGTTCAGTGTCTGATACCAGATTTGAACTCAGGTCCTGCTGACTTCAGGGCTGGTGTTCTATCCACTACATCACCTAGCTGCCCCCAACATTGCTTATTTGTAATGATAACATTTATATTTTGGTGGAGGAGGTGCTTAACTTTTTACTCAAATGGTTCTAAACTTGAGAATTTTAATTTTAGAGAATAGATGGCTTATATTTTGAAATTTTAATTTTTTAAATATACTTACTGATTACTTGTACCACAGTCAAAGGAGGTAATATATTAACATTCCATAATGCTACCAGATGAACTTTGTAACTGATAGGTGCTTACATTTTAAAGAAAAAGTTAGAAAACTTAGTTATGTAGCCCCCTGAAATAATTATAATTATGCTATCTTGATTACTCCTAGTTTTTCCTATTATGCTTTTTCCTTTTTATCATTTTCTAAATCATTAGTTCCACAGAATATTTTGGCTTCTGCCTATGGAATATATGCTTTCCCTGCAAATTAATAGATAGGTAATAAAAAATGTCTTTGATTCTATCCGTATCTTTAGTATCTAGCATATGCTGCTTGGTACTAATGGCTACTTAATAAGTGTTTAGGCATTTAATTGCTAGGTTTCTCTTTGGCTTTTGGCATATACTGATTTCTTTGTTTACTTTTGTTCTCACATAGCCTTTTTTTTTAAATTACAAAATCATTAAAAGAAAACCAATTTTTCACTGTTGTAGAAATACTTTCTAATAAACTTGAAAAATTGTACCCATAACTTAACTTGCTAGTGTCTTTTGTGTACGATTTCTCATCCATTCCACCTCTGAAAAAACTTTTCCCCCCATCATTTTCCTTATATACAAAGGCTGGTCTTAGAAGTGATAAAATTTTATTTCTAAGGTTAAATCTGTACTTTAAAGTCAGTATTTCAGGATTAAAATAATGTAAGTATTAATTGGCATTGGAAAGAAAAGAATTGGAATATAATCTTGTTTCTACATTTTTTTCCTTTTGCTTGAATTTTGACTCATTGCTTTAGGAAGCCATCTGTAAGCATTGTTTAAATAACATCTAATATGCCAACATGGGAATTTTAGGGACTTAGTTTGAAATTTTTATACATTCTGTTTACTGTGTATGTTCTTTAAATACTTAGAATTTTATTGTTTTGAAGTAATGTTTTTTATCTTAAGCTTTGATTTTTAAAATGTTACTACTCTAAATATAATTTTTTTTTTTTTTAGAAAAAATACATATTTAGGGGCAGCTAGTTGGTGTGGTGGATAGAGCCCCAGCCCTGAAGTCAGGAGGACCCCAGTTTAAATCGGGCCTCAGACACTTAACACTTCCTGGTTGTGTGACCCTGGGAAGTCACTTAACCCCAATTGCCTCCAAAAAAAATTAAAAACAAAAAAACAAAAAGATATTTAACAAATTATTTCTAGTAGTATTTTTATACATAAACATATAATGAAAAGGAAGTACATTGTTGTGAATAGTGATTTGGATTCTTGCGTTAGGAAGACCAGGATTCAATTCCTGTCTCTGATCTCAGAATAGTCTTTTTTTTTACCTGTTAATGTTCTAGGTACAATTCGATAAAATTTATTTATTTATTTTTTTTTTTGGGCACTGAGGCAATTGAGGTTAAGTGACTTGCCCAGGGTCACACAGCTAGGTCCTCCTGAATTCAGGGCTGATGCTCTATCCACTGTACCACCTAGCTGCCCCGATAAAATAATTATTGAATGAATACAAATCAACATTGTGAGAAATGGGTTCTCGTTATGTCACGGGAATCCCAGATCTAGTTCCCTTTTCTTTCCGTAATAAAATGCATGTTTTGTTTGAATCATGCTATCACTAAATGAAAATGTATTGCTGCTTTTGTATTTTAAGTTTCTGCTATCAACATATTTCTTACTTTCCTTTTGAATAGCTTTGACCTACTTATTTTGAAAGAGGTAGTACAAAAAATGGCAGGAATTGAAATTACTGAAGAAATAACAATGGAGCAATTAGAGGCCATGACTGGTGGGGAACAACTTAAAGCTGAGGTGAGTATACTCACGGTTATGTAAAATCGATGTAGGTTTTTTTTTTTTACTCTTATAAGCTAATTATTAAGTTTTTGAATGAATGAAATACCAGATTGTACATGGCAGCATTAATTAGGTTTGTTCTTATTTTAAAGTTATGTTTTATTTTCAGAAAGGTACTCTGGTTTCTGCATTATACTTTGTTGATGTATTACTTCAACCACTGAATTTATTATTTCATAGATATGGATACTCCCAGGATGGGCACAGATCACAACTCATTCGTGACTCCTTTGCAAGTGTTGTCTTTTTTCCCATAGGTCCTGCACAGGTAATCTAGTTGCTGTGCTGGAGGCTTCCTCTAGGTCTTCTGAAAATACCACCACCACCACCACCACCATCACCATCACCACCACCACCACCTCCCCGAAAACACTTTTCATTAGTACCAGTATCCTGTTGTTTGTTCATCCTTCAGTTTTGCCACCTGACACATCTCCTTTTATGCTAATACATTTTCTTGATGAACTCTTATGTCCCTTCTCTTTAAGTTATGCTGCAATTAGCTCAAATCCACCATGCATCCCTCCATTTTACTTTGGGTCATTTGCATCATGTAAGGTGACTCATACTTTGATTTTTGGAGTTTGTGGTGATCCACAAATCTATAACCAATTCTATCAATATTGCCAGGAGAAAGTTGTGTTTTTAAAAAAAAAAAAAAAAATGAGTCAGTGTGCTTAGCGTTGTTGAAAAGCACTGCACGATTTCCTAAATCTAAAACTAGCTCTTTTCTTCCTATTCAATTTTGAATCCAACTCATTGCTCATCTGCAGTGTATGTCCCGGTTATATGTATGTCCATGTCTGTATGTGTATACATATCTATCTATCTATCTATCTATATCTATGCATATACACATATAGGGTAGTTGGGTGGTGGGGTGGGCTAGAAATACTTATGTTCATTGAACTGGCCATCTAACTACATGACATTGTCTGAACAATAGGCCTTTTTTATCCATTTAGTTTTTCCTCAATGAATTATCAGGCTTACCTCTTGAGCAACTTGATCTCATTGATCCTATAATGTTCTAGGCCTTCATTTTAACAAACACAATGTTTATTTGCACACAGGAACATATGGAGGACATCATATACAATCTCTCTTTTGTTGGGATCTTATGTAGGATATCCTCCAGGATTGGGGCAAACACCTTTGGCATATCCTTGTTTTATGCCCTGTTTTGACAACAGATCATTTGGTTAGAGGGTCATTGGACAGATTTCTGGTTGCGTTTATCAGAGCACTCTGTATGATCTTAAAATACATGGACAACTCCTCATTGGAGCAAAACTTTTAGAAATGTGTTTTCTTCTACTAAATCAAATACTTTTTAATAATCTAAAAATTAGCATGGTCAGATCTTGTCTCTGTACCTTTCAGTTAGTTGTATGGCTATTAAAGATATGTACTATTGCAAACTGTTTTTGAAAGTCTGCGTGTTAACTTTTCTTATTTTCATCAAAAATACTCTTTGATGTGTAGGTTTAGATTATTTTCTTTTACAAAGGTGAGAAAATTGACATTTGTGTTATTATTGTTCTTTTGATTTTCTTTTTTAAGCAGTACTGGAAAATTCATCATTTTTTCTTCTTTTGGTCTCTTCCCCTCTGTTTTCTTGTAAAATGATCCTACAATGCTTTCAGGATTATTATTTTGATGGCCAGCATAGATTTTTAGGATATAGACTTGGCCTGGTTAAGCCACTTTTTCCTACTTCTTCTTTGCCATTTCATCTTAGCACATCTATCCAATACTGAGATGTTAGGGTCCATATGTGATGGTTCCTCTGTCAATGATGATGAACACAGACTGTTATAGAAAGCTTAGCAAAATATTCTATTTTCTCTTTTTTGTCCTCCTGCCAGTTGCATCTGAGGATGCTCTTGAGATGATGTAGTTTAGTTGGGTCTTCCATCAAACTTTCTGTGGATTGAATTTTTGCCTCCACTGCTTTTTGCCATTTTGTGAGTGCTATTGCTCTTAATCTTTCACCATCGTCTTCCATAGTGTATTCCAGGTAAATTTTTAATCTGAATGGGTGCTTCTTCATGTTGACATGTCTCTCTACTTGGCAAGAAGATAGTGTTTGCTGACTAAGACAGTTTCTGGGATCATTTAGCCCCATTGTGGCAACTGCATTGTATCTTTTAAACTTCTTCAAGAAATGATGATAATCAAGGTCAATATCTTTTGCCTATTTCAAATTTCCATTTTTTTGGGCATCTACAGCTTGTTTAGGTCATCTTGAAGCTGATGTATTTGTTCTCATTGTTTCATCTTTATCCTTTGTTCTGATTTTGATGTTAATTTTGACTTTTGCTTTAATTGTTGTGACTGTACACAGTTACTTCTTATATGACTCACATCACTACTCAGTCATTTGCTATATCTAAAACACAGTAAATTTCATGTTTTTTTTTTGTTTTTGTTTTTGTTTTTGTTTTTGTTTTTTGGTCATGTTCAATCAACAAGTAAATATTAAGTGTCTATGAAGTTCCAGGCATTGTGCTGCTTACTGGAGTTCTCAGACAAAAAACAAAAGATAGTTATCTTCAAAGATCTTACATTTCTATCAGGAGGCGAACAACATATACACTTACAAGTAAATGCAAATTATGTCAAGTAATTTTGGGGGACACTCGCAGTTGGGGACATGGAATCAGGAAAGGTCTTTTGTGGGGGGTGGCACTTGAGTCAAGATTTGAAAGGACTAGGTATTCTAAGAGAGATTAGGAATGAAGAGAGCATTTCATAAATGGGGATAGCCTTTGCAAAGGTAGAGATGTAGAAGATGAACTATTTTTATACAAAAATTCACATACAAGCAAATAGGCTAGTTTGGCTAGAAGGTAGAGTGCAGAGAGAAATAACATTTAATAATCCTGGAAAGTTAGTCTAGAGCTGGATTTTGAAAGCTTTTAAATGCCAAATGGAAGAGTTTTTATTTGGCAATAGGAAGCCACTATTGATTTTAAAGCATAAATTAGTGTGGTAGGATTTTTGCTTTTAGAAATACCACTTTGGCAAACTTTATGAGGATGTGTGGGAGAGGAAAGAGATTTGACTCAGGGAGACCATTTAGTTACATCATTAGAGGTGAGGAAGACCTGAAATTTGTTGGTGGTCATGTGAGTGGACAGAAAGATATATATGAGAATGGTAAGTAGAATCATTATTTTTAATAATAATAAAAGGAAAATCAGTAAAGCTTGGCAACTAATCGTAGGTGGAGGAGGGAGAGAAAAGAGGCAAGGGTGATTAATAGGATGTGAACCTTAACAGAAGTAGGGAAATTTAAAAAGCAGGGTGCATTTAGGAGTAGTAATAGTGAACTTGAGGTATCTGTGGGACATCCTTTTTGAAATGTTCAGAAGGCAGGTGGTGATTTAGGATTGGAACCCATGAAGAACATAAGCACTGGATGCATAGATCTGTGAGTTTTTGGAGTAGAAATATGAAGCCCCATGCTATCTGATGGAGGCTATCATTTGGGAAAGAAAAGAAGAGATTAAGGTTGGAGCATTGGGATCTATTCACCATTAATAGGCATCCTGTGGAAGAACCAGAAGTAGTGGCCAAATGGTAGGCAGGAAGAAAATAGAAAAATAGTATGGAAACTCCAAGAAGAGAGTGTCCAGGAGGAAAAGGTGGTGAGCAATAAATTTCAAGTGCTGCAAAGCTAATAAGAAAGATAAGGACTGAAAAGGGTTCTTTCGACTTGACAATTAAGAGTTCATTGGTAGTTTTATCCATGGCCGTTTCAGCTCAAATGATGAGTTTGGAAGCCCTATTGCAGAGGATTTAGAACAGGGTGAGAGGAGAGGAAGTAGAGTGAAAGAAAGGAATTGATTATGGCCTGGAAAATGTGGGTGATCTTGGAGACAGCAAGAAAGAGTCAGAGAGTGGACGAGATTGAAGATTAGAAATAGGGGGTGACATTAGGTAAGATACTGGAAGAGATGAGATGGGTTCAAGATTCTTTACTGAGGGGAAAGGGGCATCTTTTCAACAGAGACTAGAATTAAAGATTTAGCATGGTATGATAGGAGGATGAGATCAAATGATAAATTTAAAGTACTTTGCAAAATTTAAAGCTTTACAGAAATGCTGTTAGATATTAGGCGAGATAAAGATAAGGGGACTGGTAGGTAGGACAGTGTAGCCAGAGCTGAGATGATATTAGGGAAAGCATTAAGGAGTAGAAGAATTGGAGGTTATGGTGAGGACAAAGAATAAATTTAGGAGAGGAGTAAAAGATAAAGAGATTGAAAACAGACCATTTAATTATGGACTTTCAGCGTTCTTCAACATAGATGTAAAAAGCTTGTTTCAGATAGCAAAACCAAGATTGCGATCAGCCCTATTTCTAACTAGGTTGGAGTAGAAGATTAAGTCCTGGTAGTTGAGAAACTTGAAAGGGACTAAAGGAGTATTTGAGGGAATGTCAAGCATGTCAGTATTGGAGCAGTCCTTTCCTCACCCCCTAAAAGTCACATTATCAAAGTGTAAATTGCTTTGGATTGGAGAATCTTGTCAAAATTTTAATAAAATTCTTCTATCTTATACTCTTCCTCCGATATTGGCACATAAGCTGCACTTATTTCCATTGCTTATGCCATGTTCTTCACAGATGCTTTGAGACAAGATTGTCAGCTGTCCAATGAAATATTTGTGGTTGGTTTTGGCTGTGTGATAGGAAATCCTTTATTTCTCCAATCTTTCTACCAACTTTCAAATTAGCTACAAATTTCTTTTGTAGTTTTGTTTGTCATTCAGTTTTCAATTTTGATTTAGTTCTTCTAATAGTCATTGAAAAGCCCTGTCTATAATTATACTGATTACAAGGATAGCAGAGAGTAAAGAGGAAAGAAAAGGCAGCAATATAAAAATGTTGAACTGCCAATATTTTAATTAAGTGTAGTTGATAGTATTCTATATGGTGGGGGCATCTCATCTCTTAGAGAAAGAGAATCAGGGAATATTGAAATTGTGGATTTTATTTAAGGCTTATGATTATTTGTTGTATCTTTTTCAAAGTAGGTGGTTAATATAATCCAACCTGATATAGTAGAGAGAACTGACCTTAGAGGTGAGAAGATTTAGCTTCATGTCCTCTTTTTGACACATTTTGACTTTGTAACCCTGCATGAGCCATTTAATTTCTTAGTGCCTCCAGAGAAACTTTCTGAGATTACAATTTCAGTATAGTTGCTGATCTACTTTGGTAGAGGAAATTTCCTCACTGGGGTTTCTTTATCCTGAAGAAGCCACATGTCTGGAACTTGTGCTTTTGTGTGTGTGTGTGTGTGTGTGTGTGTGTGTGTGTGTGTGTGTGTGTGTGTAGAAATTTAGTAATTTTATTTTTTTTTGGGGGGGGGTGCAGGGTGGCTATTTTGGACAGATCAGAAACACTAAAAAATCCTCTCAGAGGTTAAAGGATGCATTGTTGGACCATGATCTTGCCCTTCCTCTATGCTTACTTATGGCTCAGCAGAGAAATGGGGTAATCTTTCAGGAAGGAGGAGAAAAACACTTAAAGCTTGTGGGAAAATTATATGACCAGGTAAGTAAATGTGGTTTGTATGTTTTAGTAAATACTTGAAGTAGAACACAAAAAAATTACATATACATTGTTAGATTGTATTACGCTCATTTATTCTCAAATATAAAATGGAGACTTTTTGTGTGTAATGCATGTCTTTCCATGGTATATTTAAGGGTTTGATACCATAACAGCTGAATGAGGGGTAGAATTTGTGTAATAGAGTTGATTTACTACATGTTGATGTGTTTGCAGGTTTTTCAACTCAATAGAAATTTTAGAACTAATGTCTGTAAATTTTAATCTTTTTCATGATCAGATTTCAAATCTTGTCTCTCTTTAGTTATTTTGAACCCCAGACGGATATAATTGTGGGTGGTTGTTGTTTTACTAAGTCTAAATTGTCAGATTGTATTATTATTATTTTTTTTTTTTGCTGAGGCAATTGAGGTTAAGCGACTTGCCCAGGGTCACACAGCTAGGGAATGTTAAGCATCTGAGATCAGATTTGAACTCAGGTCTTCCTGACTTCAAGGCTGGTGCTCTATCCACTGCCCCACCTAGCTGCCCCTGTCAGATTGTATATTAAGGTTGAAGGAGTATCTGTATTTAGAAAGCACATTCTACAATGCAGGAGATTAGGAAACTACTAGAAGAAATTTTTCTGAAAGATGAGATGTTTGTGTTGTGAGTTAGATAAGATGATTTTCTGATACTAAATCAGATGAGTTTATGGCAAAGCTGGAACTGTGACTTTGGATTAGACATTGACCTCTTTGGCCTGGCAGATTTTTATCACAGTAAGAGTATTTGAATACATGATCTCTAAGGTGCCTTCTAGCTCTAACATTTAATGATTTTAAATTTAAATTTTGATACAATGAAGTAACTAATTTAAAAGGTCATTTTATAAATTTTCTTAAAAAGAAATACTTATTTTGAAGGAATAGTGCATTTATATGATTATTTTTGTCTTGTTTTGTTTTCTTAATTTAGTGTCATGATACCTTGGTACAATTTGGTGGATTTTTAGCATCTAATCTAAGCACAGAGGATTATATAAAAAGAGTGCCTTCAATTGATGTGCTTTGCAATGAGTTCCACACGCCTCATGATGCAGCATTTTTCCTTTCTAGGCCTATGTATGCACACCATATCTCAGTGAGTAAATATTAAAAAAAAATTCAATATTTTAGTACCATGGTTTTATTATATGTTCAGGTTGGACTGCAAAAAGTTGCCAGTGATGTTGATTTTTGGAAACATTTTATTTTTTATTCTATTTTTGTTTTTTATTTTCTATCATAGGGGTTTGAGTTACCTAGAAAGAAAATCTTTTGTGAATAGATTCTTCTGAATTTAAATAAATTAGTATTTCACCATAGCCCAGGACAATTACAATTTTGAAACCTGTAGAAGATTATATCTAGCCAAACTTATGTAGAATGCTAGTTTTGAAATTAGTGGTCAATGATCTTAGAACTTAGGGATGAATCCACATACCAAGAAAGAAATCATCTGTGCAGTAACCATTTGGTTTTTATTTTTCATTCGCAGTCAAAGTATGATGAGCTTAAAAAAGCTGAGAAGGGAAATAAGCAGCAACATAAAGTTCATAAATACATCACATCGTGTGAGTTAGTGATGGCTCCAGTTCATGAGGCAGTGGTCTCTTTGCATTTGCCAAAAGTGTGGGATGACATCAGCCCCCAATTCTATGCCACATTTTGGTCATTAACAATGTATGACCTTGCAGTTCCACGCAACAGCTATGAAAGAGAAGTCAATAAACTGAAAATCCAGATGAAAGCAGTTGATGACAATCAGGAAATGGTATGTTTTTATTCTACTAGCTTAACTAATACTTTAATAATGTTAATTTATAAATACTGATAAAACTTAGCTTTAGGAAAAAAAAATTTTCTCTTCATAAAGTAATATTTTTTGTTTTTCCCCAGTTACATTTATTTTTGTTTATTATGAAAAAAATTTTACTTCCCCCATTTAAATGTAGAAACAATATTTTTTTTTGTTAAACGTACATTTTCCTTTTTCTTTTTTAAAAAAAAATATATATATATATATATATTTTTTTTTTTTTTTGGCGGAGGCAATTGAGGTTAAGTGACTTGTCCAAGTCACATAGATAGGAAGTATTTAGTGTCCGAGGCCAGTCTTGAACACAGGTCCTCCTGATTTCAGGGTTGGTATTCTATCCACTGCCCCATCGTATTTCTTTTATGAATCATATTGAAAGAGAAAAATCAGCACAAAAGGAAAAAAACCACTAGAGGAAGAAAAAAACAAGAAAAAAAAAAAAGAAAGATGGCATGTATTGATTTATATTCAATCTCTGTAGTTCTCTCTCTCAGTCTGGATGACATTTTCCATTCAAAGTTTATTGGGATGGCTTTAGATTACTGAACTGAGAAGAAGCAAGTCTGTCATAGTGATCATAGCACAATCTTGCTGTTTTTGTGTACAAAGTTTTCCTAGTTCTGCTTGTTATTTAATGCTGGTTCAGCATTAATTGATGTAAATCTTACCAGGCTTTTTAAAAATCAGCCTGTTCACCATTTTTTATAGAACAATAATATTCCATTACTTTCATATACATAACTTATTCAGATATTCCCCAATTGACGGGCCTCTACTCATCTTTCCTTTTTTTTTTTTTTTTTTTCCAACGCAAAAAGCCGTTACAAACAATTTTGCACATGTGGGTCCTTTTTCTACTTAATAAAATAAATTTTCTCTAAGAGCATAATCTTGTTTATATGGTGATTCTAAACTTCTGGCTGAATGTATCATTTATATATTTCATGTCTGTGGGGGCTGTTAGCATCAATAAGCATTTGATTCTTTTTTTTTTTTCACCAAGCATGAATAGTATTTGAATAGGTGCTAAGAAACAAGTAGGACTTTGTAAGATGGTAGAGAAAATAGCTCAGCCACATCAGCAGAGGTGTAGAAGTGAGATGTGAAGTATTTTAAAAAAAGGGCTCAGAGCAATTTGGAGCTATGCTCAAAAAGTTGTCAAACTGTGCATACCCTTTGACCCAGCAGTGTTTCTACTGGCCCTATATCCCAAAGAGATCTTAGAGGAGGGAAAGGGACCCACATGTGCAAGAATGTTTGTGGCAGCCCTTTTTGTAGTGTCTAGAAACTGGAAACTGAAGGGATGCCCATCATGGGCAGTGGCTGAATAAATTATGGTATATGAATGTTATGGAATATTATTGCTCTGTAAGAAACGACCAGCAGGACGATTTCAGAGAGGCCTGGAGGGACTTGCATGAACTGATGCTGAGTGAAACGAGCAGAACCAGGAGATCATCATGCACAGCAACAACAGTATTACATGATGATCAATTCTGATGGACATGGCTCTCTGCAATAAAGAATTGTCTCAAACCAGTTCCAGTTGTTCACTGAAGAAAACCATATACACCCAGAAAGAGGGACATGAAATATGGACCACAATGTAACATTTTCATGCTCTCGATTGACGTTTGCTTGCATTGTGTTGCCTTTCTCTGATTCTTTTTTTTTTTTTTTCTTGTAGATAGGATTTTTCTTGCATAACTTCTCAAGCATTTCAACATTATTAACATGTAGTGGACTTCCTGCCATCTAGGGGAGGGGAGGGGACTGGGGGTAAAATTTGTATTGGAAAGCTTTGTAAAGATCAAGGTTGGGGAACTACCCATACATATGTTATACAAATAAAAAGCTTAAAATAAAAAAAAAATTTAAAAAAAAAAAAAAAGGGCTCAGAGAGAACTAGATGATGCAGTGGATAGAACACTGGCCTTGGAGGACCTGAATTGAAATCCAGCCTCAGACACTTAGTCGTTTTGTGATCCTAGGCAAGTCATTTAACCCCATTTATCTTGCAAAAAACCAAAGAAACAAACAAAAAAGGAACATGACATTTGACAAGAGTGGAGGCTGGAAATCTCTTTTTCTCTACCTCTCCCCTCCTACGTCTCTCCCCCCCCCCCCCCCCCCCCCCTCCCGTTAGGATTCTGTAAAAGGGAAATGATATGATGAAAATACTGTTTAGGTGATATTGATCAGAAATCAGTGTAATAGGTTTTTTGGTTGGGGAGAGGGGGTTTAGTAAGTATTGGGGGCTGTAGTAGAACACTTCTACAGTAGCATTGATGTAAGAAAATGAGAAAAACAGATTTGAGTACAGAGAAAAAAGGGTGACATTTTAAAGAAAAGTGTTGGCAGTTTAGAAGGGTGTAGATAAGAAAGAGATTTGTCACCTTGGAACCTGGAGCAAAGGTGGTTGTACTCATGAGAGACAGTAAGAGGAGTCCATTTGCAGGGTAAGGATATTGACTTGAGTTTTGGGGGCTGTTGAATTTAATTTGAAAGCAGCACATTGACCTCTAGGGTATTAAATTGCAAGCTATTGAAGATCAAGTTTAGAGAGGTAGCCTTATTGAAGATATTGCAAAAAAGCATCACTAATTTTAGTAATTTTGCTATTTCGAGAAAATGGGAGGTAAATTGTACATAATTAGAAAAAATATCAAATTCTTTTATTACCTATTAGCCTCCAAATAAAAAGAAAAAGGAAAAGGAACGGTGTACTGCTCTTCAGGACAAACTTCTTGAAGAGGAGAAGAAACAGATAGAACATGTCCAGAGAGTTCTGCAGAGATTAAAACTGGAAAAAGACAACTGGCTTTTAGCAAGTAAGTTGATACAACTAATTCATTCTCCCTACTGTTAAAGAAAGTCTTTCTGATGTTAGAACTGTTTTCATATGTTATGCTTTTGTGTTACAACTATTTGTGCGTGTGTGTGTGTGTGTGTGTGTGTATCAGATTGTTTGCTGTCTTGGGTGAGGGGTTAGAAGGGAGGGGGAAAAATTTGAAACTTAAAAATGAATGGTGAAAACTGTCTTTACATGTTAATTAAAAAAAATATTCTTCACAAAACATGAAACCCCCAAACCTATTAGGTAATTTACCATGCTGTGGCCCTTAATTTTGTAAATGTAAGATCATGTAAATGCAGTAGTTGTTTTCTGAGGTAACTAATGGTTCCTAGAACTGTGTGAAAATTTTTTTTAAAAAATTGTTCATTACCGACAATTTTCAGATGAAGAAACCATTTCTAGTCATATGAAAAGGCGTGCTTAAGTCACTACCGATCAGAGAAGTGCAACTGTGAGATACTACTGCACACCTCAGATTGGCTAAGATGACAGGAAAAGATGACAAATGTTGGAGGGGATGTGGAAAACTGGGACACTGATACATTGTTGATACATTGTTGGTGTAACTGTGAGTGGATCTTGCCATTCTGGAGAACAATTTGGGAATAATGCTCAAAGAGTTATCAAACTGTGCATACCCTTTGACCCAGTAGTATTTCTATGGGGCTTATATCCCAAAGAGATCTTAAAGGAGGAAAAGGGACCCATATGTGCAAAAATGTTTGTGGCAGCCCTTTTTGTAGTGGCTAGAAACGGAAAGCTGAATGGATACCCATCAATTGGAGAATGGCTGAATAAATTATGGCACATGAATGTCTTGGAATATTAATTAAGGATCAGCAGGATGATTTTAGCCTGGAAAAACTTGCATAAACTGATGCTAAATGGAATGAGCAGAACCAGGAGATCATTATACATGGCGGCAGCAATATTATACGACCATAAATTCTGATGAATGTGATTCTTTCCAATAATGAGATGATTGATGCCAATTCCAATGGTTTTGTGATGAAGAGAGCTATCTACCCAGAGAGAGGAGTGTGGGAACTGAATGATTATCATAACATAACATTCTCTCTCTTTTTGTTGTTTTTTGCTTGCATTTTGTTTTCTTACTCATTTACTTTCTTTTTTTGATCTGATTTTTCTTCTGCAGCAAGAAAATTGTATAAATATGCTTATACATATTGGATTTAACATATATTTTAACATGTATTGAATTGCTTGCCATCTAGGGGAGGAGGTGGGGGGAAGGAGGGGAATATCTGAAACATAAGACTACACAAGGGTCAATGTTGAAAAATTATCTGTGCATATGTTTTGAAAATAAAAAGCTTAAAAAATTGTTCATTAAAGAAAAATATCCATTAATGACAATTTACTTTCCACATTTATGTGGAGATTTTTGTTTTTATTTTGGGAAAACCTATGAATTAAAATGGGAAAGATGTGTGGAATTTTACATATTAACTTTATTCCTGGCATATTCAATATCAGATGATAGATTTGCTGTATTTTGTACAGTAAGCCTGCAATTTTTATAGCTATTAAATTTGTAATGTTTTTTGGTTGAAAAGGCATAATTTATCTTTTATGTTTTTCTTTTTTAGAATCTACAAAAAATGAGACTATAACAAAATTCCTACAACTGTGTATATTTCCTCGCTGCATTTTTTCAGCGATTGATGCGGTTTACTGTGCTCGTTTTGTAGAATTGGTACATCAGCAGAAAACACTTAATTTTTCCACACTTTTGTGCTATGACCGAGTAAGTTCCTTATCTTACAGTTGGGGTTTCTTAACACAAGTCTGTAAAAAGTATTTATGAATTAAAAAAAAAAAAGTTTTCCTGGCATAACTTTTTTTTTGCTAAGGCAATTGGGGTTAAGTGACTTGCCCAGGGTCACACAGCCTGGCATAACTTTTAAAGAACTTCTTAAAAGTTTAGCAATTGGGGCTTTCTATATTTACTCTCATAGGTAGTAGAGGTCATATCTTTTCCTTTCCGTAAATGCATAACACCTCCATATACATATAGGAGATATTTTGTGGAAGGATCAGTAAAACAAAATTTCCTTCCAACTGTTGATGCATTCCTCTTTTTTTAAATGTGTGTTTATTGATAGTCAAATGATTGCTCTATATTAATGTTGGATAACTAATTCTAGTTCCTTTCTGGTTCTCCTTTTCCCTTGTTCTTAGGTGAACTTCTCTAAAGGATTGTTCTCTCAATGGAGATTGACCATATCTCAAATGAGACAATAGTTGTTTTTTTTAAAAAGTTGTGGGGAATGTTTAGTACAGTGCCTGGCACATACTAGACACTATATAAATGCCTATTTTCTCTGCTTTTCCTTTCCTGTGTGTCTGATTGAATCAAAATATGTACTGAATACTTTAGTATTCAGTAAGTAAGTAGTACTTCAGGCACCTGCAATTTCATTGGGGTCAGTAACTTCACATTGTTGTTGAGTAGTGAAAATCCTTTAGCAGATGGTATTTGGAAAATTATGTTGTTGAAAAGTTCATTCCCTTCCAACATGCTGATGAGAACAACACTAATCTAGGCCTATACTTAAAGCCTTTTTGAGTTAAGAAGGACATGAGAGTTTGTGCTTTGCAGGCATTGTCTTCAAGAGCATATACGATGATGAAGCTTAAGACTTGAATGGAGATGTGAGAATGTAAATGTGAAAATGTCTTAGGTTTAAATTAAACTAATTAGTGCTTCTGTTTATTATGATGGTGAAAATTTTTGTTTCAAAAGATGTAAAAAGAAAAATTATGTTGAATAAAGGCTTTTAAGAGAAAAAATTCTGCTTTTTATGTTTTGTTTCATATTTTAATTTTTTGTTGTAGGTTTTCTCTGATATAATTTACACAGTAGCAAGCTGTACTGAAAATGAAGGTAGTCGCTATGGAAGATTTCTCTGCTGCATGTTAGAAACTGTGACTAGGTGGCATAGTGATAGAACAATATATGAAAAGGTAAGAATTTTATCTTAAACTTTACCTGTAATTTGAAGAGTTAATGTCAGTTCAGTTTTGAGAATAAAATTGATTTTAAGGTTTCATCTTAGTTAAACTTGAGGTGCTGAGAAACACAGCTCCTTTACTGGAAAAAGAGTCATACTTATTTTGATTTTTATCTGTGGTCAGTGGCAAGTCACCAAATACTGAAGTACCCATTAGGTTTTTGTTTGGTGAAATGCACAGAGATAAGATGCAGTACCCTCTTAATCAGTAATCCTATCATTTAGTAAAGTCAGTGAGCCTTTATTTGAATACTATCTAGTATTTAAACTTTTATTTTTCCTTTAGGGTGTAGTTAAATAATGAATTGGAAAAGGAGTTTTGTTTCCTGCTTATTGGGTATTTTTAAACTGGATGTCCTTTTAGGTACCTCAAGCTCACCACGCCCTAAGTAGAATCTCTTTTCCCCCAAATTATTCCCACTTCAAGGGCACTACTATCCTCTTAATCACCCAGATTTACAACTTTGCAAATGCCATCTTTACCTCCTTCTTGTATCTCATGCAGCCAACCAGTTATCAAATCTTGCCATTTCTATGTCCATAATATTGATCATTTGTCCATTTCTCTTCACTCATATGTCTTATCACCCTAATTTAGTACTGTTGCAATAGATCAAGTTTTTCTTTCTGCGCCTTATTGTAATCCATTCTCCACATAGACACACAGGACTTCTCACCATCCCCATCCCCTGTGCTTTTCCCTCAAAACAATCTATCTGTTTTATAAATGCTTATATAAATCACATGCTGTTTCCCCTCATTAAATCTTAAGTTCCTTGAGGGCAGGGACTTAAGTTTGTATCTCTAGTGCCTACCATTGTGCCTAGACTATGTACTTGGTGCTTAATCAATGTTTGTTGATTTATTTTATTTTGACTCTGTCCTTAGGAATGTGGTAACTATCCAGGTTTCCTTACCATTTTACGGGCAACTGGATTTGATGGTGGAAACAAAGCTGATCAGTTAGACTATGAGAATTTTCGACATGTTGTACACAAGTGGCATTATAAACTAACAAAGGTAAAAACCAGAGTTGTGATTTTTCAAAGACTTAATTTTTCTTAGTATTGATTGAAATTGGTAACACAGTTCTCAAAATGGGTTTTAGGCATCAGTGCATTGCCTTGAAACGGGTGAATATACTCATATCAGGAACATTCTCATCGTACTGACCAAAATACTTCCGTGGTATCCTAAAGTTTTGAACCTGGGCCAGGCTTTGGAACGAAGAGTCCATAAAATCTGTCAAGAAGAGAAAGAGAAGAGACCTGACCTATATGCATTGGCTATGGGGTAACATAATCTTACTATAAAGTGTTTTATGAAATTAGATAACGGAAGGATGCTGAAGACTTTGAAATGTTTTACAGTGGTGAAGTTTTATCTTCTGACTTACTTCGGGAGATTATGAGATCATGTCCCCACAGGCTGGTGAGAGTTGTCACTTCCAGTTATCCGCTTCTGGTTTATACTGGATAAGAGTGGCAGTTTCAAAGTCATAATGTTTTGGTTTTGGGGGCTTAAAGGAAGGACCTACTTTATCACAAGGTTAAGTAGCAGTGTTTTAATCTAACAGTTAAAGAAAAACCACATTATTAGATTGAATTTCATTGTTTGTATTTTGAGATTTTTTTTGAAATTCCAGATGAAGGGAGACTTGTTCAAGTCTGCATCCAAAGGCTTTCAGCAATTTTGAGATTGAGGGTGGGGAGAGAGGAAATCTTTTTGTGTTTGGAAAGATGAAATGTAGCTTGCTTTTTGTTATTTTACAGAATGAGACCCAGTTTTTTTATACCTTGATTTTTGTTTGTGTATTTAACACTTTGTGCGAATTTCAGCTATTCTGGGCAGTTGAAAAGTAGAAAGCCATACATGATACCTGAAAATGAATTCCACCACAAAGATCCTCCCCCAAGGAATGCTGTTGCTGCCACTGTACAGAATGGGCCCGGTGGTGTTGGCCTGTCTACATCACTCACAATAAATGCAGCTAAATTGGAAGAAAGCACTACTGAGGAGACTGGTATGCCATTTCCATAGAAAATTTTAAGTAACCCCAAATTAGGTTAAAATTTTGGTTCAAGAAACTAATATATTGACACATTCTGGTGGATTTGTGGTGGTGTTTTGTGACAACTTTGTAGCAGAGTGTCTAAGCATCCTGAGAAAACGTTAGGCGGTTGCTGTTTCATAGCCATTACTCTGTAGCCTTTTTATTGGAAAAATGTTGCTTAATGCTGCTTCTTGGAAGCATAGGGGCTTTTCATATAAAGTCTCATTTTTTTTCTAATTTCAGATAAAGGAAAGGAGAAGTCTCAGGGTGCTGTGAAAATTGCTAGTAAAGCTGCCAGTGCAACACCTAAAGCGACCACAAGTAATGGAAACAGTGCTTCTAATAGGTACTAGCTCTAATTATGTTCTGTAATATTGATTCCTGAATTTCTGTTTTGTCAATATGAAATTATTGATGAAAGGGTTAATCATAAAACTGTTTATGTATTTTGTTTTAGAATATAGTGTACAGTTTTTGCTTGGGCGTAGTGATTTTCCCATTGTCAGATCTTTGGTACTTTTTTTTTTTTTTTCTCCTCGTGGTTTGTGGAGAATTGTGGAGTTACGTATATGCATCAAGCACAGCTTCCACTTCACAACCTCTATGGTAAACATAGCATTTATGAATTCCTTGAGCCTATTTTTGATGAGGTATGACAGTGGAAGGAAGGATTGGTGGCTTTGAAGTCAGAGGACCTGATTTCATATCTTTTCTCTACTTGGATGATCTTAGGGATAAAGCTTAACCTCCTTGGGCCTCAGCATCATCCTCTGTAAAATTAGAAGGGCCAGATTACATGGCCTTCTAGGTCTAGATTCATCAGATTGACTTTATTAATTTTTATCCATTTTAAATTGTTACTTGATTGGTTTATTTAGATTATGTAGATAGATAAAACAGTGTGATCTAAAGGATAGCAGGCTTGTCTTGGAGTCATCTAGGTCTGGTTCAAATCTCGTACTTTACATGAATTTGAAATTAGATGGAGGGAGAAGGGTAGGGCAGCGAACAAGCCACCTGAAGTTTTTCGTGTTCCCTGAATTGCAAGGCTACATATAGATATTTCCTATTTACTTGTCAGAATTAATTTTTAACCCTTATGTTCTAATCTCTCTGAAGCAAAATTACTAAAGAAAGTGAAAAAGAGAAAAGTGGGAAAGAAAAAGACAGAGAAAAAAAAGAAAAGACTCCAGCTGCCACTCCAGAAGCCAAGGCACTTGGTAAAGATGGTAAAGAAAAACCAAAGGAAGAACGGGCAAATAAAGATGATAAATCTAAAGAGATCAAGGAAAAAACACCTAAGTCTGACAAAGAGAAGGAAAAATTCAAGAAGGATGAAAAATCTTCTAAAGATGAAAAATTCAAGACACTTGTTACCAACATTGAATCAAAGTCAAGTGTAGAAAAGGATAGAGACAAGGAACCATCCAGAGAGAGAGATGTAGCGAAGGAAATGAAATCCAAGGAAAATATTAAAGGAGGAGAAAAGATACCAGTTGCTGGGTCCTTGAAGTCACCTGTTCCCCGATCAGAAACATCAGAGTCTGAAAGGGGTAAGTTCCAACTTTATTGATATTTTCATCCTGTCATTTTACTAGATTCTTTCTGTGAATCTGTGCTCTAAAACAAATTCATTCTTAAAACATAATTGGAAAAAGTATTAAATAGAAGTAGTCTTTTTTCTAACTGTGATTTCTTTTGGCTTTTGTTTCTTCTTTCTAATAGAACAAAAACGCCGCAAACTTGATAGCCACTCTTCTCCATCACATTCCTCAACAGTAAAGGTTAGTATAGCCTGAGGAAGGCAGCGTCCATGTTAGGCTCACCTGTTTGGAATACCAGTGTCCCGACTTCCTTCAAGTCTTGTGCCTTCACTGGAGCCACTGGAGGTTTTGTATTGCATTACACAATGCATTCCTTGTCTATTGGTGGACTTTTTTCTGTTGCATATTTTTCTTAAAACTTCAAGGACCTAGCACTAAATTTGTAAATAGTGTTTTCAAAAATGCAAGAGAAATTTTACCCAGAAGTGCCTTATTGTTTTAAGCAGTCCTTTTTTTTTTGGAGTGCAATGGTAGCTACAAGCAAATGAGTCTTGGCAACAGAATGGAGCCTATTTTTTTCGGCATTCATATTGAAGAATATATAGTACTGAAGACTTCCTGGATGATACGGGATAAACAAGATACCTCTGAATTCATCAGGCTTCTTGATGAGCATCATACCGATGTGTGCCTTTCTAAGAAGGAATCTTGAAAGGAGTTCCATTTTAAAGTCTCCTTGGTGATCAGTTCTCCTGTAGTTGTATATATTCAGTGAGCATGCAGCTTCTGTTGTGTCTTCCCTTGGAGGTTTGTTTATACCCATTGGGTTCCCAACATGTTGAACCCAGCGTTACGATAAAAGCAGATGTGGCATCCAGTCCTACCACCCAGCAAAGAGAAACCTCAGGCATTCAACTGCAGCACAAAATCGTGGGTGTAGCCTTCTTGAAGACTCAGGGTAGCCATTCCTTGCTCCATGTTTAATTTTAATTCTAAATCATCTAAGTTCATGGAATCTTTGAATTTGCAGTACGTTGAACCTTTAAAACTGTAAGTTACTAATTCTTCATCAAGAGCACTGTGGTGGAATACCGTGATTACTATTTTTTTTTTTTTTTTTCTGTGGGAGGCGTAAGGTTCACTTTTTTTTATGAACTTTGGAAAAAGGCGTGATTATTTTTTTATATCCCCCAAGCATAAACTGCTAAATATTCTTGATAGGATGAAAAAAAAATTATGAATACTAAATATTGTTACCTTTTAAGTGGATTTTAAAAGGACACGTGGAATAAGACTTCTTCCACAATAACCTTCGTTGTTTTTTAAACTTGTAGTGGAAAAAAGTTGATGTGATATTTTCCCCACACCCATAAGCCTCTAAATGTGCTTATATTTTAAGTGGGGGTAGGAAAAAAGATTGGCATATATTATTAAATTATTGGGAGAAAGTGGGAGGAATTTTCACTTGTCAAATTGGGCATGAAAAATTTTATCTTTTGATATCTCACATAGTTTTTTTTTTCTGTTTTTTTTCTGTTTTTTTTTTTTGTTTTTTTTTTTTTTTTTTTTTTTTTTTTCTTTTTTGTTTTTATATTGATATTCACGTGATAACATCACTAGATTTATTCCCAGAAAAGGAGTAGCTGGTTTGTTTCAAGGTTACAACCATACTTCCAAGTTTCTCGGGATTCTGAGAACTATTCCAGCTCACCTGTCATCTCCATTCATTTTCTACAGGACAACCTCAGCGAGCTCAAGGAGTCTTCCGCAAAGGTTTGAGTCTTTTAAATCATCTTACTCTTAGCAATTAATGATTTAATCAGTTGGATACCATCTCTACTGATTGTATATTGTAGTCTGTCCATACTTCTCTTCTTATTGCAGTTCTTTTTCATGTTTTTCTTCTCTAAGTCCTTCATAAAGATTCTGTCCAACAGGCTGGCTAGATGTCTGAGTATATCAGAAAGTTCTTTATTTCTGTGTTTAATAGACATCCCCATTCCTCACTTTTGTCATAGAGAGGGAAGGGGGAAGAGAAGAAGCATTTATTAAGTGTTTGATATGTGCTAGGCACTATGCTAAGCACTTTACAAATATTATGTGAGACAGGTGCTGTTAAAAGTGAGAAAACTAAGGCAGACAGAGGTAATTAAATAGTTGGACTACCAATGTCTTAAGTTATATATTGCCTATGTGAGGATTGGTGTGATAATATGTCCATTAATATATAATTGGATTAAGCTTTAATATATTGTAATATATTATACCAATATAAATTTTAACATAATAAGCCTTCTACTAAAACGTGTTAATATTTTGCAAGCAAGCCATTCAACATTCTTACTTGGTTTTGGACACAGATATGTTTGGATTAGCACACTTCAGACTGATAGTGTTCTGACTGGTTCTTAAAGCATGGGCATTCCAAAGAACCATACACTTGCAGGAAAACAACCAGTCTCCTCACTTACTATACATATGGTTGATAGTCTTTTTTGTTTATAGCAATATGAGAAAGAGATTTAATTATTAAAAACATTTTTTCCAGAAATTACTCAGCCCAGGTGTATTTAAATACCACTATTAATTTCTTGGTATCACTCTTGTGAATTCTTTAATACTTTAAGTAAAAGTGAAATGATTTGATCCCTTACATATTTTATTCCAGGCTGTGTTTTAGAACTGTAGTTTGGTAAACTTTTTTCATGCATAAATGTTTAGCTTAAGGTTTAATAAGGGTGCTTTCTGTTATTAGTGGACCATTAAGAAGGGCTTTCTACTGCTCTTTTGAAAGAAGGCCAGTTGTCCACATTTAACCTAACACCAGCTGTTTCTGGATTTGTAACTGTAAAATAAAATAAATGACTTTGCTGATATTGAGTAGATAAAGCACATTGATTTTCAAGGATTTTAAATTAGTGTGGGTATATCATAAAATGATGTTCTAAGAATGTAATATATTCAAGAGAAGTTTCTTATCCTTGGGAGACCCTTTGAGAGAATTTAATGCGTTTTTAGAAAAGTATTAATGTTATGCCAATCCAGAAAAAAATTTCTTTTTTTCCATTACTGGAATAATCTTGTGGATATTTTAAAAGTTATTTGTGAGATTAAGTAGAAGTAAATTTGTATCTCAGATTTTATATATGTCAATATGTTCTATTGGATACTTTCTCAGGAAGGTTTAAGAGATGACACTGGTGACTTTGAGAGAGAACTTTGCTTCTCAAGTAATGAAGTTAATCATTAAATTTTTTTTTTTACTTAAAGACTGATAATATCACATTTGTGTACTTCTTTACACTGTTTTCAAAGAAATTTCACCGGTATAATATATAATCTCATTTCATCCTCACTGTGCCCTTGTTGAAGTGTTGAAGGTCAAGTACTATTAATTTGTCAAATGAAGAAACAGACACAGATGTTTGTGTTATATAGCTAAGTTAATGGTAGAACTAACTCCTAAACTCGTGTGCGTGTACACACACACACACACACACACACACACACACACACACTGATTTGTGTGTAAATGAGAGAGAGATGAATATATGTACACATGGACATCTTTATATCAATTTTTTTTTTTTTTTTAATTTGGGTGGAAGAATGGCTTAGAGAACTGGTCTTTTCAGAAATCTTAACTGTTCTTTAATTAGCTGTGTCACCTTGAGCAAATTGCTTAAGCTGTCATGAATTTTTTTTTTTTAATCTGTTTTTATCTGCAAATTGGTTTGAAAAGAGGGGCAGGTGGCACTGGAATTAGACTGAGTGATCTTTAGCATGCTTTCCAGTAAAATTCTGTGATTCTCTGAAGAAGTAATAGTTTTGTTTTGTTTTATCCTTATTTATTTAGTTCCTTTTTCTTCCTTTCCCTTTCTCTAAACCTTCTTCTCCCTCTTGTCTCTTTAGCTCATAGGTTTTTATCCAGAATATTGTGGATGCATCTCATTCATGTGAGGAAATAAATAGTAATTGCTATCTAGATAGAATCAATGCTTCGCCATGTTAATTTCATAACTGTCTAAACTTTTTATGCTTCTCAGAACTTCTAAGAATTTAGTCTCACCTAAATCTTAAAGGTGTTGTAATGAATATTATAGTATTCTTAGAAGTTTTAAAGAATTCTGTTTCTTTACAGATGCTCTTAAGAAATGCTTTAGTGAAGTTTTAGTAATCCCCCCAATAGGTGACTGTAGTCCTATTGGGTGGGTTTAACTTCTGAATTTCAGAGTTTACAAAATCTGTTTCCTTATCTCTTTTCTGTGCTACCTAATGAATCTTACTTGTAAAATTTTTCTCGCATTCTAGTTTTTGATATTTTCGGTTTTACTTTGCTTTCTCTGCAAAGTCACAACTCATCATTCACTGATAGCTAAACTTTATGAAGTTGCTATTAAAGCTGAATTGGTCAGGGCAGCTAGGTGACACAGTGGATAGAGCACCAGCCCTGAAGTCAGGAGAACCTGAGTTCAAATCTGATCTCAGAAACTTAACATTCCCTAGCTGTGTGACCCTGGGCAAGTCACTTAACCTCAATTGCCTCAGCCCCCCCCCCCCAAAAAAAAAAAGCTGAATTGGTGAATTCTGAACCGTTGCTCCTAGGGGAAATAATTAATTTCCTGTAAGTCTAATTTACTTTAACATTTTCCAGATAGGCCTCACATACAGATTGGTGAATTTCTCCCTTTTCCTGGATATACTGGATTGTTGATTTTTTTTTTTTTTTTTAAACATTGAGCTCATGGCCAACAGCATTATAACTTAAGCATTATGAAGCTTATCTAACTTGTGTATTTTTTATATAAGGCACATCATAGACTTTGTGCTTAGGGACATTTGACAGTAATATGCTTGGGAGCCAGTTTAAATTTTGAAATCACCAACAAAAAAGCGCAAAAATGTGAAGAATACAGAATTGCAGACCATGAAAAAGACAATTGTATGACCTCAGCTAAAAAGATTTGCACTGCAGAGGGACTCAGATTTTCTTTTGTTCTTCTGTGAATGTCTGAGGATGACCATGAAAATGTGATGAGTATTGGTTTCATGGTTACAAATTTAGCAAATCAGTAAATTTACAAATAAGGAGGATTGACTGTGTGTATAAACATATTTCCTCTTTGCAACTCATCTTTAGAATTACCTATTTAATAATTTCATTATAAACAATCATGAAATAATATGGTTCAATTTTGGGGGGGCAAAGGGGACTAGAAAATGTAGTTCATTATTTTGAGTATAGTTGCACATATAGAAGATATTAAATAACTTTTTTGTTGATTGAATCACTTTTTTCTTCCTATTTTCCCATTTAAACAACAGATACATTCCCATTTATACAGACAGGTTACAGTACTGATCAATAGTATTTATATCTTATTCATTTCAGTGGTGATACTTGATGGCAGGAGTATCTAAAACTATGCTTGGCAAACGAATGAACTTGAAATTCAGGAAGGCATTAATCAGTAGCTAAAGGATTAGTACTGTTTTTAATTGTGCCAGTCTTCCTAAAATTGGAAGTCACAATCAAATCTAAGTCCAAACATTTAAGATGAGTTCAGTTTGCATCCTTCATCCTTAGGCTTAGAGAAAGAAAATCATGTTTTGTTTTGTTTTGTTTTGTTTTAAACCTGAGTGGGGTGGGGTGGGGGAAGATCCCTCTAACATGATTACACTTAGATCTTGACTGTGCCAAGCTGGGCTCATTTATTTATTTTTATTAAGGATGCCTCCCCATCCCTCTATTCACCTATTTTATGTGGGGAAATTTCTCTGGGGAGGCATGATTGTAAATTTGGAATTCTATATCTAAATTTGTTGGTAACAGTGATTGGACCATTTGACCCATTATTTTAAGAATGACAAATTCAAACCATAATAATTTCATAAGGTGTGATTGAGAAGGTAGGAGGTTTCTCTACTTTGAAATTCAGCTGTCATTTTTGTTGAGTTTTGAAAGTGTTAGTCTTTTGTTTTTGTTTAATTTTTTTTTTTTTTGCTTTTTGCTGAGGCAATTGGGGTTAAGTGACTTGCCCAGGGTCACACAGCTAGGAAGTGTCTGAGACCAGATTTGAACTCAGGTCCTCCTGACTTCAGGGCTGGTGCTCTAACCACTACGCCACCTAGCTGGCCCTGTTTTTGTTAAATTTTAAAAAGATTTTAGGTGGCACAGTTGATAGAGTGCTGGGCCTGGAGTTAGAATGACCTCAATTCGAATCAGGCTTGAGACATCTATTAGTTGTGGTACCATGGGCAAGTCACTCAACCTTTGTAAAATAAATAGCACCTAATTCACAAGGCTGTGGTGAAGATTAAATGAGATATTTGTCAAGCTCTTAATAAATGCAGGTTTCATTCATTCTAATTCTGCAGACGATATAATGTTCACCACTGGAAAATGCCAATAAGTAGTTTCAGAACTTTTCCACCATTTTTTGTTTTCTATTTTCTTTATCCTTAATATTTTCATATGTTTTGGTAAACAATTTTTTTAAAATGAAAGTTCATTATTTTGGCACAGTGTTTCAAAAGTTGGAGTCTACTTAATGTATTTTGTCATTACTTATGTGTCACTGGAACCAACTAGTAGGTAAGGATTCTTTTTGGTTCTAAGATGTCAAAAAGCGCCTTCATATGGATCTCAGTTCATTGATGTAGGTATGCTCTTTAACAATATAAATTGTAACCCACTAATGCTTTTTCCTTAAGGAAAAAAAAGAAAGTAATTGATACTCACTGTCCTTCCATACAATATGTTGTAACAAAGAAAAACAGGTAATCAAAGTGAACCGATATATAGTAACTCTGTTGGACAGCATACACGTTATAAATATATTTATTGTGTGTGTGTAAGTAAATTTTTTTTTTTTTTTTTGCTTTTGATCCCTCACCTCTTTATTGAGAAGAGGAATAGGTATATTTTACCGTCTCTTTAGGACTGATTTATGATCATTACAATTAATTAAAATTCACCTTTTAGTATGGTATTTTTATATTGCAATTATTGTATTTATTGTTCTGCTTATGTTTATTTCTCTGAATTTCTTGTAATTGCCATTGCTTATTTGATTCTCTTCACATACTGTGATTTATTGAGACATTTCCTAGTTGATGGACCCTGTGGTAGGAACAGTATTCCAGCGCTTCCCTCTTCTGAAAGTTCGTCTAGTTTTTCTTTAAAATACATTGAGACTTTCCTCAGGACTTCATTGGTCTAACAAGCTAAAAGCTCAGACTATTGATGTTACCATAACCTCATTGTCCTGAGCAGAGGTTTCAGATATGGCTGAAACACTCTTAAGTGTGGCCTGAACCAGATGGAAATGTATTTGGGAAATATTCAGTGAAATAGATAAAAATACTGTGAAATATAGATAACATTACATTTGAAAACTAATTCAATATGAAGTTTGCAAGGATCTTTATATATGGTTTGCTGGCTTCTTTTTCTATTTGAGTTTGATATCACTCACTGATCTTTGGATACAAGATAGTGCCAAGAAGCTCCAGGGCACTCTTAATAGTTGGTTGGTAGGTTTGCAACTTAGGTAATATGGGAAACAATTCAGGATGTCCTCAATACCTATTTTTCTTTAAATATTTTTCTGCTCTACATAATAAATAAATAAATATGTATAGTTTTACTCCAAGTGTATTACTTGATTCCAATAATAAACCTTAACTACTATAACATTAGGTGGCATAGTGGGTAGAGTTCTGGGTTTGGAATCAGGAAGACTCATCTTTTCAAGTTCAAAATTTGCCTCACTTAACTATGTAACCCTGGGCGAATCACTTAACCTTGTTTAACTTAGTTTCTCATCTGTAAAAGTAGCTGGAGAAGGAAATAGCAAGCCACTCCAATATCTTTGTCATAAATCCCCAAATGGGGTCATGTAAAGGCAGATGTCTATGTCTAGGCATGAGTCAGGCCTGGTCTAGAACAGGCACACCCATTCTATTTCTAGATTTTTGTGGCTTCATGTTGTATTGGGTGTGTCTGTATAGATAAAGACTTTCTTACCCCCGAATCTGTTTCTCACCATCTCATATATGTTTTGATTTTGGGAGGGGGGGGCAAAGTTCCAAATTGTTTGCTAGAAAGATTGGACTTTTCACAACTCTACCAAGAATGTAGTTTTTTCAATGTTGACTGTCTGTCTTTGTCATTTATCCACTTTTCTAGGTGTAAGATGAAAGTCTAATAATTGTTTTTATATGTATTTTTTATTAATCATTTAAAGACATGTTTTCATATGGTATTTGATTAAAATCAAGTCAATAGGCATTTATTAATTTTCTTTTATAATTCAGTTTTATTTTCAGTTCCAAATTCTCTCCTCCTTTCCCTTTCCCCCATCCATTGTAAGGGCAAGAAAAACAAACTGTATGAGAAATCTATATACTTACACACACACATTCTCTCTCTCTCTCTATCTGTATGTGTGTGTATGTATATGTATATGTATATATATATATTATATGTTATATATAAATTCATATATATTTCTAAATATGGATACAGTGAAGCAAAACAAATTCCTGTTAGCCATGTTCTCCCCTTTCCTCCAATGTTTCTATTAGTTCTTTATCTGAATATTGATAACATGTTTCATTATGAATAATTAGGTATTAATGGTCACTAAATTCTTAGTGCTTGGGATACGAAGACAAAATAGTACTTACAAGATGCCCACTGTTTAATGGAAAAGAATTTTGTGATAATGAAGTCTATGTACAAAGCACTGTGGTAGGGATATGAAAGCAAAACAATCCTTCCTCCCCAAGGAATTTGCATTATGGATAGAGTGGTTGACAGAGTTTAGATTAGTCCCTGGCATATAGTAAACTTAATAAAAGCTCATGGACTTCACTTTAATATTTTCTGGGTATTTTTGCAGCAGCCAGGTTCATCTGTTTTCCTTTCTTCATAATATATAACTGGCCCCCCTTCTTTTCTGCTCATATTTCTTAGCACATTAGCTAATATATTTTTTACACTCTTTGCTTATAATCACCACAAATATTTATTTATTTTTTTTACTTTATTTATTTTTGCTGAGGCAATTGAGGTTGTGACTTGCCTAAGGACACACAGCTAGGAAGCCTTAAATATCTGAGGCCAGATTTGAACTCAGGCAGGTCCTCCTGACTTAAGGGCTGGTGCTCTATCCTCTGCACCACCTAGCTGTCCCAACCACAAATATTTATTAAATATATGTTAATATCTGTTAATTGCTTCATTAAACTGACATTCTAATGACAGACAAAAAAGATGTGTACACTATAAATATGAATTTACTCAATATACATAAGCCATCTATACATAAAATAGGTAATACAAGGTAGTTTGGGAGGGAGAACCCCTGGCATTTGGAAACAAGAAAGACTTGTAGAAGTTGGAGCTTGTGCTGCATTTTGATAGAAGTTGGGTATTGTATAAGGCAAAAGTATGGGGAGAGTAGTTTATGGGAGAATAATAGCAAAGTCACAGAAGTGGCTGGATCTTTGGAGTATATGAGGAGGGATGATATTCAGTGAGATTGGAAAGGTAGATTAGGGCCAAGATTGTCTTAGCCTTCACAAGCTAATCAGTTGAGTTTATTTTAGAAGGAATGACTTAAGGAAAACATGGACAGCACTGTGTGATGGACTAGACTGGTGAAACCCTTTAGGCAGGGAAACCACATACAGTAATCTAAGTGAGGCTTGAACTAAAGTGATAGTTGTGTGAGTGTGAGATTCAGTGTGAAAGATATGGAGCACTAGATTTGGTTAGATATGTAGGTGGGATGAAAGAGAATGGGAGTCCAGCATAATGCCATAAACCCAAGACACTGAAAAAGATGGTGGTATCTTTGACAGAAGTTTGGAAGAAGGTATGGTTTGGAGGAAAGGTAATAAATTCAGTGTCAGGTGTCTGTTTGAAATATCCAGTAGATATTTGATAAGAAAGATTGGAGCTGGATATGTACACTTGAGAATCATCTGAATATGGCTAACTAAGCCTATGGGAACTGAAGGAGGTTACCAAGAGGGGTGGAGAAAAGTTAGAACAAGATCCTTAACATTTTTTGCATCAGGTTGTATTTGGCAGTTTGTTAAACCCTCTATATAGTGAAGACATTTGTGAAAATAAAGATGTAGGTTCTTTTCCTCCCCCTACCCCCACCCCCCTCCTGCCTTTGCACTGTCCATGTTTTTACACTTGGTATAGAAAGAGAAAAGGCTTGGGACAGAACTTCATATATTGCATCTTACCATGTTATTCCATTACCTTTTGGATTATCTGCAGTTTTGATTAGTAAGTTGATTGAATTGCTATTTTGGTTAGATATTTCTTAATTTCTCCTTTGGATAAGAGTACTAGAATTAGTTTATGGAATGCTATAGATTAGAATAATAGTATCTCTTAAGGTCTTTGTTAGTAGACATGTAATTTAATTTTGATAGTTCATCTGAATTTCAGCAAATCTTTTTTTTTCCTTTAAAATTCAGTTTTATTTCTCTTCCTTTCCCCTCTCCTACCCATTGAGAAAGTAAGAAAAACAAAACCCATTGTGCCTGCGCACATAAATATACACACACGTAATCATGAAAAATTTCCTGCATTAGTCATGTTGTACCTCTCCACTCAAGAAAGAAATGGAAGAAAATATGCTTAATTCTGAACTCTTGTCATTTGTTTGTCTGGAGGTAGATAGAATGTTACTTTATCATGAGTCCTTTGAAGTTGTGACTTATTGTATTGATTAGAGTGCTTAGGTCTTTCAAAAATTGCTTATTTTTACAATCTTGTTCTTTTTCCATTTGCTTTATTTTGTATCTGTTAATAGAAGGCTTCCCAGAATTTTCTGAAACCATCCTCTTCATCATTTCTTATTACACGATTGTGTTCCATAACATTCACATACCATAAGTTCATCCATTCCTTAATTCATGGGCAGCCCCTCAGTTTCCAATTCTTTGTCACTAAGAAAAGCTGCTATAAAAGGCTTTGTACATATGGATCCTTTCCCTCTTTCTTTGATCTCTTTGGGGTATATACCTGGGTGAGGAATTGCTGGGTCAAAGGGTATATGTAGAGCTTAATATCAGCAAACCATGTGGAAATGGAGAAATGTCAGCTAGATTTATTTGTAACTGATTAGCAGTGATACCAGTCTATAAGAGACCCCTAGTGCTAAGTCATGGATTTCCATCTTTTTTCTTCAGTATTTTTATTGATGAGTTGGATGACAAAAAAAAAAAAAGTCAGCTGACTTTGCAGTGCCTGTTCTATTTTGCTTTTGGAGAATAGATGATAAAAGAAATTTCTGTGCTATGTTGCACATATTACTTTATAACAGTCTCTTTTTTGGTCAGATTTGCTTAACTATTTCCTTTTATTATAGAGAGTTAATTTGGTGATGGCAGTGGCAATGTGTATGGGCATGGGCATGTGTGTAAGTGTAAACGTAGTTAAAAGAAAAAACAGGAATCAACAAAACTTGCTTTAAAAAAAGCCGCAGATGATACCCTTCTCAATTTTTTACATGCTATTTCAAGGCTTGATAAGCAAACTAATTAGAATATATTACAAAATCATAATCCATAAAAATTTTAATGGGTTGGAACAATAAGTTAAACCTAAATTAAATTGAATATTAAGCATGGTAAAGTTTTGTACTTAGGTTAAAAATAATTCTGTTCACAAGAACAGGATGGGGGAAGATTGGCTTAATTATTTGTGTTAAAAATGACTGAGAGGTTTTTGGTCAAGTAGAGGCTTGGAACGGATGACTGACAAAAGTCATATGTGATCTTAGAATATATTAAATTACAATCCCTGGAATAAGATGTACTTAATCTTGATTAAATCACATCTAGAGTATCATTTCCGGTTCTGGGCACTTTTCAAGAGGGGCATTGAAAACCTAGAATGAATCTAGAGGAAGTTCACAATCACTGTTAAAAAGGGTTGAAAGAGTTAAAGTTGTTCATAGTAGAGAAAAGACTTGAAGGTAGCACAATATATGTTTCTAAATGTTTTAAGTGGTGTTATATAGAAGAGATCAGATTGATTTTGGATAACTCCAGATAGCTTTTGAGTTGAACTCCTACCAGTGAATTGAAGCTATATCTAAGCAGGTTTTATTTTGTTTGTTTCATTGTTTCTCTCTCTCTCTCTCTCTCTCTCTCTCTCTCTCTCTCTCTCTCTCTCTGTGTGTGTGTGTGTATAAAGAAGACATTATTATAATAAAACTCTACAAAATGGAGTGGCCTATCTCTAGAGGTAGTGAATCCTGTATTACTAGAAGTGTTGCACAAAGCATAGATGACTACTTTTCAAGGGTTAGAGAGGGAAATACATTTCTTTCTTGAATCATACATACCGTTTAATGAATCTTTGAATTTTTAATTTGATGATTTTTCGATAAAAATAATAGGCTGTCACTTGAATGTTTCCCAGTAATTTAAAAAAATACATCACTAGTATATAAAGTGTTATATCAAAGTGTATAAAGTCAGGTCCTATTTATTTGTAGTTAAGTTTATGTAGGAGGCATTTTACTTGTCTTGTTTGCCTTGTTTTTGTTTTTGTTGTTCCCTAGTACATTTGGGGAAGAGAGAGAGGCAAGAGGAAACAGTGAATTATCATATTCAATATTTGCATTGTTTCTCCATACTGAACTTTTTTCTGAGTTTCTTAGAGCAACAAGAATTGTCTTTTGTTGTCATGCTTATTCTGGAGATCTCATAGTTTTGTGTAGCAGAGGCCAAAAGTTCTGGTGTGTTTTTTTTTTTTTTTAATTTTAAAATTTTTAAAATTTTTGTTTTATTTTTTTGTAAGGGCATTTCATAGAGGAGGCAGTTTAGTTGTCATTTGCTGTCATTTAAAAAAATTTGATCATTGTCAGTGGATGATATTTTTCTTTACACTAACAACATGTTTAGGAAAACTCAGTCAGTATCTTCCTGTTGCTTTTAAAAATTTGTGTTTTAAATTGGGTCTTGCCTAAGTCAGTATGTAATATATGTAGATAAAATAATAATGAAGATTTATCAAATATCAAGAATTGAAGGCTTTTTGGTAATTTATGCCAAGGTTCTCTTCAGTTACTCTTATGTAATTTAGAGACCTAGCTGGATTTAGAGCCAAAAATAAATTAGCTATCTTCCATTAAAAAAGCAAACAAACAACAACAAAAAAAAACTTTTTCCCCTCCACAATACTGGAAACCTCTAATCTTTAGCAATATTTCTTCAATTTCACAGCACTACATTAATCATACTACTCCAGTACTGTCCAAGAGTAAGGAGAGAGAAATGGAAAAGAAAGATTTGGACAAGTTAAGGGAAAGATCCAGAGAGAGAGAGAAGAAAGAGGACAAGGACAGGAAAGAGCGAAAAAGGGTTAGTGACCTTTTTTAAAACGTATTTTGAAAATGAAAGACATACATATAAGTAGAGCTTTAAAAAACTGCTTTACCTCATAGGTCATTATTTACTTTTTTCTAAAAATTAGTGGAATATCCATTGTATTTTGTTAAAATACACTTCAGAACTTTTAATCTTTTGTAACAAGGAACTTCAGTCTAGTGACTTGATGTTGGCTTTAATAATTTAAAAAGCCAATTCCAAGTAAGTGAAAATATTAGAATTGTTATAGAGTGCTAGATATTATTGATAGCTTGTAACAAAGATTATATGCTTACCCCATAATTCATCTTTGCTTTAGGAGCATTCAAACAATGACCGTGAAGCACCCCAGGACTCTTCCACCAAGAGGCGTAAAGAGGAAAATGGAACAAGTAGGTAGATTTTTCAAATTCATTTGTAAACATCCCCAGACTGAATAGAAAAGGGCTTTCATCATTTTCTTTGCAATTTTAGCTGGTGCTTCAAAACATAGTAAAAGTGAAAGTCCATCAGATTCTCCTCGTTCAAATGAGAAGGACAAAAACAAATCTAAATCTTCAGGCAAAGAAAAAGGCAGCGATGCCATTAAAACGGACAAAATGGAGAAAAGCTCTTCTGGTAGTAAAAAGGTAAATTTTAACACCCCCCCCCCCCAAAAAAAAATAAATTTCAAGCTTAAAAATAAGTCTCAGAATGACTTTAGGGAATTAAAAAAAATTTTGCTACTCA
>JAJPUD010001087.1:49610-80868 GCA_023553655.1 Myrmecobius fasciatus | reverse complement strand
ATTTTGGATTAATTTAACCATTATTCTGTCTCAGATTGTTAGAAAAGTTAGTCTGTAAGGAGTTAATTTCTGAGTTGTTGTTGTTGTTTTGTTTTTGTGTGTGTGTGTGTTTTGGGGGGAGTGGAGGGGGGTTCACTCAGTTGTAACTTTTCCTTGTAATTCTTTCATCATATAGTGTAGTTTGTATTTTTAGCATCTTCTCCAGAATGTATAACTGACTTTTATCATATCCCTCATGTGGAGTTAGGCTGTCTTCAATAACTAATAAATTTTGTTAATTCTAACATAATATTCATGTTAGAGATGTTTATTTACAGTAAAGAGTATAATACATTTCAGAATTCAATAGAGAGAGGATATAATTTTCTTAAACAGTGACATATAGTTATATGTACTCCAGCATAGTTTATAGAAGAGATTTATGGTTTGTGAACAACCTTTGATTTCATCTATACATCTATAGGTTAGTAAATAATTCTCAGGAAGTTGCCCAAGGCACACAGAGGTTAATTGACTTGTCTAGGGTCATTCAGCTTAATCATCAGAGGTAAAGCTTTAAACTTTTTCCTGACTGAGTACTGGCTTAAATTTCTGACCTATATCCGAGATATCAAACATGTGACCTGCCATTACTCTCCAAAATGCAGTCCAAATCAGACAAAAATGTTAATTGGAACATATTTAACAAGATAAATAAAAATACAATAAAACATAAATAGTATTACATTTTAAAGTTAAGTCAGCTTGCAGGCATCCTTGTGTCTAATTTAGTGCTTCCCATTTCTGTTTGAATTAGTCATCATTGCTCTAGGGCAAATCTTATATTTTTTCCACTTGCTACCCCTTTTTGCCCAACACATTTTTACATGACTCTGTGTGTGTGTGTGTGTGTGTGTGTGTGTGTGTGTGTGTGTGTGTAAAATAGGTATGCAAATCAAACTTTTACTGATAATAAATCATAATTTTGTGAATCCCACATTCAATTATGATCTCCTGGGGTTGTGAACCACAGTTTAAAAAGCTAGGCCTTAAATCATGCTTCCTACCTCATTGAGATATTAGTAAATCTCACCTCTCATAAAAATTGGTGGGTGAAATTTTTTTTTTTTTGCATTATTGCTCTACTTAGCTGTTGTATCCTAAGCTTTAGGTGAGTTTATTATTTAAAATTAAGCTTTAAAGTGACAGCTTTTGAGTAGCTTTGAAAGAAAATATTATATAACTAATATCAATGTGGCGTATGGGATGACTTCCATCTTTGTCCTTTACCGTAACTTAATTCTAACACTCCTTATAGGACTCTCGACATGATAAGGAAAAAACAGAGAAAAAAGAGAAACGGGACAGTACAGGAGGAAAGGAGGAAAAGAAGCAATATCCTGTATGTGTTTAATGATAATGGTCACTTGATGTACAGAAAGCCACTAACATTGTTATAGTTTTTCAGAAATTGATTCACTTTTAGGTATGTGCTGCCAATACAAAAATACCTCCTCTTTCCAGCCATGTTTACGAATATATCAGCTTGGATGATTGGGGCATAACAAAATCTGAGAAGTTTTGGGGCCTCTGGAGTCTGTTCTGTGCAGTCAAGTGAAGTGGAGATTGATTGAGGGTGTGTACTGTTCAAGGACAGTATTGTCACTACCACTTGGATGATAATAGTTGGCATTTATGTAGCATCTAAAGGTTTGCAAAGTACTTGTTATCTCATATAATTCTCATGACAACCTTGGAAGGTTAGGAGAGACTGTGACTTGCTCCTCAGGGTGCCCAGGGCTAGTGTTTTGAAGGCAGGATTTGAACTCGGGTCTTTTTGACATCAAGTCCAGCACTCTATCCACTGTGCTTGGGGAAAAAAAGGGAAGAGGAGGAAAAACCTGGGCGGTAGGGGCAATTGAAGAGAAGATTTCTATAATGCAGGCACAGTGGTACTGGTTCCAGGACTCCAAGAAGGGTCAGATGTTTTTGTTGTTGGAGAGACAGGTCACTTTTTCCAAACTCGTTTTCCTTAATGAAAAATCTACTCATAAGTCTTCAGACAAGCACAGATAATGAAGACTTTCGATCAAGGTGAGAGTTTCTGTCCTTTCCCTTTCAAAATAGAAAGATAAAGTGAAATTTTAGTCAAGATTTTCTGTCTTGAAAAATAGGACTCTATGAAATTGTAATTTAAGTACTACTGCTTCTTTTGAGTATAAACATGAAACAAGATTTAATATAGTTGTTTCAGGGTCTTGGGGTTTCTGCTGTATTCCATAGTTTAAAAAAAAAAATTAAATACTAAGATGTGTACCAAAAAGTCCAACTTTATCTGCTCTTGGTGTTTTTTTTTTTTTTTTAACCATTTCTGGATCTGTGCACTATATCAAAGCTTGGTTTTCTTTGCTGAAGGAATAGTTCCTACGACTTCTTGTGCATTGTCACTCTTAGCACAGGTCTAACATTTAATTCTTAATTTTCTGAGCATAATTTTATCTCTCCTACTAGATGTTAAATTCTTTAGAGGTAGGGACTATATCTTAACTCTTTGTAACCTTCCTCAACACTGAGTACAGAAACTTTACATGTAATAGAAGCTTAATTAGAAGTAGAAGTTAAATATTTATTATTAAGCACTTCAAAATTAAATAGATGATTTATTTGGGAAATCATCTACTACATAAACTACTAAAGCATGGCACATAATGGATTTTCCTGTTAACTAATGGGTCCTCAAATTCAGAATTGCTTTTTCATCCTGTTTTGAGTATTCTCTGGCACTGCTGCCATCCTTTTAATTTCATCTTTACTTAAGAGCAATAGGCCTGTCCTAATAGGTCTTTGGGAAGTTTGTCTTTTATCTGTCATCATGTAAATGAGAAACCTATTCTTTTTCTTCTTTCAAAGAGCAGATACAGAAGCACTCATTTCTTTGTGACTTTGGACTACCATCTGCTTGTAGTCACCTCCCAAACTAATTTGTAGTCTTGTGTATTTATCCAGGGGATTCAGTTACCTCTCAGAATTATCACAGAATCTGAGAGTTGAAAGAGACCTCACTGGCCAACTAGTTCAAAACATAAACAAAAGGAAATACCTTATGTGGTCCTCCAGCCTGAGCTTGAAAAGGAAGGAAGGGGAACCTACCACCTCTGCAGGCCATTCCACTTTTGGATAGCTCTGAAGTTTGTTCTAATAACAGATTTTAATTTACTACTTTGCAACTTCTTCTGATGCTAATACATTTGCCAAATAAGAGCTTAAAATATATTTGAAAACAGTTAACATGTTTCCTTCTCCAGGCTAAAGATCCTCGTCGTTTCAACTAATTCTCATGACATAGACTCAAGATTCATCACCCATCCTGGTTGTCCTCCCTTGGACACTATTTTATCAGTGTCTGTAGACCATGGTACCCAGAACTGAACACAGTATTCTAGATAAGGTCTGACATGAGCAGAAAAAATTTTTAAGTCCTCATATTGTTAATATAACCCAAGATCCAAATGGCTTTTTTTAGCTTCTGCGTCATACTGCTTACTTAAATTGAACTTGCACCCCTTTAGAGCATCTGCTTTTTAACCACGACTCCCCTGGTCTTAGGTTTGGAAAGTATATATATATATTTTTTTTTGTACCCAAGTGTAAGACTTTACATTTATCCCAATGTCCTGACCTTTCTTGATCCTTTTAGATCTTGGCAGCACCCACTTAACTATACTTAACATTAAGATGAAACCTCTTGTCTTTCTACTTAAATCTTCTACACTTTAATTTTTCTGTCTGTTATCCCCTTATCCATCACTCCTGAAACTTTGGTCAAGGTTTTCATGTGTAAGTTCCTTGAACATCAAAATTTCATTCCTTTCTTCTCTTGTCACATGATCAAGGATTTTTTTGCTGCCTATTATGTGCCCAGTGCTGTACTTATGTGTCCAAAATGAAGTACAAATATTGATATGAACTAGATCTATAAAATGCACAAATAGGAATTATTACTTTTATGTAAATGAAATATATAAATTCAGATTTCTTAAACTTTTGCATTTTATGTTAAACTGAAGTTAAAAACTTGTATAATTGAGTTAATGGACTTTTTTTCTAAACTAGTTTTTGAAATTCTGAGACTGTACTTACTTGAAGCATTATTAAAACTTGGGGAAAGTCAAATTTTCTTTTCCCCTTCCATACTTATTTCCTTGGTATTCAAACTTGTGTCTGACAGCTGTCTGTCTCCTCATCTTTCTTTGGAAAAAGCGGTAAAATGATACCATGTTTTTGTCTACTTTGTTCTTAGGTATGTTCTCTATTTTTGGCAAATCTATTGACCCTTTGGAATGTTTTATCTGAAAATATTCCAAGTTTTATAATTCTTTTACACTATTGTTTTTTTTATAACATACCTCAGCATTATAAATGACTCTAATGGCTTTTAACACTGAAATAAAATAAAACAAACAAAAAATTTGTCAAGAGTATGATTACCATCTTCCCCATAACCCATCTTATCAGTGTCATTTCTTTGTTTCTTTCAGGTGAAATGGAAAGATTGTCATCTTTGACCAGAAATGTCTTTTCCTAAGTAGATGGCACAGAAATTTGTGAACAGAGGACCCATCTACATCTCCTTAAATTATTCAGTTTTCTGCTTTATTTTCCCCATGCTGAAAGCCTAAAAGTTATTGAGTTGTGCATTTCTGTATTTTAACTTGTTGCTTAGGTTCTTACACATTTATTTTCAGTACGTGGCTGAAAGTTACTTATTCCCTATTTTTTTTTAGCACAATGTGCTGCAAACAAACAGTTGCCATGGAGCAAAGGAGGAGGTTACATGTGTACTAGAATTTCAGTTTAGATTGTCTAAATACTGCCTGGGTTTAGTCATTTTGTCAATTTTCAGTGCATTCTTTTTATTATTGGAAACAAAATAAACAGCTGTTTAACCGTTAGTTTTGAAGTTACCTCATTGAAAACTTTTTTTTAATTTATTATTTGGCCTGTTTTTAATATCAGTGACTAAAAAACAAGTGGGTAGTACTGTTCCATGAAGTCCTTAGGTATCTTATGTTTATTATGTGTACAACATTAAGACTTATTTAATTAGAAAGAAAAGTAGTTCAGCTGTCATTTGCCCCATAACCTTTTTCTTTGTCCATAATGTTTTTAGAGAAATTGGGAAAAAAGAATTCCTCAAAAAACCAAAATTAATTAAGCTTCATTCAGTTCTTCCACTACAGGAACTTTTTAATCACTTAACTAGTCTGAAAAGTTTCATAATGGTATTAAAATTTTTTTTTAATCTACTGAATTCTACCAGTGTAACCTTTTTTTCTAAATAAACAATAGTTTTCTCAATGAGTTGTAAATCTTTGTGTGTATTGTTGCTTTCTCAGTTAAAGGTGGGTCCAGGGATGTCCATCCATTCATGTACACACACACACATATATACATTTCTTACTTCAACCATTCTCCCATCCTCTCACTTCAGTAGAAAGTGGTTTTTTATCCTGATTGCTGCAAGGTCATCTTTTACATTTGATAGACTCAGGAAATCGGAGTAGTTTGAAAGTTTGTTAATCTGTATGATAGGTGGTACGTTTGTGTATTTCTTGGAACCAGAGATTTATTTATATTGAAACCTTTTGAGAGAAGTACAAAGTTACATGAGAAAGTCCTGAAATATTAAGATTAGTTGTTACTAAGATGAAAAATGTATTCTAAATCTTGAGAGAGCTTTGAAGGCTAAAGTTACTATAACTTTAAAAATAGGTGAAGAAAAGAATATTTTATGGGAAAGGTATAATGAAGCCTTTTTATATTCATAAGGCATAAACAAAAATGATTTCAATTCTGATATAAAACTCGGTAATGGTGACTATTTCAAAATCACAAAGAAATAAGTAGTCTGAGAAGTAATTTCAGTAATAGCTTTGGGTCTCTGATAATCAGATACTGATCTTGAGTTTGGCTTGTACTCCATTATTACTAGTTTCTCTGCCAAAATGATTGCTATGCTGGACAAGGGATAATTAACATCTCCTCATTCTTAAAATTTACCAGTGGTTACCAGTTCTTTTGCCCATCAATTTTTTGATCAGTTGGTAATGACTTTTCATTATTATAGGTTGTGGGACAACTGGGAGTAAATTGAGGATGCTTGAATTGAGGGATCAAGGTAAATGTGTCTATTGTGAGCATTTATCTTCTCTGTGTAAAGGCTATACCTTCCAGAATTGCATCTCTCCTCCTGGGTTGAATATATAGGTCCTTGCAGAGGGCCAGCACTTAGGGTATAGGGTGGGAAAAGGGAGGGACTGTGCTAAATTCTAAACCAGGTTTCATGATGAAAGAGCCACTTACTCTCTGCAATACTACTTTATTAATTAATGTTTTTAAGTGAAGTGTAGTAGAAGGCACCTACCACCAACAATAGAAACAATACATGGAGACACTGGGATTTGGTTCGAGATCTAAAAGATGTGATCATGAAGTGGTATACAGAATGGAGAATCACATTTAGAACTCTAGAAACTACCTCCTGTAAGGGACTCTTGAGGTCTTATTCCTTCATATTGTGAGAAGATAAGTAGTTAATATTTTATGAATGACATAAATTAAGAAGACAGTTGATCATTATCTGCTAAGCACCTATGCTCTGCCCAGCACTATGCTAAGTTCTTTGGAAAGTTGGGAGGAGAAGGAAGTGAATTAAAATTTCTTGGAAAGGCTACTACAAAAGTGTTTTCTATATGCTAAGAAGTGAGGGATAAGGGGAGGAAAGATTTTGAACCATAGTTCTCAGCAGGTTCTCATCAAGAGGAGGGGGAATTTGTTTGTTTTTAACTACTTACTTATCTACTTATCTACTTCAAGGAAGTGGTGACCTAAAAAAGATGATAAAAATCAATACAAAATAGAGAAAAGCACAAACTTAGCAATAACCTTAAATGTAAATAGGTTAAGCAATCTAGTAAAATTCAAAGTGGCAGAGCAGGTAGGAAAAAAAACCCAAGAACTTGTTGCATTTAAGAAACATCTGAAAAATAAAGATACCCAATGAAAAAATGGGAGAAGTCTATTTTTGAAAGTAGAAGAAAAGCAATCTGTGGAGAGATTGAGTTGGGGAAGGGCTAGGTATTGAAGAACATTTCCTTAGTAGTTGAGAAAGGATGGGATTTGTAGACTCTTCAAGGAGAAAGTATTACCTCAATAAGCCAGAGAGAAAGCGTTGAAAAAACAATAGAAAGATCACAGCTGACAAAGAAAGGGGGGACAGTCTTTCTGTCTGGATGACCCTTTTAATTTTAATAAACTCGAGTTGGAAAAGGTTCAATCACTACCACATACTGTCCAAACTAACTGTGTAATGTTAGGGGTAGGAGAGGATTTGAATTCTGCTTACTTTGCATCTCCCTAGCTAACACCCCCTTCCCCTCTCCCCTACTGCACTAGACACCCTGGAAGAGAAGAGCAGGCCTGTCTGCTAACAAGATACATGCTTGCCAGAGGAACCTCCCACCTCTACCTCCATGACCTGCCCTGTTCCCTAGGCTGTCAACGTGGAAAGATAGACCCAGCTTGGACTCAACTTTTTCTGGAACTCCCCTTGGAAACAACTTCTCTCTCCATTTGCCACCCACTGTTTTCATTAAGATTTCTTGTGTCACTATTTCTGTAAAAATCATTTGACATTAGGAAAAAACTCCCTTGCTATGTCCACATGTGTTTTCACTCCGATTTCTTAATCCAGCTCTATTCATGGCCCAATCCAGCCTTCCACTGTGTTCTCTGGAATCCTTATTCAAAAACACACAAAAAACCCCCAACAACCCAAAAACCTTCCCGTTCTTCTTGGTCTCTCACACTCTTCTCCCCCTCTTCCCCCCATCATTAGCCTTTAGTGGTTCGCAATTCCTCTCTGTCAACACATCTCTAGTTATTTTATCCAGCACTTTTCTTACACCTGCCACATTGGTTCTGGAAGAAGATTTGGTTCTTCATGGTCAGTTCATTTACCTGAAAGGGAGGTTCCTCATTTGAAAATTTCCTCTACCAATGATAAATCATAAGTCATTTTATTATTGATGCTTTGATGTTTGAAACTTACTGCAATATTTGGAACTCTTAATAGAAAGCCCCAGGATCTCCTAGGCACTAAATGAATTTAAGTGAAAACAGTCCTTTTTCTGGAAAATGAGCAAGTACCTAAACTCAATTACTTAGAACCAACTCATTTTAATGAAGTGTTAAGTAACCTAATATGGTGCAAGGGAAATGCCATAAAAAATGTCATCATAGATGTTTGGCCAGAAAAGATGGCGGGCTGGACATGTGACTTAGGACAAGGGATAACCAACCAATGGACAGCCCAGTGGCCCATGGTATCCACACAGTATCGAGAAAAGACCCCTACTGTATTAGGTGGGAACCCCTCCCCCCCACCTCTTTATGGGAACATATGGAAAAGACTCACCCAGTATGAAAAAGTATCGACTATCATTACCATCAAAATAACCCAAGAAATAAGTGTAAATGTTTGCCAGAGTACTGAATAATTTTTTCTCATTAGATGGAGAATGAACTTACCCTTCCTTTTAAGATTTCTTCTTGTAATGCTCTATATAGTTCCATATCTCTCAGCCTAGTAGCCTGGACTTATATAGTTTCTCCCTGAATGATATATAAAAATAGGAAATATGTAAGTACAATACAAAAAGTTTATTCCAAATTACCAAAGGTCTGTTAATTGTTAATTCTGATAGTCTCTTCTCAATTCTTTAACTATTTGCTGTATTTGACTTGTTTGACCACCTGGGTTTTCCTGGTTTTCCTCCTACTTCTCTGACCACTTATCACCTTCATTGAAAATTCCTAGGAACTCTTTTCCTTTCACTTCTTAACTCTCCATCCTGGTTTCTGATCTCATCATTCAATTGAAATTACTCTCTCCAGTGTTACCAATGATCTCTTAAGTGCCAGATCTAATGGTTTTTTTCTCATTCCTTATCCTCAAACTCTCTTGTATCCTTTGACACTTGATTACTCTCTTCTTGATACTCTCTTCACTCTGGGTTTTTGTGACTCTCCTCTGGTTTACCTTCTACAAGTCTGTTTCTTTTTAGGATCCTTTGCAGGAACTTTATCTTGTCACCTGCTAAATATTTGTCCCTAAAAAACGTATTCTGATCCCTTTTCTGTTTACATTCTATATACCACTTGGAGAACTCACCAGCTCCCATGAATTCAATGATCATTTCCCATGCATATGATTCTCAGATTTGTCCAGCCCTAACCTCTTCCCTGACCTCCAGTCTTGCGTCTTCAAATGTCCTATAGAAATCTTAAACAACATAATTCAAAATATTATCTTTCCCCATACTCTCCCCCTTTTCCCATCTTTCCTACTTCTGTTAAGGGCACCATTGTCTTCCCAATTCCCTGGACTCACTATCTCAGCATTATCTTCAGTTCACTTGCCCTTATAATATTCAATTTGTTGCTAATTTCTATTATTTCTGCCTTCAAAACATCTTGTGTATGTAGTCCTTCTTTTCTCTGCCACCACCTTGAAGGATTTTATCACTTCATGCCATAGTCTACAGATTGCTGTCTTTGCTTCAAATTTTTCCTTATTCCAGTTCAGCTTCCACTCATGTCACATTCCTTCCTAAATGTCACTACTAAAGTACAGGTCTGTCACCATCCTTTTTTTTGTGATATATATATATATATTATTAAAGCTTTTTATTTGCAAAACATACATGGGTAATTTTTCCACATTGATCCTTGCAAAGCCTCTTATTCCACATTTTCCCCTCCTTCCCCCAACCCCCTTCCCTAGATGGCAGGTAGTCTAATACATGTTAATTATGTTAAAATATATGACAAACCCTATATATGTATACATATTTATATACAGTTATTTTTCTGTACAAGAAAAATCGGATCTACAAAGAAAAAAAACCTGAGAAGAAAAACAAAAAGCAAGCAAACATCAACAGAGTGCGTGAAAATGCTATGTTGTGGTCTGCACTCAGATCCCACAGGCCTCTCTGGGTGTATATGGCTTTCTTCATCACTGAACAATTGGAACTGGTTTGAAACATCTCATTGTTGAAGAGAGCCATGTCCATCAGAATTGATCATCGTATAGTCTTGTTGCTGTGTCATCCTTTTCAATAAATTCCTGTGTCTCTTTATAGTCTCCAGGATCAAATATAAAATCCTCTATTTGACTCTTTAAAGCCCTTCAAAACCTAGCACTTTCCTAACTTTCTAGTCTTCTCATTCCCTTCCATGTACTCATTGATCCAGTGAAATCATCTTTTTACTATTCCTTGATTATGGGCATTTTCACTGGTTGTCCTCTATACTTAGAATTTTCTTCCTCTACCCCCTCTTTTCTGGCTCCTAGCCTCTCTGGTTTTGTTTTTTAAAAAATTTTAATAATATTTTATTTTACCAAATACATGCATATTGTTTTCAATGCTTACCTTATCTTTGCAAAACCTTGTGTTCCAAATTTTCTGCCTCTCCTTCCTTTTCCCCTTCCCAAGAGAGCAGCCAATCCAATATAAGTTAAACATGTGTAATTCTTGTAAATATATTTCCATATTTGTAATGTTGCACAAGAAAAATCACATCAAAAGAGGAAAAAAATGAGCAAAAAACCCGCAAACAAACCAAAAACCAATTAATCCTACCTCCCAAAAAAGAAAACCAAACAGCAAAAAGGTGAAAATACTATGCTTTGAACTACATTCGGTCTCCATAGTTCTCTTTCAATGTGGGTAGCACTTTTTATTAGAAGTCTATTGGAATTACCTTGAATCATGTCATTGCTAAAAAGAGCCAAGTCTATCACAGTTGACCATCACAAGATTGTTACTATGTACAATGTTCTCTTGGCTTTACTCACTTCACTTAGCATGAACTCATGTAACTCTCCAGGCTTTTCTGAAATCAGCCTGCTCATCATTTTTTTAGATTTAAAAAAAATTATTTTTCATTAAAGCTTTTTATTTTCACAACATATGCATGGATAATTTTTCAACATTGACCTTACAAAACCCTGTATTTGAATTTTTCCCCCTTCCTCCCCATTCCCTCCCCTGGATGGCAAGTAATATCATTTGTGGACTGACTCTGCCATTGGATTGGGAGATTCTTGAGAGGACAAACTGTCATTTGCCTTTCTTTGTATTCCCATTTTGGATTTAACATATATTTTACCATGTTTAACATATATATATATATATATGTATATATATATATGTGAAAATACTATGTTGTGATCTAAGTTCCCATAGTCCTCTCTCTGGATACAGATGGCTCTTTTCCTCACAAGATCATTGGAACTGGCCTGAATCATCTCATTGTTGAAGAGAGCCATGTCCATCAGAATTGATCATCATATAGTCTTGTTGTTGCCGTGTATAATGATCTCCTAGTTCTGCTCATTTCACTCAGCATCAGTTCATGCAAGTCTCTCCAGGACTCTCTGAAATCATTCTGTTGGTCGATTCTTATAGGACAATAATATTCCATAACATTCATATACCATCACTTATTCAACCATTTTCTAACTTATGGGCATCCACTCAGTTTCCAGTTTCTTGCCATTACAAAAAGGCTGGCACAAACATTTTGGCACATGTGGGTCCTTTTCCTTTTTTTATGTTGTCTTTGGGATACAGGCTCAGCAACACTGCCGGGTTAAAGGGTATGTACATTTTGATAACTCTTTAGGCATAGTTCCAAATTGCTCTCCAGAATGGTTGGATCCGTTCACAGTTCCACCAACAATGCGTCAGTGTCCCAGTTTTCCCACATCCCCTCCAACATCCATCATTATCTTTTCCTGTTATCTTAGCCAATCTGACAGGTATGTAGTGGTACCTTAGAGTTGTCTTAATTTGCATCTCTGATCAGCAGTGATTTAGAGCACCTTTTCATATGAGTAGAAATGGTTTTAAATTCTTCATCTGAAAATTGTCTGTTCATATCCTTTGACCATTTATCAAATGGGCAATGGCTTGAATTCTTATACATTTGAGTCATTTCTCTGTATATTTTAGAAATAAGACCTTTGTCAGAACCCTTGAATGTAAAAATTGTTTTCCAAGTTTATTGCTTCCCTTCTAATATTGTCTGCATTAGTTTTGTTTATGTAAAACTTTTTAATTTAATATAATCAAAATTATCTATTTTGTGATCAATAATGATCTCCAGTTGTTCTTTGGTGACAAATTGCTTCCTCCTACACAGATCTGAGAGGTAAACTGTCCTATGTTTTTCTAATTTGCTTATAACATCATTCTTTATGTCTAAATCATGAACCCATTTCGACCTTATCTTGGTATACGATGTTAGATGTGGGTCATTGCTTAGTTTCTGCCATAGTAGTTTCCAATTTTCCCAGCAGTTTTTGTCAAATGTCAGTTCTTATCCCAGAAACTGGGGTCTTTGGGTTTATCAAACACTAAATTGCTATAGTTGTTGACTATTTTGTCCTGTGAACCTAATCTCTTTCACTGATGGACTACTCTATTTCTTCTGCTCACTTCTTATGTAATAATTCCATTACCTTCATATAATCATAACTTATTCAGCTGTTTCCCAACTGATGGGCATCCATTCAATTTCCAATTTCTTCCTGGCTTTCTTTAAAACCCAGAGAAAATTCCATTTTCTATAAAAATCCTTTCCCAGTTCCTCTTAATGTTACTGCTTTCTCTTTGTTGATTATCTCCAGGGTATCCTGTATATGGTTTGTTTGGGCATCTAGGAGGCACAGTGAATAGAGCACTGGGCCTGAAGTCATGAAGGCGAGTTCAAACGTGGCCTCAGATACTTCCTGGCCTGGGTGAGTCACTTAACTCTGTTTCCTTCAGTTTTCTCCTCTATAAAATGAGCTGGAGAAGGAAATGGAAAACCCAGAAAACCCCAAATGAGTTCATGAAGAATCAGGCATGACTGAACAACAAACAGATTGTTTGTACATAGTTGTTTGCAGGTTGTCTCCCTTATTGGACTGTGAGCTCCTTGAGATCAGGGACTGTTTGTCTTTCTTTGTATTCTCATAGTTTAGCACAATGCCTGGCACATAGTAGGTATTTAATACTAATTTTGCTGGCTCCTTATCCACATCATGCCCCTTAACTTTGTGTATTCTCTGGGATTTCTGTCATATGCCCTTTTTTCTCCCTGTAACAGGAGTTTTTAACTTTCATCCCTACCCCTCCTTTCTTCCCCCCACCCCCATCATGGGCCTCATTGGCAATCTGGTGAAGGCTATGACCTCAGTGATATTTAAGGAAATACTAAATTTTGCTTAGCAGTTAGTGAGAATAAAGATGTAATTTTTTTTTCTGTTCAAGTTCACTGATCTCTTGAAATTTATTCACAGACCCATTAGGGTTATCCTTGGTTAAGCAATCCTGCTCTTTACTATCTCTTTTGGTAATCTAAGTTACCACTTAGTAACTAGTAATCTAGTTACTAAGATCATCTCCATGCAGCTGATTCCATAGATCTATATATCCAACCTCACTCATTTTTCCAAGTTCCAGTATAGCATCACCAGTTGTCTTTGGCACGTTCCACATGGATGTTCCAGTGATTTCTTAAGCTCAATTTGTCCCCAAATGACTTGTTTTATTTTCCCTCATTTGAAACTCTCAAAAAAGTCTCTCATTCTTCCTATTTTACAAACTTGGCATTAATCTTCACTCCTCTTTCCCCTGATCTCAAATATCTGATCAATTGTCACATTTTGCCATTTCTACGTCTACAATATCCTTTACATCCAACCTCTTCTCTCTACTTTATATAGCTATCAGCTTACTTCAGGTGTTCCTCATCTCCAGCCTGAATTATTGCAAATGCTTCCTGCTTCCCTCTCCCTCTAGTCTATCCTACACATTACTGCCCGTGATTTTCCTTAAGTACAGATCAAATTGTGTAACTCCCCTATTTGACCAATTCCAGTGGCTTTTTAAAAACTGCTTCTTAGGTTAAAATATAAACTGCTTTTTAAAGTTTTAATACAACCTTGCCTCAAACTGTCTTTCCAGCCTCAAAGGACATGACTCCCCCTCTCACACTGTGGCAGCCAAACTAGCCTTCCACTGTTCCTTGTATATGACACTTCACCTTTTTATTTCTATGTGTAGGGACCTCAACATCCCAAGCTCTCTAGCTCATATGTGGTGAGAGCTATTATGTTTCTGGAAGGGAGACAGAATAGACATCTCTAGACTCTTCTCCCTTCCTTCTTCAAAGGAGAAAGTGTTCTGGGATAGAATTATATCTGCTTCCTTAAATATTTTTAGTCTGTGGGATAGGACTGTGTTGGGAGAAGCAAGTTCCATATCCAAGGTTTAACCCCTTTCTTACCAAATACTAGTTCCACAATGAATAGTAAAGAAACTCATTTGTCTACATCACAGTAAAACAAATCAGGGAAGGTATACGTAGGAAAATATAGTAGACAGAATCAAAAAGATCTCCTGTTGCAACACAATAACTCAGCTCAACCAAGAGAGATTGTCCTTGGTCCCACCCAAGGGAAAACTCCCTGGAGTCTTTAGAGTAGCAAGCTGAGAATAGGAACGTGATGACCACCAGATCCTCTCAGGTCTTCGAAGAGTCTCTTCCTTGAGCATCCTGAAGTGGGGTTAGCATTGCCCAACTTTCTTCTTAAAGCTGGAGGCCAGAAATTTCCAAATGACTCGATTCTCTAAGAGGCCCTGAAGATTGAGGTGTCCCGAAAAGGACGGCCACTTGAAGAGTCCCCCAAGAAGACTGAAGAAACCTGGAACTCTTCACTTCTACCAATAAGGATAGAAAGTCCCATCCCAATGAACTGAGACAGAGATTACATTTGCATTTGTGCTAGCTGTCACATATGTCTGGCATGTGTTCCCTCCTCTGTTTTTAGACTCCTTTAAGACACATCTCATGAAAATTGCTTGTTCCCTGCCTTGTGTTTAACTGTGAGTATATTTGTATATATTCTCTTCATATTTCTTCTACATATACTTAAATCTGTACACAGGAATATAGGAACAAAGATTTAGAACTAGAAATGAACATCTAAATAGGGATCATTTTGTTCTTTGTATTTGTATCTTCAGCAGCTAGCACAATGCCTGGCACATGCATAGTAGAAGCTTAGTAAATGATTGCTTGATGGATTATCCTGGACTTTAGACCCAGTGGAGATAACAAGGAATCCTTTGAATTTCTCTCTGTGGTAGGTGAGTTATAGGAGAAAAAATATTGTTCTGTATAGATGATCCAATTATATATCTAATTGACTACAAAGACCAGGATATGTATTAGAGACAAATGTTGATGACTAAAGAAGTGGAAAAAAGTGGCAACAGTCACCATTGTTGTAAAGATCAGAAAATCCATTAGCTTATTCACATTACCCAGAAATCGAGTCCATTCATCAAAAGTTCTACTTAGCCATATCTTAAATACATATGAAAATAACAATGTGTAGATGATATTGTGTCATTCACTTCTTACACATCAATATATGTTATTGTTCAATAATAGTATATCATGTGTTATAAAATTAAATATATTAGCATATATACTTATAGATATATATATATCTAGATGATTAAATGTTGTATATGCATGTCTAAATACACCGCTTTCTGTGTTATTAACTTATAACATATGGGCACATATAACTATCTTGTATGATCAAATTATTAACCATATTATCAAATGTGCACATATACACATTTGGTGATTGAATTACTAAATGCATGTATAACTACATTAAATACTATTAAATGAGCAAATCTATATCACATGTTTATATAAATATTACATTTTAATGGAAACCTCAGCAATACTGCCTCTTCCACTTAACATGAAGCTTCCATTATTGCAATTCTTTAGTAGCTTATCTCTTATAACCTCCCGGAAGCATGGTTTAAATGTTTAATTCCTTTTTTTTTTTTTTTTTTTTTTGCAGAGGCAATTGAGGTTAAGTGACTTGCCCAGGATCACACAGCTAGGAAGTGTTAAGTGTCTGAGACCAGATTTGAACTCAGGTCCTCCTGACTTTAGGATTGGTGCTCTATCTACTGCGCCAACTAGTTTAATTCTTTAAAAAGTAGTGCAATATTTTTAGGTACAACATATCAAAGCCAAAGCTATTTGTTTGGGTCTAGAGAGTAGAAGCTAATTGGTGCTAATTGAGAATGGTTGTGTATTTACACAGACACAAGTAGACATGGCGATTAGGAATGCCAGGGTGCAGACCACAAAGAAAGGAACAAGAAAAAGGAAAGATATGGCTCTTGGAGGAGACTTGAATGTAAGCTTAGCTTTCTTCTTGTCTGATTTAGAGTATATACATAGGCAGGTGAATCAGGAAGCTAAGAAACTTTTACTCCTTGGAGAGACTTTCTATAGAAAGACTAATTGGACTATTATGATTAATTATATCCATAGTCCATGCAAAAGTTGATGAGGGCCTGACCTTAGGATGCTGGTTTTGTTGTATGTTTTATAGAGGAGGAAGAGAAGAGTAAAAGGACTTGCTTAAAATAATCTGTTGTTCTGTATAGATGATCCAATCATACATCTAATTGACTACAAGGACCAGGGCCTGTATTAGAGACAAATGGCGATGGCTAAAGAAGTGCAAAAAAGTGGCAACAGTCACCATTGTGACAGTTTGAAATGGGGGTTGGGGAATGGGTAGGGAAAGTAAATATGGTCATAGATGTGAAGGAACCCCTTCATTGTGATGAAGTCATGAAACTGAGTTCTGGAAAGTCTTGTCTTCTCTCTCTAATTTCACCTGAGCTCCTGTCAGTTATCACGAATTGCCTATTGTATATTTTAAATTAAAAGTCCCAAAGGTACCTCAAATTTACCAAGAGAACTCATCTTCCCTTTCAAGCCTACCCCACTTCTGAACTTCCCTATTTTTGTTAAAAGCACCAGCTCATTTTAGCAATCTCAGCATCATCCTTGATGGCTCACTCTCACCTCTTACCACATTTCCAATCAATTGCCAACTCTTAGCATTTCTACCTTCATAACATTTCTCATGTCATCTCCCCACTCACATAAGCCATTACCCCTACTTTAGGGTCTCATCACTTGTTGACTGGACTGTGAAAATAACTTCCTCTTTGCTCTCTATGTCCGACATCTCTCCTCACAGCAATTCATCCTCTCTTCAGCTGCCAAAGTGATTTTTCCTAAAGTTCAGGTCTGACTGCATCACCTTCCCGGTTTAATGAACTCCAATGGTTCTCTTTTACTTCCAGAATCAAATATAAAATCTTATGTTTGGTATTTAAAGCCCTTCCCAACTTAGCCCTATCCTACTTTTCCAGAATTATCTATTATTTTTCTCCATATACTCTTCTGTCCAACCAAACGGACCTTCTTGCTGTACCTTATCATAACACTCTGTATTCTCTCTTTAATAATTTTTAAAACTCATCTTTCTCTAAAGATTTTTTTATACAACTTAATAATTTCCATTGGCCATTTTCTTATCATTCCCTGTTTCTCAAACATCCCTACACTATGCCTTTTTCTTTTGGGCCATCATCATTTCCTCTCCACTGGAGCCTTGGACTCCTCCCTTGCAAGCACTCTGGACTCTTCTTGGTAGGCTTTTGCTTTATCTCGTCTTGATCCAGGCATACATCTCACTACCTGACCATCTCCATGCCATCCACCTCTCCCACGTATCCATGTTCCTTTTATGTGCCATTTTCACTGATTGGACTGCATGCTCACTAAGGCCAATAATTCATGTTTGCTGGTTTGTATTTGTATTCTAATGCCGAGTGCTTGGCAGATCCCTTTTTTTAAGGCAGTTGGGGTTAAGTGATTTTCCTAGAGTCACATGGCTAGTGCCTGAAATCTAATTTGAACTAATATCCTCTACAATGCTACCTAGCTGCCCTGCAAATAGCTCATAATAAATTCTCTCGTTATCTACCTACCTATCTTTTTCTACCCACCTATATATTTCTATTTATGTATTTATCTACCTATGTATTTATCTTCCTCAATCTATATATCTGTCTCTATGTAGCTTTGTACCTCTCCATCTCTTTATTTATATTGCTACCTGTCATTCTGCCTTGCTCGATGTCTTTGTACTGGCTTTCCCTGCTGCCTGGAATGCATTTCCTCTTTACTTCTGCCTCTTGAAATTTTTTATTTCCTTCAAGACTCAGTTGAATTTTCATGAGATCGCCAACAGGCCATTCCTGATATCCCCAGATGCCATGGACCTTTCCCTGAAAGGTTTCTTTGTTTCTGCCTTCTATATACATACAAACAAACTTATATAAATATATATATATATATATATATATTTGTGTGTATGTGTGTATATATGTATGTATACATACATATGTATATGTTGTCTCTTCCATTAGAATATAAACTCTTAGAGGGCAAAGACTAGTTAATTTTTGATCTTGTATTCAGTGCCTGGAACATAATAGGTGTCAGATTTGGAATCAGAGGCCTTTCCTTGGTTTAAATCCCTGCTGTGACCCTTACTTGCTCTTGGTCTTGGGCAAGTGACAACCTTTACAAGTCTTAGCTCTGCAAATATGAAAAAAGGGGCTGGATTAGATCATAGGAGCATACATTTGGAATAGAAGTGATCTCATGGAGGTCACTAGCTTCATTTTGCAGATGAGGAAACTGAGACCCGGAGAGAGTGACTTTTCCAGGCTCATATAGCTAGGATCAGAGGTGGTATTCAAATGTAGGTCTTCCTTATAATAATCACTAAGGGCCCTTCCAGTTCTAAAGTTAGGTTCTCATGAACCTCATACATTTTCTTTTCATAGTAGTCATACATGCCCACTTGCCTGGAAAACTTCTCGGATTTTGTTCATGCTTATCTAGTTACCTTGTCTGACTTGAGGCAGAGAGCCTCATCATCCCATGCTCAAGAGGAATAGCTTTGTTTGCAGGAGTCTGAATCTCTCACACTGTTCTTTCACTCTTCTTAGAGCTGGAAGTTTGGAGATGGAGAGTCATTTGATATGCGACAGAAGCCAGCTCTCCAGCCCTCCTTCCTGAACATGACTAATGGAACTCTGTCTCTGCCTAGGGGTCCAATCAGGGTTCCATTTTTCTCTTTTCAAACAGAGGAGTGTGGATATTCCATGCACCTACTGCATCTGAAAAAAGGAGTTTCCAAGGTGAAAGGGCTCTTTTTCTTTTATGTTTAAATCATATTCTGCCTTAGTGCATTTTAAATAGAATCCAGCAGATCAAAATTCAATTTGCGCAGTGCTTCTGAGGACGTGTCCAAATTGTGCTGTGTTTGGATGTCCATTTCAGTTGACATCTGATTTATATTTTCAGGCTAAGCAAACCCTTCAAGTGCTGAGTGGGCACTCAGAAGAAAGACTGCTATTTCTCCCATCCTGATTTCAGCAGCTGGGTGCAATTTGAAGTCTTTCTCCTCAGATGATTGTGCGTGGTGTTTCTTATTTATCCACTGTGAGTTCGAGATGGTGGCATTTGGAGCCAAGGAATACAGGAAAGGTAAGCTAAGGCAGGTTTTTCCTGTTTTTTCACAAAGTAGCTTTCCTAAAAATTTTTCCTTTCCCTCTATGGACACATATAATAAGGGGCCCTTTAAAAACAGTGGATTATAGGATTAAAGTTCAAGAGCTAAGAGAGCTGTTGGAGGATCCCATAAAGTTCAACCTCCTCAATTTTACAGATGTAAAAAATGAGGCGCGAGAGGTTAAGTGACTTGCCACATCAAGTACAAGGGAGGATTTGAACCCAGATTCTCACAAGTGCAAGTTCAGTATCCTATTCAACAAAACATACCACCCCTTACTCTGGAGTCCCTTGCTGTTTTTTTCAGGATGGGTATGGGGCAATCAATTCTGCAAATCGTCACTTGAGGTCCTCAGTACAAAACCCTACTACTCACAGACCTGGCAAATGATACAAATCAACTAGACGCGTATTTCATTAAGACAGAACAGTAACATTGACAAGGAGGAAATGATCAGGTCAATCTAGCCCTACACAAATAGGATTATAATATAATCCCCAGCACAACAAGGGAGGAAAAACTATTGTTTCACTGATGGAAAGTGAGCAACCTCAGAGTACATGTCAATGGGGAAAGAACTGGTTCCCTGAAGACCATTCATGCAACTGGTGATCAAAATTGGGATTCATTAGTGAAACAGATCTCTGAAGCTCTTTAGAGTTACCTTCATCTTGCCTCTGGACTCTGACTTTTCATATGATATTTCATATGATAGTTGGAGCCCAAACATGATGGATTTGGCCTACAGCTTTAGCTTTCTTACACAGTAGGCCACGTCACATGACACTACACTGCTTCAGCTTGGCTGTCCAACCATGGCAATCCTGAAACACCTAAAGTTTCCCCAAATGTTGTACTCAGCCCCCTTTCCATCTGGATCCCCATCAGGTAACTTTGGTACCCCCTTCCAAAATCCACAGTTTCTGACACAAGTCTTGAATCCTGAAATAATTCTTGTGAGATTTTGAAATCCAAGGATTTGCTTTAATGAATACTAACTTGTTGCCTCTCTCTCTCTCTCTCTCTCTCTCTCTCTCTCTCTCTCTCTCTCTCTCTCTCTCTTTTTAACGGGCAAATAAGGTCAGATGGGAACCATCCATTATTGGTATTACAACTCCCTCATTACATTCTCTTCTTAGGAAACACTTTCTGTTCCTTCAAATCCCAGCAGGCACAGAGTTACATCTGTTTGTATACATCAATTAAATTACAAATAGTGTCATTACAGTCAATGACCTGGACACATACTAGATAAATTTCCAATTGGAGTTGCATGTGGTAGATCCTACACATAGGCCAGAGGTAGAAACATAATTCATAAATCAGCTAAGGTTGCAAATGATAAACCACATGCAAAGCATATTATCACGTTAAGGTTGTGTGCAAAATATATATCATATATACTTTATCGATAGGTATTTGACTATATAACTTCCTTTCCCCTTATCCATAGAACATTAAATGTCAGCCTAGTCATTGTCCAGATAGTCCCAATAGTCATCCTGTGGGAATGAATTGGTAGTTCTGTACCCTCAGTAGTCTCAGATATCCTGGCCTGCAGTCTCAATCCTTAGCTACCGCTGTCTTCAAACTCTAATGAGTTAGACATTATATTCTGCCTTCTATTACTCTGGAGCTTTCCAAGCAGAAAAAGGAGCAGCCTATGAATCCAGTCTCTTCCCATCCCTGGGTTAGGGAGCAGTGGTCTCTTTCAGACTAGGGAAGCAATGAGAGGCTTACTTCATCCTCAAGAGGATGTGGTTTCCTCTTCAACCAAATCATGAGCTAGGTTTTTTTCAAGTTATGGAAAGAGTTTGTGTACAGATCTCAGATCTATAGGCCAGGCCCAAGACCACTCTCAATAGAACATATAAAACCAGAGAATAAAGATTGTCATCTCTAGAGTCAAAACTCAGTTTAGAGGCTTCTAAGGGAATTATGTCTGACTTCTTAGAATCTGGACTTTCGGTGAGCCTGGAACTTTTGTCTGCTAAGCCCTAACTCAGGTTTCCTTTTTTCCTGATTTATGGCAGCCACTTCATCCTTCCAGGCCTATTAGTCTAGGCTCCAGCATCACTAAGTAAATTCCAGAGGTTCTGGAGAGTAAGCCCCCAGCAGATAAGAGTCTTGAGAATCCAAATTGACTGCCACTAGAATTATGGAGCCTGCTTCCTATAGCTTGATGAAGGTTTCTTGTTAAAGCTTGGGTCTGAGATTCCTTGTCTCTGGTCCCCCGCCACTCATCCCCTTATTCTAATTCTGTTATCTGGCTCTCAATTTCCCATAATTACTTTCTTTACTTCTTGATATTCCTTGTTGCTGTTGGATCTAGGCCTATCCCACTTTCCCAACCCTATTTCCCTTCAGGACATGATTCCCAGTTTAATGTGGGCTCCCCTAAAAGACCCCGATTCTATTTGAATCATCTTGCACACAGGCCAGTAGGCAGACCTTCATCCTGTTGAAGATGACAATAGCTAAGGAGTGGGACTATAGGCCAAGACGTCTGAAACTACTGAGGGTTCAGAACTGACAGGTCACCCAGTCATCAGTTTGTTCCTCTTGGAATTTGTTTCTTATTTACTTGATTCAAGATACGTGTGAGACTCCTCTTGTCAACCCTAGATCTCTTCTGGACAGCCTGGTCCTACAGCCCATAACCCCCCAAAATCACTTGTAAAGTCCAACATAATGTAACACATGGCCCAGGATCTCAGCTCTGAGCTTACACAGACCAGGTTGGATCTTGAGGTCTTCTCTTTCTTAATGATCTAGTTTGAGCTTTTAAATAGAAATGAAACCATTTGGATTTTTATCCCTCTAGGTTCCTACTCCCCATGCAGACACTTAGACTAACAGAGCACTGAACAAGTTTGATAAATAGAGAAAAAGCAGTAGAAATAGTACCCAACACCATCCCAGGGTCAACTGCCTCTCTATCAGCTTAGAGTCCAGTGCTTGGTAATAGTCAGACACTTCTTGAATGAACCTGAGCATTTTGGTGAAAGGGAGCTATATCCCTAAAGATCCTCTATCTCTGGGATCCACTCTCTTCCTAACACTGCCACCACCTCTGTGTTGGGTGCCCTAACGATTGCTCAGCAGTATAGAAGGTCTGAGCTGTTCAGAGGATCCTGGCTTTTTGCCAGAAGGGAACTTCAAGGCCATTGAGTCCAACAAGTGAAGAAACTGTGGCTCATAAAGGTAAAATAACTTGCCCAAGATCGCACATGGGATCACAGCACTAGAAGAAGGGACCTTAGAGGCCATCTAATCTCAGCTTTCTCCTTCTACAAAGGAGGAAACTGAAGCCCAGAGAATTATCTGAGGTGGTATTTGAATTCAGGTCTTTACAACTCTTCAGTCCAGAATGCCACTATACCAGATGGCCACTTCTGCTCCCATGTCCCTTGATTCAGGCTGGAACCCTCAGGCTTTGTAGTCACTGCTCCTTTAGGAATTAAACCCTAATCCCCTGAAGTGCCTTAGGTTTTACATGGAAGAAGAGAGGGAGGTGGGATGCTCAAATGAGCTGCTTGATTGGTAGTCCTCTCTCTTCTCACGTGAATGATGCTTGTTAAAAAGCTCTGTGCTTAGTCAATTAACCCCAATTGCCTCAGCCAAAAAAAATAAATAAATAAAGCTCTACGCTTGTCCTCTGCAACCATGGGCAAGGGGGAAGATGAGCTGTTGAACTGGGCTGGTTGAGGGGAAGATGTTACCCTGTTCTGCATGCACCTGGGGCTTGTATCTATCCTATGTAAAAGGAGAAGCTTCTTTTTTATTTTTTATTAATACTTTTTATTTGCAAAACATACGTATGGGTAATTCCTAAACATTTACCCTTACAAAGCTTTCTGTTACAAATTTTTCCCCCCTACTCCCCACCCCTCCCCTAGATGGCAGGATATCCACTACATGGTAATTATGTTAAAATACTTAAGAAATTCAATATATGTATAGTTATTGCATCATTTTTTGTGCAGGAGAAATCATATCTACAAGAAAGAATAATCTGAAAGGAGAAGCTTCTTGAGTGAGCTGCTCCACAGGAAACCTCATTGCCCTTCTGCCCATAGAACTTGGACCCATCCTTAGCAGAGCTGTCTGCTACTGAAACTTTTGCATTTTCTATTGGTTTATTTTTATTTGCTTGCATCCTTGATCTTCTCTCTGTGGTGCTGAGAAGGGCAGTTAGCTGTAGAGACGCATCTAACTGCACTGTTTTTACCACTTGCCTGACATAGCGTCTCTTACTCAATGTAATTAACAGTCTACAAGATCCAATGGTAATAGTCTCTCACCAGTTTCAAGGCTTCCTGATGACACCCAGTACTAATTTATTGGTGAAAACAGGGGCCAGTAATGACTTGGATAATTGAAGTCAACAAATAATTTAGAAGGCTCATAAGAGTCCTAAGTTTCCAGCTTCATCTAGCATGCTCTTCTAAAACTGCAAGTGAGAAAACAAAACTTAAAAACCCTTCTTGAGAATTAGTGGAATGGGAAGTCCTGATGGGTGGTGGGTTGGTTACCCTTCAGGAATGTAGATCTCAAAGGGACTTTTGAAACATCCTAATTCATTTCTCCCACTTTACAGGTAAGGAAACTGAGGCCCAGGGAGGTCATGCAGGTAGTAATCGACAGAGATGAGATCTGAACAAATCCCCTGACCCCAAAACTACTACTCTTTCCACTGTCACCTGTTGACTCTAGGTGAAGGTGGAAGACCATTTCAATCAATCATTATTAAGTGTGTACTATGTGCCAAGCACTGGGAAATACAAAGAGATCAAAGATAGTTCCTGCTGTCAAGTAGCCTACCATCTAAAGGGGGAGAGGACATGCAAACCAATATGTACAATGCTAACAACATATAGGATGAAAAGGAAATAATTAACAGATGGAAGGCACTAGAATTAAGAGAGATTGTGAAAGGCTCCCAGTAAATGATGGGATTTTAGTTGGGACTTAAAAGTAGCCAGAGAAGTCAAGAGGGAGAATGGAGGAGGTAGAGCATTCCAGGCATGGGGGAACACCCCCAGTAAATGTCTGGAACCAAGACAGAGTGTCTTGTGCAAGGAACAATAAGGAGACATCAAAGTGTGTGTGTGTGTGTGTGTAGGGGGGGTGAGGTATGAGAAAACTGAAAAAGTAGGAGGGTACAAGTTAGGAAGGGCTTTGAATGCCGAACAGAGCATTTTGTATTTGCTCTTAGAGGTAATAAGGAGCCACTGGAGTTTATTGAGTAGAGGACTGACATGGTCAGACTTGTACTTTAGGAAAATCACTTTGATGGTTGAATGGAAAATGGATTGGAGTGGGGAGAGACTTGAGGTAGGCGGATCCCACAGCAGGATATTATAATTATCCAAATATGAGGTGATAACGGCCTGCACTCAAGTGGGGTCAGTGTAAAAGAAATGTGGGGAACGTATCTGAGATATCGTAAAGGTGAAATCAACAGGCTTTGGCAGCAGGTTAAATATGGGGGAGTCATAGATAGTGAGGAATCTGAGATGACTCCTAGGTTGTGAGCCTGAAAGACTGGGAGGATTGTGGTGTCCTCTATAGCAAGATGGAAGGTAGGAGCTTCTTATTTAGTGATGGGTTAGACTATATGAACTTTGGGATGTCTTTTAGTTTGAAATTTTTTGATTCTACAGTAGACTTGCTTCAGGTGCACGTCCTTTTTGATATTTCTATAGCATAGGTCTATGTCCTTCCCCTACTCAATAAACTCTAATGATTCCCTATTATCTCTAGATTCAAATACAAATTCCTATTTTTGGCATTTAAAACCCTTCAGGATATTCTTTGCCAGGCTCATGATATATTACTCCCTTTCACGTACACTATAAGCAAGCCAAACAACTGCTTTTCTTTCTTTTCCTCACCCATGACATTCTATCTCCCATCTCCAGACCTTTGCACAGGCTGTATCCCATATTTACATTATAATCCTTTCTCAGTTCTGCCTCTTTGACTATCTTCAATGATCTGCTCAAATTCTACCTCCTACATGAGGTCTTTAGATCTCTTTTAGTGCCCCCATCCCCAAATTAACTTGCATTTACTCATATTTTAATTAGTCTTACAGGTGTACGTGTTTTTTCCTTGATAAAATATAATCTCTGAGGTCAAGAACTGTTTTTTGTCTTTGTGTCCTCAGAGCTTAACACAATGACCAGCAGTCTGGTGGCATTTGGTTACAAGAGGGAGATGATCCATGTGACAATTTGGGATTTTACCACAGCTTTGGACATCTTCAGCTCATATTTCAGGCATCCCATCCTCTCTCTAACCCCATTTGTGCCAAAAAAAAAAAAAGAATTCTGATAAATGGGGCCTTCCTTAAAATGTTTGCTGATCTAATCCAATCCAACAGAGGATTAACTAAGTATTGTCTATATCCTAGGAATGTGAACACAGAAAAGAAACAATCCCTGCTCTCATGGAGTTTACATTTTACTGATGAGAGAGTGGAAGGGAGTGCAACATGGAAAGAAAACATGTGCGTACCTGATAATTTGAGGAAAGAGACTACTAGCAACTAGAAGAATCAGAAAAGAAGTTTCCTAGCGAAAGTATAACATGAGCTGTCCACTGAAGGAAGCCAGAGTAAAAGGTAAAAGTAAAGATAGAGGTGGGGAAAGGCACATGGGGTGCTTTACTGTTGTTTAGTCATTACAGTCTTGTTTAACTTTTTATGACCTCTTTTGGGGGATTTTTCTTGGTTGGAGTGGTTTGCCATTTCCTTCTCCAGCTCATTTTACAGAAGAGGAAATCGAGGCAAACAGGGTGAAGTGATTTGGCCAGGGTCACACAGTTAGTAAGGGTCTGAGGCCAGATGTAAACTCGGGAAGATGACTCTCTGATTCCAAGCCCACTGTTCTATCCATTGCAGTGCCACCTAGTGGCTCTGATATGGGGTACAGCCAATACAAAAGCAACATGGAAGCAGGAGACTCAATGCATGTTCAAAGACTAGCAAGTAGGCTGGCTTTGGCTGTAATATAGAGTGGACAGAAGAAAGAAATGTGAAATAAACTCATCAAGGTTTCTAGGGTCAGATTGTAGTGGGATTTAAAAGCCAGATGGAGAAGTTTGTATTTGTTCTTTATGCTCGAGGGACTACTTTAACTGGACAGTGTCATGGTTAGACCCTTGCTTTAGGGATATCATTTTGGTCGAAAAGTTGGGGGCAGATAGACTGGAAGCAAAGAGTTAAATTAAAAAGCTGTTGTGATAATCTATATGAGAGGAAATAAGGTCCCAAAATAAGATGGAAAGAAGGAGACAGGTGCTAGAAACATAGAGGAGGTAACTTCAGCATGGCTTGGCAACTCATTGGTTATGGGGGTGGTGGCAGAAAGATTTGAGGATGAGATTTAAACCTGATTGACTGGAAGAATGATGAGACCCTCCAGAAAAATTTAGAAGTTAGGAAAAACGAAAGACTCAGGGAAAGATAATGAGCTCTCTTTTGGCCATGTTGATACAGGACATCCATTTTTAAATTTCCAATAGGTAGTTTAACATGTAGGTCTAGAGTTCAGGAGATAGACTGGAACTGGACATGTAGATTGATATTTAATCGAATGTCTTTTTGAAAAGTGAGCAATCACCTCTGATAGCTCTCTGTTGTAGACAAAGATTTTCAGATAATGAATTCATTTAAATTAGGAGCATGTCTGTGTTCCTATTTTTAATATGAATAACTTTTTTTTCCTGTTTTCATATTTGCAAAGCATTTCACATGTATTATTTCATCTGATCCTCCCTGTGAAGCAGATATTATGATTCCCATTTTACAGATGAAGAAATTGAGGCAGAGGGGTATTAAGTGACTTGACCAGGGTCATACAGCTAGTAAATGTGTAAGGTAGGAATTGAACTCACGTCTTTCTGATTCCAAGTCCATTGTTCTATCTTGAGGTAGTCTGGAATGAGGAAAGTCTCAGAGAGGGAGTTTTCATCTAAATATAAAATACAGAATATCCTCTTATAGTCAAAGCTGACCTAAAGTGGAATGATCTTCCTAGTAGGGTAGTGAGTTCCATCTACCTTCAGGTCTTCAAACAGAGGCAGGATAAAGATTGTCAGGGATATCATAGGAGAACTTCCCGTTCAAGTTTTCAGGTCTTTCATCTCCAAGTTTCTCTGCTTCTCTGAAGGGCATGGAGAAAGTTTCTTAATTGTCAGAATTGACACAAGTCATCTTTGTAGATAACATGTTTTTTTTTCAATTTCTAAAATGGGGGAGGTTCAAAATATTTTCCAGTTTCCCACTTTTACAAGTGTTAACTTTCCAGAAGTTATAAAATTATAATTCTAGACCTACAGTTGAAAAAATTCAGAGGCCATCAAATCCTATCCTCTCATTTTACAAAGGAGGAAACTGAGGTCCAGTGAGGGATAATGACTTGCTCAATTTCAGTCATGGGTTCATTGATCTGGAGATGGAAGGGATCTTGGGGCCACCCCTTTCATTTTACTGAGGGGTAGTCCAAGGCAGGGAGATGAAGGGACTTGAAATGTTTGGGAGGTAAATGTTTGGTATTGTTTTAAAGTTCTGAAAAAGGCAATGAATTAGGCTTAATTTTTGACAACCATAATAATATGCTATTGAAAATTATGGAAATGAGTTTTTGTGCCTTCAATCTGTGACATCAATGAGTTTAAATAAAGGTATCATAGTGGGGCAGAAATACACTGATTAGATGAAGAGCATTAAGCACACAATTGCTTTATGTTGGGCGCATGGGAATATAACTGAGAAAACAGGCTCCAAGCCTCCCCTTGTTGTGTTAGTCCCCATTTTGAGCAATGGTTAAAATGATTTAATCATTGAATGAGTTGATAATTGAATGAATGAGCTAGCCAATCACAGATCCTGCTTTGGAGATTCAAGCCAACAGTCAGCTTTCTCTTCAGTGGCTTTATTTAATAGTCTATATAACTTCTATTTTTTCCTCTGTTCTCCTTAATCATTTTCGCTCTATTTGATAAGGCCCTTGCAGGCTTTCTGCAAATATTTCCATTTTGACAGGACTGTAATAATGCTGGGGCACATAGAGAATTATAGCAACCCCAATTGAGGAGAAAAATGGTTTAATAAGATGAAAATGCAGAGTACCTATTTAGAAAATCAAATTACTGGATAAATGAAATGTGTTTCCATTTTGTTTCCAGCTTATCTACACGATGAAACCCATATCAGGCTACAGTATGGTCCGTGTTTAGGCATCTTGAAATGTATTTCTTCTTTATTCTTCTCATTGGGGCTGGCCTACTACAGAATTGGAGATAGGAGAGTAGCATTTTGGTTTTAGGCTATGTCACTAACTTCCTATGTCAATTTGGGCTCTGAGGGGAGGGAGCTAGACCCTCCGAGGAAAGAAACGGCTTGTTCTCTCAGGAATGATACTGAATTTCAATGGCTTCCATTGGGTGAAGAACTATTAGCCTAATAACATTAATAAAGAAGTCTGCTCTCTTTGGGGCATTAAAATTATTATTATTATTTTTGCTGAGGCCATTGGGGTTAAGTGACTTGCCCAGGGTCACACAGCTAGGAAGTATTAAATGTCTGAGGTCATATTTGAACTCAGGTCTTCCTGACTTCAGGGTTGGTACTCTATCCACTGCGCCACCTAGCTGCCTCTTTGGAGCATTTGTAAGCAAGAAGAACTACAGACTTTAAAAGCCGATAACTATGACCCACTTTGAATGATTCAAGTAGGCACAAATGATATTATTCCAAGGAATATAAAAAGCATCACAAAATACCCCCAAAGTCTTAAGCAAAAAACTGATAACTTCAGGGGCACAGGTAATGTTTTTATTGTTACTGCTGACCAAAGGAAATGGCTGCAACAGACTAGAGTCGAATTGGGAAGTCAACAGTAGGTTAGAAAGATAGCATCCAAACACGGAATTTGAATTTCTGGACCATGGATTAAAATAATGCAGTGACATACATATACTTGATCAGAGAAGGAGGATAATATGGGCTCCTAATACAATTACTGGGGCAGCTAGGTAGCTCAGTGGATAGAGTGCTAGACCTGGAAACGGGAAGACATCTTTCTTAGTTCAAATCGGGCCTCAGACATTTCCTATCTGTGCCATCCTGGGCAAGCCATTTAATCCTGTTTGCCTCAGTTCCCTCATATATAAAATGAGCTGGAGAAGAAAATGGCAAATCATCTCCAGTATCTTTGTCAAGAAAACCTCAAATGGGGTCACAGACATGACTGAAACGATTGAAAAAACCACAGTATATTGACCAGCAGTCTTAGAAATCTAATCTCAAAAGCTTTTCACTTAAGAAGTGGGAATATATATACTCACTCACTCTCTCATACACATACACACACACATATATATACCAAGAACCAGGCAAGAAAAGAAATATAATCCATATCCTTGGCACCTCTTTTTGTCTTTTGGTGGGTTCATTTTTCTAGGACTCTTCCTTTAGGTGTAGTCTAGGGTTCTGTCTTGGAGTCTCCCTTCTCCCCTCCTTTTCTTGGTGATCTCATCGGCTCTCATGGGTTCACTGATTACCTCTGTGTAGATGATTCCTATATCTGGATAGCCAAGCTTAGCTTTTTCTCGTGAGTATCAATCTATATAGTCAAACTCCCTGCCGATTGGAGATTTTTGAACTCTCTCAAATTCATTGTGACCCCAACAAAAGTCATCGTCTCTGCTCCTTGCCAAAGTCTACTCTCTTCTGAGCTTCTCTGATGCTGTTGGGAGCACTACCGTCTTGTTGCTCATCCACACTCACAAACTTGGTAGCATTCTCAAGTCCTCCTTCACCCCCACGTCTAATCTGTTGCCAGATCTTGTCACTCTAACCTTTACAGTCTCTCTCCTATATATCCCCCTACTCTCTAATCCCACAGCCATTGCCCTGGTTTATGCCCTTGTCATCTCTCCTTTTCTCTTTGCTCTGATCCTTCTTGCCTTCAGTGGCTGCCACCAAATTGGTTTCCCTAAAATGAAGATCTGACCGTGTCACCTCTCTATTCAATAAATTTCAGTGGCTCCCTATGAGCCGAGACTTCACAGAGCATCTAGCTTAAAAATCTCCTTTTATAGAAGGGGAACTTGGGCTCATAGATGAATTAGCTTGTCTGAAGTTACACATAGGGTCATTGATCTAGAGCTGGAAGGACCCTCAGAAGCTGTTCACTCCCATTGTCTTATTTTACAGATGAGAAAACTGAGGCAATGAGAAGGCAAGTGTCTTGCCCAAATTACACAGGTAATAAGTATCTGAGGCAAAATTTGAATCCAGGTCTTCTTGACTCCAAATCCAATACCCTATCCACTTATTTGTGAATATCGCATCTCTTTAGTAGACCGAGTTCCTCGAGGACAGGACTATATATGGCCATGATGTGAAAGCCAAAGATAGAAATAAAGCTTATTTTTAAAGAATTAGTTGAATTCAAATAAACTTTATTGTTAACCTTGCAAATAAACAAGATGACTTGTGGTTGACAAAGAAACGATTTGCTAAGCTCTCTTTACCTTCCATACTGCTTTCTTGAATTTACCCTAATGGGACTATGTGAAGGTCCCAGAGTTGGGGGCAAGAGCTGCTGTATTCATGTCTAGGAGGGATGTGCCTAGAAAATGGAACTAGGAGAGCCATCTCTCTCTCTCTCT